>JBBPBO010001984.1:61855404-61890287 GCA_037974295.1 Cicer cuneatum | reverse complement strand
TATTTGTAATTTTATATTTTAAGAGAAGGGATAAATATTATTTTTAAAAGCGAACTATAATTAACCTTATTTGAAAACATAATTTATTATTACAATAAAAATATTTAAATAAATAAAATTCAAAAAATTTCTAATAGTAAATAATGTCATTCTTCATTAATTAATATCAATTCACGTGAATTTAAATGACATGATATAAATTGTGAGAACTCTTTTCAAAAAATTTAAATCAAATAATAACTTCCGCTTTGAATTCATTGTTGTCACAAAATTTTATCCACCATTAAGTTCTTATTTTATCCTAATATATGGATCTTTTTAACTGATTTTTTAGAACAAATACTTGTCACGTGTATGATTTTTATAACCATATGAATTTAGTATATTATAATGATTCTCATTTTTGTTTAGAAGATATAAAAAAATATAAATTTAATTAATTAATTAATGACAAATACTTTTTTTATATATGCATTGTACGCTTCAACTATTTTTTTAAGTAATTCATTTGTAAAAAAACAACATGAAAAAAATGATGTGTAAAAAAATTATAGTCTGTGTATTATATGGTCTCATTTTTACAACGAAAAAATTAAAATAAAAACACTAATTTTAATTAATTCTTTAGTTAAAATTATGTATCCCTCGTATGATATTTATAATAACATGAAAAAATTATTAAATTTAACTAATTGATTAGTGACAAATATATATCTAGTGCATAAATTGTAAGTTCTGAATTGTAAAAGGTTATAGTTAATATATTATAATTATTCATATTTTTATGTAAATGATATTAAAAAAAACACTTATGCACTCCAAATGTCAGAAAAAACACCAAATTTAATTGTTTGCAATTTTTTTTTCTTCAGAAAACGTCATAAAAACATCAAATTTAATTAATTGTTTAGTGGGAAATATTTATCTCACGTTTGAATTATACACTCCAAATGCTTATTTAGTAATTCATTTTCACATAAAACATGGAAAAAAAATCAAAGTATGACAAAATTATAGTTAGTATATTATAATTGTTCTTATTTTATACCGATAATATTAATAAATACAAATTTAACTAATTCTTTTGAAATGAACATTTATACCCTTTTATGTTGTTTACAATAAACTCAAATCCCTATATAATAATTATTCTCATTTTTATTTAGAAGATACAACAAAAAAAAACACACTAAATTTCACAAATTGATTAATGATAAACATTTATCTCGTGTATAAATTATACATTTCAAAGACTTCTTTAGTGACCTTTTTTCTATATAAAAAAAACATATAAAACATAATACTCATTTTAACTATTTATCCCGTGTATTATTTTTAAAATAAACTCAAATTAGTATATTATAATTATTTTTATTTTTATTAGAAGATTTAAAAAAAAATTAACTAACTGATGAGTAACAAATATTTGTCTCGTGAATGAATTATATACTTGAACTACTTCTTTAATGACTCATTTTTATAAATACAACATGAAAAATTAAAGTGTAAAAAATTATAGTTATGTATTATTATTGCTCTCATAATTATGTTGTTGATGTTAAAAAAAATACTAATTTAATAAATTCTTTAGCGACAATCATATGTGTCGTGTATGGTTTTTATAATTAACTCAAATTAATATATTATAATTATTTTTGTTTTTTAGAAAATATAAAAAAAGTATTAAATTTGACTAATTATTTTCATTTGTTCTCATTTTTATTTTAATAATACTAAAAAACAAAATGTACTGATTTTAACTAATTTTTTAGTTATCTACATTTATCCTTGTATAGTGCTTGTAACAAACTCAAATCGATTAGTATATTATAATTATTCTCATTTTTATATAGAATATGTAAAAAAATAATAAAATTAAGTGACTAATATATTTTGCCTTGTATATTAATTGATGCTTCAACAACTTCTTTACTGATTTATTTTAAAAAAAGAATGTAATAAATGAAAGTGCAAAAAAATTATAGTTATGGTATTATAATTTTTTTGATGTCGACAATTATAAACAAATCATTAATTTTAAAGAATTCTTCCATGTGTTATTTTTATAAAAAAAAATTAAATTAGTATATAATAATTATTTTGATTTTTTATTTAGAAAATAGAAAGAAAATACAAAGTTTAACTAAATAGAAAGAAAATATTTGTCTTATATATGAATTGTACTTTCTAATAACTTATTTAATTAATCACTCCCATAAATATAATATGAATTGTACACTCTAAAGACTTAATTATTACTAATGTATATTATAATTGTAGTTGGGCTACAATGTTTTATAGCCTATAGCATAAATTTTTAGGTAATCTTGATTATTGTAGTTCTAAAATATTAGCTCACCATATTGCCATACACAATTATTCATTATTTTGAATTTATATTTGTGGGTGACAAAGTTGAGGTTTTTTTAAGAACATCAAGTCAGAAGTAGGCATTTTGTATACAATTTTTTTCTTCACACTTAGTTTCTCGAAAGATATAGATCGTGTTATTTTATAGTTCAACTGATAGATATCTAAAGTTTAATTAAGAAATATTTTTGTCGTGATTCATATTTGAGTTCTCATAAACAATTAGTTTACAACTAAAACTAATTAAACACTTAAATTTAATAACTTTGTTGTATATAGAGTCATTTAAAGGGTCTTACTAAGTTCTGTATTAAGAGTATATGTTTAAAAGATTTAAAAATATTGACGCAGTCGCAATCACAAAGGGTTAGCAAGCGCTAATACTAACAAAAAGAATAAGTTCTGGAATCCACCAGAGAAGAGAAAACTCTCAAAATTAATTGTTTTATTAAAAGACACCTTTTGTTACAGCATAGAAAGTCTTTAAATAGATAATAGAAACCCTAGTACGAAAATTAGGTAAAACAGAAAAGCCCAAAATTAAAGGAAAAGCTAAAACAGCTGTAAAACAAAAAAGCCCGAAATTACGGGAAAAACTAAAATGGCTGTTTTGAGGCCCAAGACGAGCTCAAAACGATTCTGGAGCCCATACATCATGGCAAAGCCATGTGTTGTGTTCGTGGCGCAATTCCCTTTCCAGAAAGGTATAATAATAGACAATCTGACACCGGACGATCATTTTCCACATTTTCTGCTGTGTTTGTCCGCAAAGCCGTTTCTTCCTCGATTCTGGCTGTGAACCTTCCTACATCAAATATGTTAAAAGAAAATTTTTGTCTTTAAAAACACAACTTTTAAACTTTAAAATATTGAAATTATAATTTCCAAGATGATATTATTATATTTGTTTTTTTTTATTCAATTATTTTTTTTTAGCCACGTAAAAGAAATTATATTTGACTTCTTAACATGTGTTAATTGTTACCATTTGCCAACATTAAACCACATTATTGTAAATTGAATTAAATAAGTTTTTAGTTTCATAAAATTTTTATTTTTATTTTTAATTCCTATAAAAAAATCAACTTTTTACACCCTAAAAATATTATTTTATTCACTTTTAGTCCCTATTTTAAAAATAATTTGTAAAAAATTGATACTTTTAGTTATTAAAAAAAGCCCTTATAAAATCAATATTTGACTAAAAGTGAATAAATTTTTTCTAAGGATTAAACTTGAAAGATCATAATTTTGTAGGGATTAAAAACACATATAACCTTTGTAAATTAAAATAGAGAAATAAGAGATGTGATGAAAAAATATCATTTTAAATACTCAAACGAAATATAATTAAACCACTTTTAAAACCAAAGAAATAGGAGATGTGTGGTTGTAATGGTATTGAAATGAAGAATTCAAATATCAAGTAAGAGGAATATGATAAGATATTATTCTTTTGAGTACTTTGTTGGTTTATTATATATTTTTGAAGCAAATTGGTTCATTATATTATATGTTGATTTGTTGTGTGTAAATGCATATGGCCAGATTTGTATTAATGATACATTAATTGAAAGAATAAATCAAATATTTTCTTATATTTTCAAGTAATTTAATGAAATTGAACCTTAATAGGTATATGAATTGCAAGATTATTTTCAAAACATGAACACCAAAACAATCTTAATAAACTTTTCAAGTCAGTAAAATATTGAAATTAAAAAAAAGTAAAATATTCAATTATATACCTTAATTTGATTTCTTATGAAAATGAGATTCTAGTGGTTGTTGCAATTTCGAAATAAACTTTTTTAAAATCAAAATTAGGTCTCAATTATTGTTGTAACAAAGGAAAAAAATTGTAAGAGAAATTTTTGTATATATTACTTCTTATTTGAATATTGTTTTTCTAAATAAATATTTTGATATTTTTAGAAAAAGTAAATAGATATATGTCGAATATGGTCGCATTTGTATCAATGATACAATTTCAAATATTACATATCATTTTTTTTTATATTTTTTTATAACCAATTATCATCTTCAAATGTAAATGAAAGAATATGCTCATAAGTCAATTTAAATCCCTAATTCAAATTTTGAAAATTTAACTCAATATAAGTAATTATGTTAAGTAATTAATGATTTAAGGCACAATATAAAATTGATACTTTGAAATTATCTATGTACAATTAGTTGCTTTATTACACAATATGAAATTTCATTTTCCATATGCTGCAAATAAGTTTGATGTTAATTTTGAATTTTGAAACGCATCTAGAATATTCCTTGAAATTGATACTAGTCGTTATTTTTTTTTTGGTCTTATCCTAATAGTTGATTTTATTACAACCGTTTGATGATTTTAAGAAGATCCGTCATATTATATTTGACTAATGAACTTGGCATAATGTTGATGTTGATTCAAATTTAAATAAACGTCTTAATGTAAGTTAAACTTTTTGGATAGAGATTTAATTTATATACACTATCAGTGTAAAGAGTTTTAATATTGATATTGAATTGCAATCATTCAATATTAAAAAATATTTGACTTGTATGATAATTACGTTTGAAATAATGGATATGAGCGATTATGATAAACAAACAATGTAAAATATTTTACACTATCAATGTATGCAAATAAAACTCTTTGGATAAGTAATTGTTGGAACCAAGTTGGTTCTTGCAATTAAAATTTTGATGTTAACAACTGTATTTTATGAAAATAACATATTTGACTTAGAAGAAGAATAAAAAATGTCACCAGAAGAATAGATCAGAGGATGACGTTACCAGAAGCACAAATCAGAGGATGACGTCACCAGAAGCACAAATCAGATGATGATGTCACCAGAAGCAGAAATTAGAGGATGACGTCACCAGAGGATATCATCAGAGATATCTGTCAGAGAAAAATGCTCAAAACAGAATTGGAGCAAAAGACTCGAGAAACAGAATCTAGCTAAAAGTATGCTCAAAATAGAAGCGGAGCAAAATGCTCAAAACAGAATAATCGAAATACACTCAAGAAGTAAAGCATCAGTGAGCAAAAGACTCAAAACAAAATCTGAGCAAACTACTCCAGAATATTCTCAAAACAGATTAATCGAAATACACTCCAGAAGTAAAGCATCAGTGAAGCCCTAAAGTTCAACTATACATAGAGACTTCATGTTGAAGAGCAATATCAAAAGATAGAAACACAAATGTGCAAGAGTAATATTTTCTAAGTGTTTTCGAGAGAGAAATTCAATGCAATAATAAGCTTTCCAGAAGCAACAAAAGAGTGCAAGAATAAGTGCATCAATCAGCTTTCCAGAAGCAACATTGCAAAGTTCCAAACCTTTATTATATAACTCGATAGTGGTGTAGATTCCTTCTTCAATATGAGGTTGTCAGATTAGTAGGAGAAGACTTGGCTAGTTTAGTCAAGGTGTTGTTATTCCTCAAAAGTCTGGGGTTGTCAGGCTGTTTGAGAAGACTTGACTAGTTTAGTCAAGGTGTTGTTATTCCTCAAAAGTCTGGGGTTATAAGACTGTTTGAGAAGACTTGGCTGGTTTAGTCAAGGTGTTGTTGTTCCTCAAAAGTCTGGGGTTGTCAAGCTGTTTGAGAAGACTTGGCTGGTATAGTCAAGGTGTTGTTGTTCCTCAAAAGTCTGGGGTTGTCAGGCTGTTTGGGAAGACTGGCTTGTAGGGTCAGTGGTGTTGTAATTCAAAGGAGTTTGAATTAGTGAAAAGGCCTTCTGGAGGAAGGGATTGGACGTAGCCTAGTTAATGGTGAACCAGTATAAATTGCTGTGTTATTATGTTATTATTATCCGCTGCTGAATTTGATTAGTTATCTATCAAATAATTCACATTAACATTCAACAAAACAACAAAAGTAATCAAGTTTGACAAACACAATTCAACCCCCCTTCTCGTGTTTTCTCCTTCAATTGGTATCAGAGCTCAGTCTCAAGGCTGAGCACTTTACAATGTTTGAGGAAAGATCCAAGGGATCAACATGTCCGGATTCAATGAAGAAGTTATTGGAGGAAACATCAACAGACCACCTCTGTTTGATGGAGAACGATTTGAATACTGGAAGGACAGGATGAGAAGTTTTTTTATTTCACAAGATCCTGAACTTTGGGACTTGGTGGAAGATGGTTATACTGCTCCAAAAGATGCTGATAGTGTTAAAATTTCCAGAAGAGATATGGATGATGATCAGAAGAAGATGTTCAAGTTGCATCACAAATCCAGAACGTTCGTGATCAATGCAATCACGTTCAAGGAGTTCGACAAATGCACTAACAGAGAAACAACAAAGAGCATCTATGATAGTCTGATTCTGACTTACTAAGGCAGTAAGCAAGTTCAAGAAGCAAAGGATAACATTCTAGTCGAGAAATACAAGTTATTCAAGATGGAAGAAGATGAAGACATTGAAACTATGTTTTCTTGATTCCAGACTCTAGTATTAGGATTAAGGGTACTAGAAAAGAGCTACACTACTGCTGATCATGTAAGGAAAATACTTAGAAGTCTGACAATCAAGTGGAGACCAAAGATTACTATTATTCAGGAAGCTAAAGATCTGAATACTCTAAAGCTAGAAGAATTAATCAGCTCTCTCAGATCACATGAAATTGGGTTGGAAGAAGATGAACCCAAGAAGAAGAAAAAAACTCTAGCTCTGAAATCCAAGCAGAAGAAGGCTCTAAAAGCAACATTAGTATCAGAAGATAGTGATTCAGACAATCGAAGTCTGAACTCAGAGGAAGAAGAGATTGCTTTCTTATCCAGAAAGTTCAGAAAGATGTGGGACAACAGAAGGAATAAATTTTCCCAGAGATATTCCAAGCAGTCCAACAAAGGAAGTGATGATGCACATGACAAGAAAGGCACCATCTTCTACGGATGCAATGAATCTGGACATATCAAGTCAGAATGTCCAAATATGGAGAAAGAGAAGTACCAGAGGAAAGATTTCAGAACTAAGAAGAAAAGCATGATGGCTACATGGGATGATTCTGATGAATCTTCTGAAGATGAACATGCAGATTTGGCTATGATGGCTCACACCAACTCTAGATCCAACACAGAATCAGATGATGATGAAACTGAGGAATATTCAGAATTCACTCGATCTGATTTGATTATTGCTTTGAATGATTTTTTAAACAGTAATTACAAATTATCTTTAAAACTGAAAACTCTTAAGAAAGAAAATACAAATCTAACAGAAGAAATTAATGTTTTAAAAAATCACATTGCAGAATTTAAAACAGAAAGTGTCATTCTTGAAACTGATATTGCAGAATTGAAAACAGAGAATTTATGTTGGAAAAACAGTTTTGGTGAACTTAAAGATGAAAGTTTAAATCTGAAAAATAATCATAATTCAACAGTAATTGAAAATACCACAAGTAATTTTGATATGCATGAACAAGTTCTTCAAGAATTTCTTGATAATGGTATGGAAAGAAGCAAATATGCTTCTATGATTTATGGAGTTAGTAGGAATGGAAATAGAGGTATAGGATTTGAAGAAACAATAATTAAACCTAAACCTATGTTTAAACCTATTTCCTCTGATATAGTGTGTACTGGTTGTTACAAGAAAGATCATTCAAAAATGTTTTGTCCTATGCTAAATACAAGAAAAAACAAGAAATTTTTCAAAACTAACAAACCTGGACCCAACCAGATTTGGGTACCTAAAAGCAAAATTGTTTTTGTTCTAGATGTCCTTAGCAAACAAGTTAAAACACCAGTCATAGTACCTGGACAGTGGATGCTCGCGACATATGACGGGAAAAAGGTTTTGAAGGTGCAAACACGAGAAGGGGGTTGAATTGTGTTTGTCAAACTTGATTTCTTTTTCTGTTTTGTTGAATGTTAATGTGAATTATATAACTAATCAGATTCAGCAGCGGATAATAATAACATAATAACACATCAATTTATACTGGTTCACCGTTAACTAGGCTACGTCCAGTCCCTTCCTCTAGAAGGCCTTTTCACTAATTCAAACTCCTTTGAATTACAACACCACTGACCCTTCAAGTCAGTCTTCCCAAACAGCCTGACAACCCCAGACTTTTGAGGAACAACAACACCTTGACTATACTCGCCAAGTCTTCTCAAACAGCCTGACAACCTCAGACTTTTGAGGAACAGCAACACCTTAACTAAACCAGCTAAGTCTTCTCAAACAGCCTGACAACCCCAGACTTTTGAGGAACAACAACACCTTGACTAAACCAGCCAAGTCTTCTCAAACAGTCTGACAATCCCAGACTTTTGAGGAACTTCACAACCTTAAACCTACAAGCTAAGTCTTTTTCTAACAACCTAACAACTCCAGATTTTAGAAGAAACTTCAACACTATAGGATTTAATATAAGGGATCGAAATTAGAACTGAGTAATTACTTCTGGAAAGTTGATACTCACAATATGCTTAAAGTGAACTAGAGTGTTTGCTTCTGAATAATTTATGATGACGATCAACTTCACACTCTAAGAAAAGAACACTTAGAAAATATTTATCTTTTAAGCATGTGTTTATCACATTTGAACTCTCTGAATACTTATGAATTTTTGCTTGAGTTCTTCTATTTTTCGATGCTTTATTCTTCAGCATTAAGCCTATATTTATAGTTGAACTTTAGGGCTTCACTGATGCTTTACTTCAGGAGTCTATTTCGATTAATCTATTTTGAGAATATTCTAGAGTAGTTTGCTCAGATTCTGTTTTGAGTCTTTTGCTGACTGATGCTTTACTTCTGGAGTATATTCCAAATAATCTGTTTTGAGCATTTTGCTCCGCTTCTGTTTTGAGCATGCTTTTAGCTAGATTCTGTTTCACGAGTCTTTTGCTCCAATTCTGTTTTGAGCATTTTTCTCACATTCTGTTTTGAGCATATTTTTAGCTAGATTCTGTTTCTCCAGTCTTTTGCTCCAATTCTGTTTTGAGCATTTTTCTCTAAGATATTCTTCTGACAGATTCCACTGATGATATCCTCTGGTGACGTCATCCTCTGAATTTTGCTTCTGGTGACATCATCTTCTGATGACATCCTCTGGTGACATCATCCTCTAATTTCTACTTCTGGTGACGTCATCTTCTGGTGACATCCTCTAGTGATGTCATCTTCTGATTTCTGCTTCTGGTAACGTCATCCTCTGATCTATTCTTCTGGTGACATTTTTCATTCTTCTTCTAAGTCAAATATGTTATTTTCATAAAATACATTTGTTAACATAAAAAATTTAATTGCAAGAACCAACTTGGTTCCAACAGGTTTATGTTCCAAGAATTGACATTAAGCAAATGAGGCACAGTATCTTTTGGAGGAAAACAAAAAGGCCAGTTCATTGGTCAAGGAATAGTTGGTAATGGTAACTCTCCTTCTATTAAAGATGTCTTGTTTGTTAAAGGTTTTAAACATAACTTGTTGAGTATAAGTCAGTTAAGTGATAAAAATTATGATATTATATTCAATCAAAAGACATGCAAGGCAATTAGTCAGAATGATGGATCTGGGCTTTTCACAGGTCAGAGGCTAAATAATATTTATAAAATAAATCTGTTTAGTCTAGGAAAGCAAGAGGTTAAATGTCTAATGTCATTGAATGAAGAGAATTTAATGTGGCACAAAAGATTAGTTCATGCTAATCTTAGATCAATTTCAGATTTGAACAAACTTAAGTTAGTAAGAGGTCTACCTAATCTTAGTTACAAAACTGAAATCTTGTGTGAAGGCTCTCAAAAAGGAAAACAAACCAAAAGTTCTTTTACTCCTAAGAAATCAGTAACTACATCAAAGCCTCTTGAACTTCTGCATATGGATCTGTTTGCACAAGTGAAAGTAGCATCTCTAAATGGAAAGAAATATGGCTTTGTTATAGTAGACGATTACTCTAGGTGGACATGGGTAAAATTTCTAAGAAGTAAAGATGAATCTCATACTGTATTTATGACATTTTGTAAACAAGTCATGAATGAAAACGATTTTAAGATAGTGTCAATTAGAAGTGATCATGGAGGAGAATTTGAAAACAAATTCTTTGAAAATTTATGTGATGAGAATGGAATTTCTCATAACTTTTCTTCTCCTAGAACACCTCAACATAATGGAGTTGTAGAAAGAAAAAATAGATCACTCCAAGACATGGCCAGAACTATGTTAAATGATTTAAATGTTGCAAAACATTTTTGGGCTGAAGCAATCAACACTGCATGTTACATTCAGAATATAGTCTTTATTAGGTCTATGTTGAATAAAACACCATATGAATTATGGAAAAGTAAAAAGCCTAACATTTCTTATTTTAAACAATTTGGCTGTATCTGTTATATGATAAATACTAAAGATATTCTTGGTAAGTTTGATTCTCGATCTCAAAAGTGTATCTTCATTGGATACCCTGAAAGATCTAAAGCTTATAGGGTGTTTAATACTGAAACTCATATTGTAGAGGAATCTATACATGTTAAATTTAATGACAAACAACTTGACACTACAAAGTCAAAGCAAGATGTTGATATTACAAATTTAACAAAATCAAAGGAAGCAGATAAATCAGCAGAATTTGAAGAAGTGAAGGATACAAGCAAATCAGAAGCATGTGACACATCTTCAAAGGACGAATCCAATCAAATCAGAATCAGTTATGAGAAGTCAGAAGAGAAATCTGGATGGAAATATCAGTCATCTCATCCTGAAAATCTGATCATTGGAAGTGGAAGTGATTCTTTAAGAACCAGATCATCATTAAAAGATATAAGTCTGTTTGGTTTAATCTCATCGATTGAGCCTACATTTGTTAGTGAAGCATTGGCAGATGATGGATGGATTATTGCAATGCAGGAAGAGTTAAATGAATTTAAAAGGAATGATGTTTGGGATCTAGTTCCAAGACCAGAGAAGAACATTGTGGGAACAAAGTGGGTCTTCAGAAATAAGCTAAATGAAAAGGGTGAAGTAGTCAGAAACAAGGCAAGGCTTGTGGCACAAGGTTACAGTCAACAAAAGGGCATTGATTACACTGAGACATTTGCTCCAGTGGCCAGGTTAGAAGCTATTCGTATCTTATTGTCTTTTGCTGCAAATAATAATATTAAATTATTTCAAATGGATGTTAAAAGTGTTTTTCTCAATGGTTATTTGAGTGAAGAGGTATATGTTAAACAACCTCCAGATTTTGAAAATTTTGAATTTCCAAACCATGTCTTTAAACTTAGAAAATCCTTGTATGGGTTAAAACAAGCACCTAGAGCATGGTACGATAGACTCAGTAATTTCTTACTTAAAAATAACTTTGAAAGAAGACAAATAGACAATACTTTGTTTAGCAGATCAATAGACAATGATATTCTGATCATTCAAATTTAAGTTGATGATATTATTTTTGGATCTACTAATGGCATTCTTTGTCAAGAATTTTCTGAATTAATGCAGCATGAATTTCAAATGAGTATGATAGGAGAACTTAAGTTTTTCTAGGAATACAAATTCAGCAAAGTCCAGAAGGTATTTACATTCACCAAACTAAATATACAAAGGAACTTTTCAAGAAGTTTAAAATGAGTGATTGCAAACCTATGGCTATACCAATGCATCATACTTGTTCACTTGATAAAGATGAATCAGGCCAAAAAGTTGACCAGAAAATCTACAGAGGAATGATTGAATCATTACTCTACCTTACTGCTTCTAGACATCATATTCAGTGTTTGTGCATGTGCTCGATTTCAATCTGATCCTAGAGAATCTCATCTAACTGCTGTTAAGAGAATTCTTAGATATCTGAAAGCACTACCAATCTTACCTTGTTTTACAAGAAAACTCCTACATACATACTGAGTGGATACTGTGATTCTGACTATGCTGGAGATAAACTTGAAAGAAAAAGCACCAGTGGCTATTGTACGTTTTTAGGAGACAATTTAATTTCGTGGTCCAGTAAGAGACAACACACCATTGCCATGTCAATAGCAGAGGCTAAATACATTTCAGCAGCTGTCTGTAGCTCTCAACTACTCTGGATGAAGCATCAACTTGAAGACTACAAAATATTAGAATCCAACATACCCATCTATTGTGATAACACCTCTGCAATTTGCCTAACCAAAAACCCTATCTTACATTCTAGAGCCAAACACATATAGATCAAACACCACTTCATCAGAGATTATGTTCAAAAAGGGGTACTTAACATTCAATTTGTAGACACTGATCATCAATGAGTTGACATATTCACTAAACCACTACCTGAAGATAGGTTTGAATTCATCAAGAAAAACCTTAATCTTATCTTCATCCCTAACCTAATAGCTTAGTTTAATTTTTTGTATGTTATTTTATTTTTCGTGTACTTTTATAATTAAAAAAAACAGAGGATCTCTTTTCTTCATTCAATCCTTTTTGTCTGATGACAAAGGGGGAGAAGATGTAATATTTGATAAAATATATGAGGGAAAAGATGATGTATTTGAAACGAGGAGAAGATGATGTATGATGTACTTGATATGATATCTGGGCATTAGACTTAGGGGGAAAAATATAAAATGAAGCTTAGTCTTAGGGGGAGTCAAAGTCAAAAGAAAGAAAAAGTATTATAAAAAATACATTGTTTGTCATCATCAAAAAGGGGGAGATTGTTGGAACCAAGTTGGTTCTTGCAATTAAAGTTTTGATGTTAACAAATGTATTTTATGAAAATAACATATTTGACTTAGAAGAAGAAGAATGAAAAATGTCACCAGAAGAATAGATCAGAGGATGACGTTACTAGAAGCAGAAATCAGAGGATGACGTTACTAGAAGCAGAAATCAGAGGATGACGTCATCAGAAGCAGAAATCAAAGGATGATGTCACCAGAAGATGACGTCACCAAAGGATATCATCATAGGAATCTGTCAGAGAAAAATGCTCAAAACAGAATTGGAGCAAAAGACTCGAGAAACAGAATTTACGTAAAAGTTTGCTCAAAACAGAAGCGGAGCAAAATGCTCAAAACAGATTAATCGAAATACACTCAAGAAGTAAAGCATCAGTCATCAAAAGACTCAAAACAGAATATGAGCAAACTACTCCAGAATATTCTCAAAACAGATTAATCGAAATACACTCCAAAAGTAAAGCATCAGTGAAGTCCTAAAGTTCAACTATAAATAGAGACTTAATGTTGAAGATTAGAGCATCGAAAACCACAAGAACTCAAGCTTAAAATTGAACGTTATCTGAGAGTTCAAAAGAGAGAAACACAAATGTGCAAGAGCAATATTTCTAAGTGTTTTCGAGAGAGAAATTCAGTGCAATAATCAGCTTTTTTCCAGAAGCAACAAAAGAGTGCAAGAATAAATGCATCAATCAGCTTTCCAGAAGCAACAAAAGAGTGTAAGAATCAATGCAGCAAACAGCTTTCCAAAAGCAACGTTGCAAATTTCCAAACCTTTATTATATAACCCAATAGTGGTGTAGATTCCTTCTTCAATCTGGGGTTGTCAGATTGGTAGGAGAAGACTTGGCTGGTTTAGTCAAGGTGTTGTTATTGCTCAAAAGTCTGGTGTTGTCGGGCTGTTTGAGAAGACTTAACTAGTTCAGTCAAGGTGTTGTTATTCCTCAAAAGTCTGGGGTTGTCAGGCTGTTTGAGAACACTTGGCTGGTATAGTCAAGGTGTTGTTATTCCTCAAAAGTCTGGGGTTGTCAGGCTGTTTGGGAAGACTGGCTTGTAGGGTCAGTGGTGTTGTAATTCAAAGAAGTTTGAATTAGTGAAAAGGCTTTCTGGAGGAAAGGACTGGACGTAGCCTAGTTAATGGTGAACCAGTATAAATTGCTGTTTTATTATGTTATTATTATCCGTTGCTGAATCTGATTAGTTATCTATCGAATAATTCACATTAACATTCAATAAAACAACAAAAGTAATCAAGTTTGACAAACACAATTCAACCCCCTTTCTCGTGTTTGCACCTTCAGTAATTACACAAAAATATCAAATTGGTTGTTTTACATTTTTTTTATATCAAGTTAGTTTTTTTTTATCTTTTTTAAAGTTACAATGTTGAACGATTTTTAATTTTAATTTCATTTCAATCATCTTTAGTTAGAGATTTTTAAAATTGTACTATGAGTTTTGTTATCAATAATATAAAGTGCAACATAATAGATTTTCATGTGATTTCATGATATAAATAAGAGAATTTCACATTTAATTTTGAAAATCCTAAAATGAATCACACTTGAATTCTCTCTTGTTTAATTATTTTTCTAAAAATTAATTGATAATTTATATTCTTATGATTATTGCAATCAAAACCCTTAAGAATTACATGAGTTTATTCAAAAAATTGGAAGAATTTTGAATTTTAATTTTGCTGAGTTTAAATTAGGATCAACGGTAAAAACATTTACAAACATAAAAGGACAAACTTGACACCAAAAGATAAATAAATAATTATTTTGATATCAAAAATTATAAAAAAAAGTAATGTGTTATTTTTGTATAACTTAATTAACTGAAACATGTATTTTTCTTAAATATGATAATAATAATAATATAAATTGAGTCAAAATAATAATAATAATAATAATACAACGTGCATGTCATCAATCAAATTTAGAAAGAAATAAACAATATTGCTAGGTCCCAACCCATATATTGTTTATAAGGATATAAAGTTTAGAAATTAAATAAGACAAAATTTATGGATAATAATTGAATGTGCAAACACGAGAAGGGGGGGTTGAATTGTGTTTGACTAACTTGAATACTTTTTCTGTTTTTACACTTTTAAAATAAAACTTGATGTATGAATAAAAACAGAGTTAGCAGCGGATATAAAGTAAAAATAAAACACAGAATTTTTATACTGGTTCACTGTTAACGAGGCTACGTCCAGTCCCTTCACCTTGAAGGATTTCACTAATTCAAACCGTGAATTACAACAGTTCCACTGACCATCCAAGTCAGTCTTCTCAAACAGTCTAACAATCCTAGACTCTTGAGGAATACAGCACCTTGACTTCCTAAGTTAAGTCTTCTCTTGCCAATCTGACAACCCCAGATTGTAGAAGGAATTACAACGCCTTGAATCTAATTTCCAAGTAATCTGCTACCCCTTCTGACTCCCTCAGATTGTAGACTCTACTTCAACAACTTAGATCTAACACACGGGAAAGAAAATAACACTAGTGGTTGCTTCTTGAAAGTTGGAACTCACAATTAACCTCACTGAAAACTTGAGTGTTTTCTTTGGAAGTGTATGACTCTTTTGTAATTTTCGATACTAAGTATTCTGCCTTGAGCCTCCTTTTATAGATGCAGATTAGGGCCTCTTCCAAGCTTAATTTCGAGCTGAATCTTGCTGGATTCTCTTGCAAAAATATCTTGACCAATTGGGCTTCATTTAAATAAAAAACATATCTTTTTTTAAGCTTTAGATTTTCTTTCAAAAATAACTGGCCAATCATGTCTTTAGTTTCTTCCCGCCAACTGCTCCTGAATTCCACAATACTTCACTTTATTTTTGTAACAAATCTTTTTAATACTTTGATCAAAATAAATTAAAATCTCCACCGTTAATCCTCATGATTAAATTTGGACCATTTGATCTTCTGCGCTAGTCCACATCTGGACCATACTAAGTGATCTGCTGTGATCCTCTGATTTCGGCCAACCCTGGACCACACTTTATAACCTTTTGATCTTTTGATCTCGGCCATCCTGGTCTACCAAACTGATCTGCTGTGATCCTCTGATCTCGACCACTGCTGGACCATACATTCTGACCTTCTGATTTCGGCCAACACTAGGCCATGGTTTGATCTTCTGATCTCAGCCAACACTGGGCCAAATACTTAAATCTGAACCATTGATCTGAAAATCTTCCCTCTGATCTAGACCAATTTTGGACTTGATTTGGATTAAACTGAAATTAAATCTGGACAAATAATATTTCAGTCTGGACATTTTACCTTCTGTTTTGGATCAGTTCTGGATCAATTCTGGAGATCATTTCTTCTGGTCTGGACTTAGTTTCATACCCTGTACCATGTATCTTCTGGTCTGGGTCAAATATGGATTAATTCATTTGTTATGGACCCATTAATTTACCCTCTGATTAAGTCTGGATCAAGTCTGGGCTGTTTATCATTTCACTGCCAAGCCATCTTCTGGTCAGAATAACTTCTGGAATAAATCTGACATTTGATTCCTTCTGGTCTAGATCAAGTCTCCCTCTGGTAGGCTTCCTTCTGGTCTGGACCAGGTCTCCTTCTAACTTTGCTTCCTTTTGATCTGGGCCAACAAAGATATCTTCTGGTGATGTTTTGACATCCTGGAGTATCTTCTGGTACCTTCAGGATTCAATCTCTGGAACCCTTTGATTTTCTGCTTCTGATTACTTCAGCTTCTGGTGGCATTTGATTTAATAATTCAAGGTTCAAAATAAGATTACATGGAGTGCTTTTGTAAACATCAAAATCCTAAGTACTTAGAACCAACTTGGTTCCAACAATAATATGCAAAAAAATAAAAAATAAAAAATGCAACTGCAATGATAAAAAAAGATAGTTATTGGACCCAACAGGATGGAGGTTCTTCCTAACCTTGTAATGTAGCATCATCCCCTCCCTCTAAATTTAATATATATATATATATATATATATATATATATATATATATATATATTATAAAAAACATAAAAAATTTGCAAATATTAACCACCAAACTTTCAATTTTCAAATAAACTTTTGCTTTTTTGCATTCAATTGAATAATCAACACTAAACCTATTTAACAAAATATCTGTCATATGTATAGAAGAACAAAATTATAATTTTATAAAAAAAATAGAACAAACTATAATTGTTTAAAAAAAGATCTATAAGGTAGTATCAAGTAGAAGATGACAAAATTATGAGGAAAATAAGTTAAAAAAACAATAAAGAAACATACTTTTTAATTCACAAATTCTATTTCAATTGCAAAGTGAATTGTCATTTCAGTTAATCTGTAAACACATAATATTAGTCACAAGAGAGCCTTATAAATTGTATGTCATAAGAGAACCATATAATAGATCCTCATTGTGCTTCAACTTCAATTTTTATTGTTGGAGGTCACACTTGTACTTTTATCCTTGAATAAATCTAACATAACTGAAAAAAATAAAACAAATTCATAAAATGCAATCAAAAGCAAATAATAATTGGTCATAAAATAACACACACATATCATTAGTTGCAAAAAAAAAAAAAGTTCAATAGAATAAAGACAATAAAATTTGCATAAAAAATGAGATTGAGATTCACCAACGAAAAATTGAGATGGAGAGAGGAATCACAATATGAAATACATGTTTTCTATTTCATCTTTTATGAAGTAATTGTATTTTGAAGGAAATATTTAAATGAGTCAATTATATTTAATTGAAGGGAAATATTTGTGAAATGTAATTTATTATCTTTTTGTGAATTTATTAAGTACATTTTTCATCAATAAAAAAAAATTAAGTATTTTTTTCAAAAAATTTATTGTATCGATATATTTCCATTGAGAGATTTCTTTTTTTAGGCGGATATAGAATAATCAAAATGGTGGAATAATATGCTGATTTTTCCTAATTTCTTAGATGCTTTTTAAGTATTTTAGTTTTTTGAGGATATAATTTATTTCTTTAAGTAGACCTATTTAATTTGAAAAACAAACTGTTTTTTAATACTAAGTGTTTGTAACAAAAACATGTGAATGTTGATTATTAAAAAAGAATTAAATATTTTATTTGGATAAAATTTGTCATTTGTACTATTGTCTTGATGCAATACAATTATTTATGATGTAGATGTAAATGTAGATTGTAGACTATGTATACCATTAAATCCTATTAACTACTAAGCTATTTGTGTGTTTGTGAGTTTTAAAATTGATCATTTGTTTTAAAATACAGATTTGGCATGAAATTTTATGTTTTAAACTAACAATAATATATATATATATATATTTCCATTGAATATTTGTAAAAAAGAACAATATTCATAGATTAGTGATAATAGTCCTTTTGTAAAAAAGATTGATAGTACCATATAACAGTACAAATGAATAATGCAATCCTTTATGGTTAAAATTATTACATGCTATTTTAGATAGAGTAAATGATTACACTACTATTGTCGATTGCAAGGAAATGTAATAGTAATTGTTTTCTACTGTAATGTTATATTTGGATTTGTTTAGGTAAGAGTTGGAAAATTCCTTCTACTCCTATTAATAAATTTTTGTTTATAAAAAAAGCACTACTAATTTAAAAACAATACTTAGCTATATTTACTTCTTAATAGATTTTCTTTCAATTTTTTTTTAAATTAGCACAAATAACATTACAAGAAAAATGTCATTTGATATCTTTTTTCTCAAAAACCTTAGACAACAGTAAAAAAACATATAAAAATATGTACATATTTAATTACACATATAATATATAAAAATATGTTTTTGACGATTTTCTAACATACTAGAGACACCAAAAATCACCTAATTGAGTGTTAGAATTGGTACATATTTAATTACACATATTAATATACGGGACGTCGAAAATCATCTAATTGAGTGTTTGAATTAGTATATATTTAATTACACGTATCAATTCTTGATAAAGAAAGCATGAGATAAGACTATATATATATAAACTCAATAAAAATAAAAATGCTACACATATTGTTTTATACCGATATTAGTTCTTACTTAGGGGTAAGATCCTTCCTTACATGCATATCTCTAACTTTAGAGTGTTAGCTAGTACACTTACACTTTAATGCATGCATATCTCTAACTTTAGAGAGTAGTGGCTAGTACACTTACACTTTAACATATATAACCGATTTTATGAACAAAACAATATCCAAAAATGAATTAAGGTCATCGTTAATCACACATACTCTAAATTGAATCTTCTTACGACAACAAAAAAGAAAATCAGAAAAACTTTATACAATGACTTGATAATTGTCTCTTTGTCTTTTTTGAATGATGAAGTCCTTGAATCCCACTTTTTAAGGGTTTTAAGATTCTCAAATTGTTTCCTCCTTTGCTGTGTAATAATATTGACCAACAGTCAACAGATTATAATTAAAGGATTTATAGGTGTGTTAGACGCCGTTCTGAATTTCCGACTCCCTAAAAAGCTTTTTTATATATATAGCTTCAAAAATCAACAGTGTTATATGTCTATAACAAGTAATATTTTCTTTTTCTTTTTGCTTCATCGTCCAATTATATTCTAAAACTAAATATATCATTGATGTTAGTATAATCTATGATTTTTCTAGTTATACTCAAATATATTATGGGAACAAAATTCACATAATTTATATGAATTTCATTTATTATATACGTTAATTATGTTCGTATAAATTACTTGAATATATTTAATTCATTTAACCTATTTTATTTAAGAATAATTGAAAAAATTAAAGTGAAACCAGCAAAAAAGTGAAAAATATATATAAAGGTAAAAGTAGAAAGGAATATAAACCTAACACAACCCTTTAATGTTAGAACATGGGAAATTATTTAACGATTTTGTGATTCAGAAAATGGCATATTCCTCTAAAAAGAAAAACTTAATTTCTATTTTTACTTAGAATTGCATGCATGATTGAATGTATTATTAATATTATTGCTTGATATATAGATGGTTAATAACCAATGGATTATACCAACGGATAATAGATAAGAAATCGAATGTGAAATGAAAGGACATGTCAATCAACCGGTCTGAAATAAAAAGATGTATCATGCATATATCACACTCAAAAGGAAACAACATAAGCAAGTGATTAATATTGATTGCCTACATATTAAAAAGTAGTGGTTACCTTGGTTTTTCGATTTGAAACTTGAAATTTCTTTTCTTAACCCACCAATTCAGTTGTCTTCTTTCTAAATATAATATCTTTAAAATATGTGTATTTTAAATTATATTTCATATATTATATTATTTAAAATATATTAAATTATTATTTTTTATTTAAAATATATCAAAAATAAATTAAAATTGTCAAATTTTAAATCGTCTTTTTTATTGTTTCACACTATGTAACAAAAAGTAGAGACAAATTAATCTTATTGTTTTTTATCTCAAAATTTTTGTCAATAATTCAACTTTTTTCAATAATGACGTAGTATATACATATAAATATAGAAATTATCATTATGAAATATAATTTACAATGTATTTCCACTTGTGAAATTTTTAAGTTAACATTTCATATAAAGAGTGTATTAATAGAGGATAAAATGTGGTTTAGTTGTCAGTACAGAGAGTTAAAGAGTGAAATACAAAAAGATCAATAGTTTTGCATCTACGAACATCGTTAACACTAACATTTTTCAACAAAATATCATTTGCAATTCAAAAAAAAATAAAAAAAATTAAAGGTATAAGGATGCATATATATTTATTCTTTTATGTATACACAATGTTAGTCAAAAAATAAAAAAACTCAAGTAACCTTTTCAAAAGGTTACTATTAGTTAGTTATAACAGTTATTTAATTATTTTATATTAATTAATTGTTTATTTAATTCACTATATAAGTCTACTTAAGATTTGAAGTAAATAACATTTTTTAAATGATTAATATCATTAAATATATTTTTTCCTATTTATCTTTTAGGCATAATAACTCTCGTGATCTCTTAACTTAATTTCAGGTAACAACTTAGTCTTTTATCTTCTTTTTTTTTCCATTTCTTTTATATTTTTAAATAATTACAATTTTATACTTTAAGTGGGTTTTCGTTAAGACAACATTAAAAAAATTTCTTTGCTCCGTTTTCTTCTATTTTACATTTTGAAAACCATTGTTTTGTCTTCTGGTTTTCTTCTCCACCCATAAAAATCCATTTGAACGATAACAAGAAAGAATCAAAGAACACGCTGTCGGAATCAAACTTCAAGAAATCGTAAACCCACATTGACATGAGAAGAAAGGTAATGTGTTTATTGATTATGATGTTTAACAATCTAATAATCCTAATATGACAAACCAATCTAAAAACCAAAATCTCGAAATCCAATCTAACAACCTCAAATAAAATAATCGAAAACCATAAAGGTATTAATGCTTACCACAAAATTTCTACAACCCCAAAATTTTATTCCTTTGTTCGGACCCCATTTTGTCAATGTGTGATGACCACAAACATAATTTAGAATCTCACGAATTATATTGAAAACGAAATAACTATAGTTGTAGAACTGTGAATTTGACCCATTTGAACGTGATAGACCATTAATTTCGAGTTTTGGGAACTGTGAATATGATTTTTCATAGATGGAAGAGGAGAAGACCAAACAATGATTTTCGAAATGTGAAAGAGAAGAAAACAAGAAAAAAATGGAGCAGAGAATTTTTTAATGTTGTCTTAATAGAAACTCACTTTTAAAAATATAAAATACTGAAATGGAAAAGAAAAAAAAAATAAAGGATTAAATCATTACTTAAAATTAAGTTAAAGGAACACGGGAGATATTATAATGTGTATCTTTTATTAAAATCTGAAATCAATAATCGTAGGCTCCCCTTCATTTTCTTATTAATTATTTGATTCTCACAATTCCCTTCCCTAGTCAATTATTTCCAATGAGTCCTGTGTATAAAGTATAAACTCTATATATAGGGTTTCTGCTTTATATGTTCATTCACACACACATTAAACACTAGTACAACTTTAACAAATCTAAATTAGTTGGCATGATGAATATTGTTGTATCAACAGATCCTCTTGTAATTGGAAGAGTAGTGGGAGATGTAGTTGATTATTTCAACACAACTGTGAAAATGTCTATAACTTACAACACTAAGCAAGTTTACAATGGTCATGAGTTTTTTCCTTCATCAGTTACCATTAAGCCTAAGGTTCAGATTCATGGTGGTGATATGAGATCCTTCTTCACTTTGGTACATTCATTCTTTCTTTCACCAAATACCATCTTCTTTTTTTCATCTTGTTACTGTTTTCATGCATATATATTTTTCATTGATTTTTCTTTCAGATCATGACAGATCCAGATGTCCCTGGCCCTAGTGATCCATACTTGAAGGAACATTTACACTGGTATATATATTATACATCTCAGAGTAACAAAGATTTTATAAAATAATTATACCAAATTAGTGTGGTTTGAGTAGTAAGCAGTTTAGTTCTCTTAAACACGGTTTTATCTCTAACTCATATATATAAAAATGTCTGAAAAAATTAGTCTCTACAATTGCATGTTGAATATTCCAAAATAAAAATGAAGAATAAGCATATGAAATATAAGTATAAAGTAGATTGTTAAGAGTATCATGCATGAATAAAAAACCTAAGAAAAAATAAATAAATTTCATTGAGAAATAAAAATTAAAGGATGAAGCAAACACAAAGAAGAGTTTGAGACATAAACTCATGATTTAATTATATAAATCTTGACATAGAGAATTTGTCTAACCTATTTTAATTATGTGCAGGATAGTCACGGATATACCCGGCACAACAGATGCCACGTTCGGTAAGTCAATTAATACTACTATAAAAAAAACATTAGTGACCAAAATTTATTATAAAAAATAAATTATCTCTCTAATTAGAGAAATTTATATTTTTATTCTCTAAATTTTCCTCGTAAATTTTAGTTTTCATAGTAGAGTAAATTTTAGTTTTTGTAGTAGAGTAATTTGGTGACATTATATATTGAGATTAATTTTCATAGTATCACTAACGTAATTTATATCATCAATAAATCATAACTATTTATAAATGTAACTTTTGAAGTAGTTATAATTAAAGTTAAATATTTTCAAAAATTGACACTAATATCTAATTTCGTAGTGTGTCCGAGGGAATTAGAATAAATACTTATAAGGCCGTCTTAATGTTTTTGGAGGTCATATTCAAATTTAAAAAATTGAGTTCATAAAATCACATAACCCTACCATCAAAATTCAAAATTGTAATATTTGGTGGTAGGTGGTGCGTCTGGTAAATTGCAGCCGCTTGTCACATACTCACAAGTTATGTTTAGTCTTTGTTTATAAAGAAGATAATCTTTTTTAATACTAGGAATTTATTTTGGCATAAGCTGAAAATATAAAAAAAAACTTTGTGGCTTCCCTAATTGTGGGTAATGTGTTAATATATATGTTATTTAATGAATTGAAATTAAACAGGGAAGGAAGTGATAAAGTATGAAATGCCACGACCAAACATAGGAATCCATAGGTTTGTGTTCCTCCTTTACAAACAGAAGCGCAGACAGACAGTGATGAAAATACCAACATTAAGAGATCATTTCAACACAAAGAAATTTGCAGAAGACAATGACCTCGGACTTCCTGTGGCTGCTGTTTTTTTCAATGCTCAAAGAGAAACAGCTGCTAGAAGACGTTGAAATTGAAATTAATTAACCATAACAAAAAGTGGTGTATGTATTAATGCAATATAGAATAAAGTTGTTTTTTTGGTGGCCTTTTATTTCAAAGTTAGAAGAATCACTGAATTTGAGCAAAGTTATGCCTTTTTTATTTTATTTATTTATTGTTGTTCCCATAGTTTGGTTGTTCTAGTTTCTATGTATTAGTAGTTTGTAATAATGTTGTTAATGGAAAGTGGCAGTATATTAGATAAAATAAAATTTACTATTTAAGTACATAAAAAAAAGGTTAAATCTATTTTTAATCCTACAATATATTTATTTTTTTAGTTTAATTAATTTGTCTAGTTTTAGTCTCTACCTTTATATAAATTAGTAAATTACTCATGGTCTATTATGCTATAGCACAATATGTGAGATCCTCTGTGGCATCATAGTTATAATTAATATTTTTTGTTTACAGATGCAAACTTTGCAAGATTCTTTAAAAGGAAATACATTAATTAAACCTTTTCAAATCCTTAAAAAAACTTTTTACAAAAAATTATGTGTTAAATTAAGTAATTTTCAAATGAATAATTGTTGGAAATGAAGAACAAAAGAGCTAGTTTGTGAATTGAAAAAATAGAAGTTCCACATAGGAGGGATAACACATTCTAGTAGTGTTTATAAGGTGGAGGTATGACACTTGGGGTGTGCCTCAAGGGGTACCTCAATTTTGTGAAGGGGCGAGAATGCATGAAAAATAAATCACCACACACGTGTGCGCTGCCGCCCGTCCCTGTATTTCGCGTGGTTCGGTTTTTGGTCAAAACCCTTCCTATTTTCACATTTGTTTTGTGGCCGCGTACTTGGTCAATACCCTGGAAATTTCGGAGTCAACCTAACCTAGAATAATGAGGCACGTTTTTAGTGTGAGTCTGGTCCGATGGATCCCAAAATCCCTCAGATCCAGTAGCAAATCTTCTCTATAAATAGAGGGTTCTGCTCAGTTGTAAATCACACCAAAAGCTCTCCTTTCTTATGAGGCTTTTCTCTTCTTCTCCCTCCATATTCTTACTTCTCCATTTTCTTTCTTTCAAGTGGTCTTAGTACCATATAACAAGTGGCAGTCATTAGACTGCCATACTGAGGGTGTAATTCTAGAACGGTTTTTTTACGGTGCAGTGAAACTCCGATACAGAGTAACTGGGCTATTTTATCCTGGGGACGGCGTGGTTGATAGTCTGCCTTGCACAATTTGGGCAGTGCCGTGAAACATCTTAAAGAGAGCGACCTAGTCCGTGACTCAACCCAGTAATATTTTCGGTGACATAAATTGTTTTTTAAACTGTTTTCAAACTCGAAACAACAATTTTAAGACGTTTCCTTCTGCATGTTGACCGAAGAAATTACTGGTACAGGTTCTTCTGTTTCTGATTTCAACAAACCATTTCGGTTTGAGGAATATCACTTCAAACGATGGCAACAAAAGATGCTATTTTTTCTAACAACGAAAAAGGTTGCCAAGGCTCTAAAAGATGACATTCCTGTTGTTCCAGAAAAAGGTGAACAAACAAAAAAGGATAGAATAGCTGTTGAATTAACCCAATGGAATAATAATGATTACTTATGTAAGAATTATATTCTGAATGGACTTGCTGATGATCTATATGATTACTATGGTTCCAGCGATACTGCTAAACAGGTTTGGGATGCTCTAAAGAAGAAATATGATACTGAGGAAGCTGGAGCCAAGAAGTATGTTGTTAGCCGCTACCTCAAATATCAGATGATAGATCAGTGGAAGCCCAATCCCATGAAATCCAAAAAAATAGCTCATGAGATCGTCTCTAAAGGTATGTCCCTCGATGAACAGTTTCAAATTGCTGTTATTATTGACAAACTGCCCCCTGCTTGGAAAGATTTTAAAAATTCTCTCAAGCATAAAACAAAAGAGTAATCTCTTGAAAATCTGATAACCCGCCTCATAATTGAGGAAGAATCCCGTAAACAAGACCAAAAAGAAGAAGTTCTTCTTGTTACCAATAACAAAAAGAAGAAGTTCATTGGAGCAGTTCTGAAGCCAAACGGAAAACAACTTAAGAATCAGAATTGCAGAAACAGCAACAAGAATGGGAACCCTCCAAAGATCCTAATTACAAAGCAGCAGCAACCACCTCCTATAAATGCACCATTTCTCTGCTATAATTGTGGGAAAGAAGGGCATATGGCACGCAAGTGTAGGAACAAGCCAAACCCTGTTCAACAGGCTAACTTGACAGAAGAGCAATTCATTGCTATGATTACTGAAATCAACCTTGTTGGTGGATCAGATGGATGGTGGATAGACACTGGCACTTCCCGCCATGTCTGTTATGACCTTGCTATGTTCAAAACATACACTACTGCTGAAGATAAGAAAGTGTTGTTGGGAGATTCCCACACCACGAATGTTGCTGGTATAGGAGATGTAGAATTAATATTCACCTCCGAAAAGACCTTAATTCTGAAGGATGTCATGCACACACTAGAAATAAGGAAAAATTTAGTTTTTGGTTATCTTATTAATAAGGATGGGTTTAATCAGGCTATATGGGCAGATTTGTACACCATTTCTAAAAAAGGTATTTTTGTTGGGAAAGGGTACACTACTGATGGCATGTTTAAATTAAATGTTGAAATGAATAAAATGTCTCCTTTTGCGTACATGTTGTGTGATTTTAATATTTGGCATGCTAGACTTTGTCATGCGAACGAACGTGTGATTGCAAACTTAAGTAACTTAGGCTTAATTCCAAAGTTATTTTTAAATGAACTTGAAAAATGTGAATTTTGAAGTCAAGCTAAAATAACTAAGAGTTCACATAAATCAGTTGTTAGAGAATCTGAACCTTTAGATTTAATACACTATGATATATGTGAACTTGATGGGACATTAACACGAAATGGAAAACGTTATTTTATTACTTTTATTGACGATTGCTCTGACTATACCTTTGTATATCTGATGAAAAATAAAAGTGATGCGATTGACATGTTTAAGATCTTTTTAACTGAAATAGAAAATTAATTTAGTAAAAAGATTAAGAGGTTTCGTAGTGATAGAAGAACAAAATATGATTCTAGTTTATTTAATGAGTTTTATAAAACTCAAGGAATCATACATGAAACCACAACACGTTATTCACCTGAAATGAATGGTAAAGCTGAAAGAAAGAATATGACTCTGACTGAACTTGTTGTTGCTATTATGCTTAACTCTGATGTTGCATCTCATTGGTGGGGGGAAATTATTTTGACTGTTTGCTATGTTTTAAATAGACTTCCAAAATCTATAAGCAAAACATCTCCTTATGAGATAATAAAGAAAAGACAACCAAACTTGTCTTATCTTCGAACATGGGGCTGTCTGGCGTATGTCAGAATCCCCGATCGCAAGCGAATTAAACTCGCCAATAGAGCCTATGAATGTGTATTCATTGGGTATGTAGTAAACAGTAAAGCATATAGGTTTTATGACCTAAATGCGAAAGTGATCATAGAGTCAAATGATGTTGACTTCTATGAAAATAAATTCCCTTTCAAATCGAGAAATAGTGGGGGCAGCGAACCAAGTCATGCTCCCATGACAGGAAGTGCTGAAAGCAACAAACAAGGTGAATTGGAAACTCGAAGGAGTAAGAGAGTTAGAGTTGCTAAAGATTATGGACCAGAATATATGGCCTATAATTTAGAGGAGGATCCTGCAAATCTCAAAGAAGCCTTGTCATCTTTGGATGCAAATCTTTGGCAAGAGGCTATAAATGATGAAATGGATTCCCTAGAATCTAACAAGACCTGGCATATAGTAGACTTGCCTTCTGGTTGCAAGCCGATAGGTTGTAAATGGATTTTAAAAAAGAAACTAAAACCCGATGGAACTATTGATAAATACAAGGCACGCCTTGTAGCCAAAGGTTTTAGGCAAAGAAAAAATATAGATTTCTTCGACACTTTTTCTCCAGTCACGAGAATAACATCCATTAGGGTACTCATTGTTGAAACCAAGTTGGTTCTTGCAATTAAAGTTTTGATGTTAACAAATGTATTTTATGAAAATAACATATTTGACTTAGAAGAAGAATGAAAAATGTCATCAGAAGAATAGATCAGAAGATGACGTCACCAGAAGCAGAAATCAGAGGATGACGTCACCAGATGATGTCATCAGACGATGACGTCACCAGAAGCATAAATCAGAGGATATCGTCAGATGAATCTGTCAGAGAAAAATTTTCAAAACAGAATCTGAGAAAAATGCTAAAAACAGAAGCGGAGCAAAATGTTCAAAACAGATCAGTGAGCAAAAGGCTCAAAACAAAATCTGAGCAAACTACTCCAGAATATTCTCAAAAAAGATTAATCGAAATATACTGCAGAAGTAAAGCATCAGTGAAGTTCTAAAGTTCAACTATAAATAGAGACTTAATGCTGAAGAATAAAGTATCGAAAAACACAAGAACTCAAGCTTCAATTCAAAGTTATCTGAGAGTTCAAAAGAAAGAAACACAAATGAACAAGAGCAATATTTTCTAAGTGTTTTCGAGAGAGAAATACAGTGCAACAATCAGCTTTCCAGAAGCAATAAAAGAGGGCAAAAATAAGTGCAGCAAACAGCTTTCCAGAAGCAACGTTGCAAGGTTTCAAACCTTTACTATATAACCCGATAGTGGGGTTGTCAGATTGGTAGGAGAAGACTTGACTTGTAGAGTCAAGGTGTCGTTATCGTTCCTCAAAAGTCTAGGGTTGTCAGGATGTTTGAGAAGACTTAGCTGGTTTAGTTAAGGTGTTGTTGTTCCTCAAAAGTTTGGGGTTGTCAGGTTGTTTGAGGAGACTTGGCTGGTATAGTCAAGGTGTTGTTGTTCCTCAAAAGTATGGGGTTGTCAGGCTGTTTGGGAAGACTGGCTTGTAGGGTCAGTGGTGTTGTAATTCAAAGGAGTTTCAATTAGTGAAAAGGCCTTCTGGAGGAAGGGACTGGACGTAGCCTAGTTAACGGTGAACGAGTATAAATTGCTGTGTTATTATGTTATTATTATCCGCTGCTGAATCTGATTAGTTATATATCGAATAATTCACATTAACATTCAACAAAACAGCAAAAGAAATTAAAGTTTGACAAACACAATTCAACCCCCCTTTCTCGTGTTTGCACCTTCAATTGGTATCAGAGCTCGGTCTCAAGGCTGAGCACTTTACAATTATTGAGGAAAGATCCAAGGGATCAATATGTCCGGATTCAATGAAGAAGCTACTGGAGGAAACACCAACAGACCACCTCTGTTTGATGGAGAACGATTTCAATATTGGAAGGACAGGATGAGAAGTTTTTTTATTTCACAAGATCCTGAACTTTGTGACTTGGTGGAAGATGGTTATACTGTTCCAGAAGATGCTGATGGTATTAAAATTTCCAGAAGAGATATGGATGCTAATCAGAAGAAGATGTTCAAGTTGCATCACAAATCCATAACGTTCATGATCAATGCAATCACGTTCAAGGAGTTCGACAAATGCACTAACAGAGAAACAGCGAAGAACATCTATGATAGTCTAATTCTGACTTACGAAGGCAGTAAGCAAGTACAAGAAGCAAAGGCTAACATTCTAGTCAAGAAGTACGAGTTATTCAAGATGGAAGAAGATGAAGACATTAAAATTATGTTTTCCAGATTCCAGACTCTAGTATCAGGATTAAGGGTACTAGAAAAGAGCTGATCATGTAAAGAAAATACTTAGAAGTCTGACAATCAAGTGGAGACCAAAGATTACTGCTATTCAGGAAGCTAAAGATCTGAATACTCTAAAGTTGGAAGAATTAATCAGCTCTCTCAGATCACATGAAATTGAGTTGGAAGAAGATGAACCTAAGAAGAAGAACAAAACTCTAGCCCTGAAATCCAAGCAGAAAAGGGCTCTGAAAGCAACATCAAAAAATAGTGATTCAGACGATCAAAGTCTAAACTCAGAGGAAGAAGAAATTGCTTTCTTATCCAGGAAGTTCAGAAAGATGTGGCATAACAGAAGGAATAAATTTCCCCAGAGATATTCTAATCAGTCCAACAAAGGAAGTGATGATACAAATGACAAGAAAGGTATCATCTGCTACGGATGCAATGAATCTGGACATATCAAGTCAGAATGTCCAAATATGGAGAAAGGAAAGTACCAAAGGAAAGATTTCAGAACTAAGAAGAAAAGCATGATGGCTACATGGGATGATTCTGATGAATCTTCTGAAGATGAACATGCAGATTTGGCTATGATGGCTCACACCAACTCTGGATCCAACACAGAATCTGATTCTGGAAGAGAATCAGAAGATGATGAAACTGAGGTATATTCTGAATTCACTCGATCTGATTTGATTACTGCTCTGAATGATTTTTTAAACAGTAATTACAAATTATCTTTAAAACTGAAAACTCTTAAGAAAGAAAATACAAATCTAACAGAAGAAGTTAATGTTTTAAAGAATCAGATTGCAGAATTTAAAACAGAAAGTGTCATTCTTGAAACTGATATTGCAAAATTGAAAACAGAGAATGTATGCTTGAAAAATAGTTTTGCTGAAATTAAAGATGAAAGTTTAAATCTGAAAATAATCATAATTCAACAGCAATTGAAAATACCACAAGTAATTCTGATATGCATGAACAAGTTCTTCAAGAATTTCTTGATAGTGGTATGGAAAGAAGCAAATATGCTTCTATGATTTATGGAGTCAGTAGGAATGGAAATAGAGGTATAGGATTTGAAGAAACTATAACTGAATCTAAACATGTGCTTAAACCTGTTCCCTCTGATATAGTGTGTACTGTTTGTTACAAGAAAGGTCATTCCAAAGTGTCTTGTCCTATGCTAAATACAAGGGAAAACAAGAAACTTTTCAAGACTAACAAACCTGGACCCAACCAGATTTGGGTACCAAAAGATAAAATTGTCTATGTTGCAGATGTTCTAAGCAACCAAATTGAAACACCAGTCATGGTGCCTGGTCAATGGATGCTGGCAATATATGAAGGGAAAAAGGTCTATGTTCCAACATCTACCAAACAGAAGCCAATTGACTCTGGTAGAAGAAGAACTGGTCAAAACAATACCTATCAGAACCAGAACCAGAATCATAGGAGGAACAGGAAATATCAAAGAAATCACACATATCACACAGATCAGAACAGACAAAGAAATCACTCATATCAACAAACCTGGAACTACTAGAAGAATCAGAATTACTATCAGTTCCAGAACTAGAAGAATCAGAATTATCATCAGTTCCAGAACTATCAGAGGAACATGATATATCAGCAGAAAGAGAAGTGTCAGTATCTGGAGAGTTCTTCAAATACTCCAGTAAAATTCATCAAGATTACAAACCAGGAAGGGAATTCAAATTCCTTCATCCAAACCATCTAATCACAGAACATACAGATTCAGAATCTGAAAATCAGAAACAAGAGGATTTTCAGAGTAAAACTGAAACTGTTGACATAGAGGTTACATCTTGCTGTAAATACTATTATTGTTTGATATTTATGTTTAATATGATAACAAGAAGCTTGATCTTAAAAATCAAAGCTAGATAAGTATTTTGCAGGTTTTCAAACTGTCAGAGGAACCAAGTGATTCACGTGATGTGAACACTTCAACAGAAACAGTATTTCAGTGGTTTCAAAAATAAGCAGAAACTACCAGAAGCAGAATTAATGGTTTGGCTGTATTGAGTTCATTTTTAAATTATTTGATTTGTATTATGTTATATGACAAATAGCTTGATCTGAAAAGTTAAAGAAAGATGAAGCTGATGAAGATGAAACTGATGCTGGTTTACCAGAACCAGAGGAAACTAAAGCTAGTTTACCAGAACTAGAGGAAACCGATGCAGGTTTACTAGAACCAGAAGCTGATACAGATCTACTAGAAGTTGATGTAGACAAACCAAGAGAGCTTGAAAAGATGGAAGATGAAAGAAGAACCTGACAAGTCTTCAGAGGATAAATCTGAAGATAAGTTAAAAAAAAATTAGATCACTCCAAGACATGGCCAGAACTATGTTAAATGATTTAAATGTTGCAAAACATTTTTGGGCTGAAGCAATCAACACTGCATGTTATATTTAGAATAGAGTCTTTATTAGGTCTATGTTGAATAAAACACCATATGAATTATTGAAAGCTTGACACTGCAAAGTCAAAGCAAGATGTTGATATTACATATTTAACAACACTAGAGGAAGCAGAAACAGACAAACCAGCAGAAGTAGATAAACCAACAGAATTTGGAGAAGTGAAGGATACAAATAAATCAGAAGCATGTGACATATCTTCAAAGGATGAACCTGATCAAATCAGAACCAGTCATGAGAAGTCAGAAGAGAAATTTGGATGGAAATACCAATCATCTCATCTTGAAAATCTAATCATTGGAAGTGGAAGTGATTCTTTAAGAACCAGATCATCATTAAAAAAATATAAGTCTGTTTGGTTTAATCTCATCGATTGAGCCTACATCTGTTAGTGAAGCATTGGCAGATGATAGATGGATTATTGCAATGCAGGAAAAGTTAAATGAATTTAAGAGGAATGATGTTTGGGATCTAGTTCCAAGACCAGAGAAGAACATTGTGGGAACCAAATGGGTCTTCAAAAATAAGCTAAATGAAAAGGGTGAAGTAGTCAGAAACAAGGCAAGGCTTGTGGCACAAGGTTACAGTTAACAAGAGGGTATTGATTACACTGAGACATTTGCTCTAGTGGCCAGGTTAGAAGCTATTCGTATCTTATTGTCCTTTGCTGCAAATAATAATATCAAATTATTTCAAATGGATGTTAAAAGTGCTTTTCTCAATGGTTATTTGAGTGAAGAGGTATATGTTAAACAACCTCTAAGTTTTGAAAATTCTGAATTTCCAAACCATGTCTTTAAACTTAGAAAATCCTTGTATGGGTTAAAACAAGCACCTAGAGCATGGTATGATAGACTCAGTAATTTCTTACTTAAAAATAACTTTGAAAGAGGACAAATAGACAATACTTTGTTTAGCAGATCAATAGAAAATGATATTTTGATCATTCAAATTTATGTTGATGATATTATTTTTGGATCAACTAATGGCATTCTTTGTCAAGAATTTTCTGAATTAATGCAGCATGAATTTCAAATGAGTATGATGGGAGAACTTAAGTTCTTTCTAGGAATACAAATTCAACAAAGTTCAGAAGGTATTTTCATTCACCAAACTAAATATACAAAGGAACTTCTCAAGAAGTTTAAGATGAGTGATTGCAAACCTATAACTACACCAATGCATCCTACTTGTTCACTTGATAATGATGAATCAGGAACAAAAGTTGACCAGAAAATCTACAGAGGAATGATAGGATCATTACTCTACCTTACTGCTTCTAGACCTGATATCATATTTAGTGTGTGTATGTGCTCGATTTCAATCTGATCCTAGAGAATCTCATCTAACTGTTGTTAAGAGAATCCTTAGATACCTAAAATGCACTACCAACCTCACCTTGTTTTACAAGAAAACTCCTACATACAAACTGAGTGGATACTGTGATTCTGACTATGCTGGAGATAAACTTGAAAGAAAAAGCACCAGTGGCTATTGTACCTTTTTAGGAGACAATTTAATTTCGTGGTCCAGTAAGAGACAACACACCATTGCCATGTCAACAGCAAAGGCTGAATACATTTCAGCAGCTAGCTGCAGCTCTCAACTACTCTTGATGAAGCATCAACTTGAAGACTACAAAATATTAGAATCCAACATACCCATCTATTGTGATAACACCTCTGCAATTTGCCTAACCAAAAACCCTATCCTACATTCTCGAGCCAAACACATAGAGATCAAACACCACTTCATCAGAGATTATGTTCAAAAAGGGGTACTTAACATTCAATTTGTAGACACTGATCATCAATGGGCGGACATATTCACTAAATCACTACCTGAAAGATAGGTTTGAATTCATCAAGAAAAACCTTAATCTTATCTTCATCCCTAACCTAATAGCTTAGTTTAATTTTTATGTATTTTATTTTTCATGTACTTTTATAAAATAAAATAAAACAGAGGATCTCTTTTCAATCCTTTTTGTCTGATGACAAAGGGGGAGAAGATGTAATTTTTGATATCCGAGAGAGAAGATGATGTATTTGAAAAGAGGAGAAGATGATGTATGATGTATTTGATATTTGGCGGAGAAGATGATGTATTTGAAAGGAGGAGAAGATGATGTATGATGTATTTGACATTTGGACATTAGACTTAGGGGGAGAAAATATAAAATGAAGCTTAGTCTTAGGGGGAGTCAAAGTCAAAAGAAAGAAAAAGTATTATCAAAAATACATTGTTTATCATTAACCAAAAAGGGGAGATTGTTGGAACCAAGTTGGTTCTTGCAATTAAAGTTTTGATGTTAACAAATTTATTTTATGAAAATAACATATTTGACTTAGAAGAAGAATGAAAAATGTCATCAGAAGATGACGTCACCAGAAGCAGAAATCAGAGGATGACGTCACCAGATGATGTCATCAGACGATGACATCATCAGAAGCATAAATCAGAGGATATCGTCAAATGAATCTGTCAGAGAAAAATGTTCAAAACAGAATGTGAGAAAAATGCTCAAAACAGAATCTGAGAAAAATGCTCAAAACAGAAGCGGAGCAAAATGTTCAAAACAGATCAGTGAGCAAAAGGCTCAAAACAGAATATGAGCAAACTACTCCAGAATATTCTCAAAACAAATTAATCGAAATATACTGCAGAAGTAAAGCATTAGTGAAGTTCTAAAGTTCAACTATAAATAGAGACTTAATGTTGAAGAATAAAGTATCGGAAAACACAAGAACTCAAGCTTCAATTCAAAGTTATCTGAGAGTTCAAAAGAGAGAAACACAAATGAACAAGAGCAATATTTTCTAAGTGTTTTCAAGAGAGAAATACAGTGCAACAATCAGCTTTCCAAAAGCAATAAAAGAGTACAAAAATAAGTGCTGCAAACAGCTTTCCAGAAGCAACATTGCAAAGTTTCAAACCTTTACTATATAACC
>JBBPBO010001984.1:61835302-61855139 GCA_037974295.1 Cicer cuneatum | reverse complement strand
GCTCAAAACAGAATCTGAGAAAAATGCTCAAAACAGAAGCGGAGCAAAATGTTCAAAACAGATCAGTGAGCAAAAGGCTCAAAACAGAATATGAGCAAACTACTCCAGAATATTCTCAAAACAAATTAATCGAAATATACTGCAGAAGTAAAGCATTAGTGAAGTTCTAAAGTTCAACTATAAATAGAGACTTAATGTTGAAGAATAAAGTATCGGAAAACACAAGAACTCAAGCTTCAATTCAAAGTTATCTGAGAGTTCAAAAGAGAGAAACACAAATGAACAAGAGCAATATTTTCTAAGTGTTTTCAAGAGAGAAATACAGTGCAACAATCAGCTTTCCAAAAGCAATAAAAGAGTACAAAAATAAGTGCTGCAAACAGCTTTCCAGAAGCAACATTGCAAAGTTTCAAACCTTTACTATATAACCCGATAGTGGTGTAGCTTCCTTCTTCAATCTGGGGTTGTCAGATTGGTAGGAGAAGACTTGACTTGTAGAGTCAACGTGTTGTTATCGTTCCTCAAAAGTCTAGGGTTGTCAGGCGGTTTGAGAAGACTTAGCTGGTTTAGTTAAGGTGTTGTTGTTTCTCAAAAGTCTGGGGTTGTCAGGATGTTTGAGGAGACTTGGCTGGTATAGTCAAGGTGTTGTTGTTCCTCAAAAGTCTGGGGTTGTCAGGCTGTTTGGGAAGACTGGCTTGTAGGGTCAGTGGTGTTGTAATTTAAAGGAGTTTGAATTAGTGAATAGGCCTTCTGGAGGAAGGGACTGGACGTAGCCTAGTTAACGGTGAACCAGTATAAATTGCTGTGTTATTATGTTATTATTATCCGCTGCTGAATCTGATTAGTTATATATCGAATAATTCACATTAACATTCAATAAAACAGCAAAAGAAATTCAAGTTTGACAAACACAATTCAACCCCCCTTCTCGTGTTTGCACCTTCACTCATTTCACTAGCAGCAATTCATAATTTAGTGATACACCAAATGGATGTTAAAACAACTTTTTTAAATGGTGATCTGGAAGAAGAAATCTATATGGAACAACCTGAAGGTTTTGTAATTCATGGACAAGAAAACAAGGTCTGTAAGTTAGATAAATCTCTGTATGGTCTTAAACAAGCTCCTAAGCAATGGCATGAAAAGTTTGACAATTTGATTATATCAAATGAGTTTAAAGTGAATGAAAGTGACAAATGTATTTATTACAAATTTGAAAATGGCATTTGCACTATCATATGTCTCTATGTAGACGACTTATATTTGGTTCAAACATCCATGTTGTAAATACTGTAAAATCATTGTTGAGTAACAACTTTGATATGAAAGACCTCGGAAAAGCGGATGTGATATTAGGAATCAAGATTAATGGGTCAGAAAAGGGAATTTCTTTAGATCAGTTTCATTATATTGAAAAGATCCTACAGAAATATAAATACTTTGACTGTAAACTTGCTTGCACACCATATGATCCAAGTATGAACGTTTTTAACAACACTGGTGAAGGTGTTAGAGAAACTGAATATGCGAGCATCATTGGCAGCCTCAGGTATGCCACTGATTGTACTAGACCCGACATTGCCTACATCGTGGGACTATTGTGCAGGTTTACCAGTAGACCTAGTATGGAGCATTGGCACGCTATCGAAAGAGTCATGAGATACCTAAAAAGGACCATGAATCTAGGATTACATTATCAAAGATTTCCTGCCGTACTTGAAAGATACAGTGATGCTGATTGGAACACCTTATCAGATGACTCCAAAGCAACCAGTGGCTATATTTTTAATATAGCCAGTGGTGCTGTATCTTAGAAATCGAAGAAACAGACGATATTGGCTCAGTCCACTATGGAGTCTGAAATGATAGCACTAGCAACAGCTAGTGAAGAAGCGAGCTGGTTGAGATGCTTGCTAGCTGAGATCCCTTTGTGGGAAAAACCTATGCCAGTTGTGTTGATCCACTACGATAGTATCGCGGCTATTGCAAAAATTGAAAATCGTTATTACAACGGTAAGAGATGACAAATACGTCATAAGCACATCACAGTTAGATAATTAATAACTAAAGGAGCTGTAATAGTGGATCATGTACGCACTGATGATAATTTAGCAGATCCTTTGTTGAAAGGATTGGCTAGAGAGAAAGTCATAAATGCATCCAAAAGGATGGGACTATTGCCTATAGATAAATCAGTCACTTATGATGGGAACCCGACCTAAAAGACTGGAAATCCCAAGAATTAAGTTCAATGGGTAATAACAAGTCATAGTGATATGAGATGAACATGTTATTATATTTAACAGAAGCATTATTCCTGAAGCAATGGAAGGCTGAGATAATAGAAACTCTTAATGAGATCTACATTCTATGTGGAGGGAGTACTTAGCTACAGGAGTACTCTTGATAGACTCACCTATGTGAATGTGGAAATGAAGCCGTTTCCTATGGAATTTCGAGGCAAAGTTCCTAGAGCGTTCACTATACTGGGATAGACGTGTAGGGCCATAAATGCATGGGCTTTTTAGAATACACCTAATGAAAAGGTTGTGTGTGGGTTTGATGTCCGAGATAGAGTTCAAGACTACGAGTCACTCTTGTTAAATCAGAATCTTACTCGCTATGCAAAGGTTCAAGTCATAGACACCTTTGTTTATGCACAATCTTATGAAAGCGTTTGACGCTATTTCATAACCTACTTTTTAAATTCAAGTGGGGGATTGTTGGAAATGAGGAACAAAAGAGCTAGTTTGTGAATTGAAAAAATAGAAGTCCCACATAGGAGGGATTACACATTCTAGTAGTGTTTATAAGGTGGAGGTATGACACTTGGGGTGTGCCCCAAGGGGTACCCCAATTTTGTGAAGGGGCGAGAACGCATGCAAAATAAATCACCACACACGGGCGCGCGCGCCGCCGCCGCCGTCCGCCCGGCCGGCTGGGCTGGGTCTGGCCTGAGCTTGAGCTTGGGTGGTGAATTATTATTTTTTAGTAAAAAGAAATTAAAAAAATTAATATTTATTTTCTGAAAAAATGAATGTTTGCATTTTTACTTAATTGGCCCTCCATCGAGTCAACACTTTATTTCTGATCCAGTAAGTCATTCCCTGTATTTCGCTCGGTTTTTGGTCAAAACCCTTCCTATTTTCACGTTTGTTTTGCGGCCGCGTACTTGGTCAATACCCTGGAAATTTCGGAGTCAACCTAACCTAGAATAATGGGGCACATTTTTAGTGGGAGTCTGATCCGATGGATCCCGAAATCCCTTAGATCCAGTAGCAAATCTCCTCTATAAATATAGGGTTCTGCTCAGTTGTAAATCACACCAAAAGCTCTCCTTTCTTCTGAGACTTTTCTCTTCTTCTCCCTCCATATTCTTACTTCTCCATTTTCTTTCTTTCTAGTGGTCTTAGTACCATATTACGAGTGGCAGTCATTAGACTGCCATACTGAGGGTGTAATTCTAGAACGATTTTTTTACGGTGCAGTGAAACTCCAATACAGAGTAACTGGGCTGTTTTATCCTAGGGACGGCGTGGTTGATAGTCTACCTTGCACAATTTGGACAGTGCCGCAAAACGTCTTAAAGAGAGCGACCTAGTCCGTGACTCAACCCAATAATATTTTCGGTGACATAAATTATTTTTTAAACTGTTTTCAAACTCAAAACAACAATAATCGATTCATAGATGGCTGCACTTAAAGAAATGGGACAAAGTGTGTACTTAAATAAAGAAATGAAATAAGACTGGGTATATTATTGGTGAGGGTTATAATATGAAAAAGTATCTTTTTTTAGTTATTTTATGAATTTAAGTCATATGTTAGTAATTTTACGGATTTAATTGATATACATTAATAATATAAATTTTTTATTCTAGCGGTACATAATAACTGCTTTAATTTTTCAAAATATTTAACTTTTATTATATCTAATTTAAAAATCATATAATTGATATTTTTTTTATTAGTTGACACAAATCTTTATTCTTTTTCATTTTTTTGTTTAATTTTAAACAAGTAAGTCTGATTTCACTGTTAAAAATAAGGTAAATTTTTTAGTACCAATGACAAAATGGTAGGTTATTGTGCCCATAAAATAAAATAAAATAAACATAAAATTTAAATTTAAATTTAAAAAATAAATATGTAAAGTGATGTAGTTTCAATGAATTGGTTATTGATACATACTATGTATACCCAACCAAACTCCAAGAGTGTTCACCTTAAAATAAAATATCAAATTTAACGAAGGAATTGATTATTCCAAAAGACAACTACTGCTATATGTTAGGAAACATTTTGCAATGTTTTTTTAAATATCTAAACAATTAATTATGACTTTGCATGTAAAAAACTATGTGTTTACTTATGAAAATACATGAATAAAAATAAGTAATTATACAATTAATTGAAACCAAAAAAATTATAAAATTAATGCCATATATTTTGTTCTACGTTAATGTAGAAAACCTAATTAGCAAATTTTTTAAAGGCAAAAAAGGATATTAAATTTCCAAAACTATAAGATTTATTGAGTTTGATATTTTTTTGGCTAAATAGCGTGATCATTTAACTTAATTTCAGTTAACGTTTTAGTCCTTTATCTTTTTGTTCTTCCCGATTTAGTCCTTTATTTTAATTTTAAGTGACAATTTGATCTTTTATGTTTTAAAATGTCAACAATGTTATCCTCTTTTTTACAAAAATTCAAAAAATTCATCAAAATTTTCAACCAAAACCCATAAAATTAATTATATTCTTCAATATAATACAAATTTCATCAAATTCGACACTTAAATATTCAAATAAACTCATATTTCCATCTCTAACAACATCAAATAAAGAATGAAAATGAGTTTATTTGAAGATTTGAGTTACAAATTTGATGAAATTTGTATTATGTTAAAGAATATAATTAATTTTATGGGTTTTGTTTGAAAATTTTGATGATCTTTTTGAACTTTTGTTAAAAAAAGGATAATATTGTTGATATTTTAAAACATAAAAGATCAAATTGTCACTTAAAATTAAAATAAAGGACTAAATCGGGAAAAAAATATATAAAAGACTAAAATATTAACTGAAATTAAGTTAAGGGGCCACAGATGCTATTTAGTCTATTTTTTTGTTATCATACATTGAGTTTAATTTTAATACAATATAATATATATTTTTTATATTGCCAATTAATCATTAACCACTACACTAATTAACTTCTTAAAAGCCACGCATTAAATTATTGTAATTGGTTCATGGTACAATTTTTTTTTACACTAACTATGTATATTATTAAGTTCTATTAATGGTTAAGCTATTTGTGTGTTTGTAAGTTTTAAAATTGATCATTTGTTCTAAATTAAATACAGATTCGGCGTGGAATTTTGTTTTAAACTAACAATATTATATATATATATATATATATATATATATATATATATATATATATTTTATATTGTATATTTGTAAAAGAGGATGCATCCAGAAGGTACAAGAGGATGCATCCTGAAGGTACAAGAGGATGCATCCTGAAATCTCCAGAGGATATCTTTGCTGGCCCATATCAGAAGGAAACAAAGTCAGAAGGAGACATGGACCAGACCAGAAGGAAGCCTGCCAGAGGAAGACTGGATCCAGACCAGAAGAAATCATAAGTCAGACTTATTCAAGAAGTTCTTCTGACCAGAAGATGGCCTGACAGTGAAGTGAAAAACAGCCCTGAATTAATCAGAAGATAAGCTAAAAGGTCCAGACTGAAATATCGTTTGTCCAGAATTAATCCAGACCCAGTTCAGTGTTGACCAAGATCAGAAGATCAGACCATGGCCCAGTATTGGTCAAAATCAGAAGGTCAGAATGAATGGCCCAGTGTTGATCGAAATCAGAAAGTCAGAATGAATGGTCCAGTGTTGGCTGAAATCAGAGGATCTCAGCAGACCAGTTTGCTAGTCCAGGTTGGCCGACATCAGAAGATAAAAATCATAAATGAATATCAGAAGATATACATCTGAAGATGAATTTCAGAAGAAACATATCAGAGGATAAAAAGATGAACATCAGAGGATAAAACTCAGAAGACGAACTTCACATGATAAACATCAGAAAATGAATACCAAAAGATAAAATTCAGAAGACGAACTTCACATGATAAACATCAGAAGATGAATACCAGAAAATAAAATTCAAAAGACGAACTTTGCAATTCTTTATGGTTAAATACTATTACATGCTCATTAAATACAGTAATCGATACTAGGTTAAGCGATTACACTACTAATACCGTTTGGGAGGAAATAATTGGATAAGATCTTTGCATCTCTTCATAAAAGATAAAAGATAGATAGTTGTTTTCTACTTGATTCTAGATCTTGAATTTTTTATGTAAGGATTGAAGTACCCTTTCTACTCCAATTAATAAATTCTCGTTTATAAACAAAAATACTACTATTTTAAAAACAATATTTAACTAAATTTACACTCATTTTACCTAATCTTGTACTTCCTTCTTAATAGTCTTTCTTTTGATTCTTTTTCTAAAAATTTTAACATGAATAACAATGCAAGAAAAATATTAATTTTCAATTGAATATTTTTTTCTAAAAATATATTTTTGACGATTTTTTAAAAGACACGTTACATCATAAATAACCTAATTGAAAATACGAACTTTTTAATGAAACAGATTTATGCGTGAAAATTAGTACATATTTAATTACATGTATTAATTCTTGATAAAGAAAGCATGTGACAAGACTACACATGTATATAAAAACTAAAAAAAAAAAAAAAAAGCTACAAATATATAAACTCGACATTGTTTTATACCGATATTAGTTCTTACTTAGGGGTAAGATTCTTCCTTGCTTGCATGCGTATCTCTAACTTTAGAGAGCAGTAGCTAGTACATATGTAACCGATTTAATGAAGAAAAAAAAATCCAAAAATGAATGAAGTTCATTGTTAATCACGTACTCTAAATTGAATCTTCTTACGACAACAAAAAAGAAAATCAGAAAAACTTTTTACAATGACTTGATAGTTGTCTCTTTGTCTTTCTCAAATGATGAAGTCCATGAATCCCACATTTTAAGGGTTTTAAGATTCACAAGGTGTTTCTCTCTTTGTTGTGTAATAATATTGACCAGGAGATTATAAAAAAAAGGAATTTAGGTGTGCTAGATGCCGTTCTGAATTTCTGACTGCCTAAAAAGCTTTTTTTTTTATATATATAGCTTCAAAAATCAACAGTGTTCTGTTACCTTATAACAAGTAACATTTTCTTTTTCTTTTTGCTTTATCGTTGAATTATATTCTAAAAAAAAATATATATCATTTGTGCTAGTTTCATCTTTGATTTTTCTAGTTATACTCAAATATATTATGTAAATAAAATTCATGTAATACATAAATTTAATTTATTATATACATAAATATGAATTAAGTTCACATAAATTACTTGAATATATATATATTTCATATAATTCATTTTATTTACGTGTAATTGAAAAAAATAAAAGTAAAATTAGTAAAAGTAAATATATATATATATATATATATATATATATTATATAAGATAAAAGTAGAAAGGAATATCAACCTAACACAACCCTTTTATGTTAGAACATGGGAAATTATTTAACGATTTTGTGATTCAGAAAATGGCATATTACTCTAAAAAGACAAACTTAATTTCTATTTTTTCTTAGAATTGCATGCATGATTGAATGTATTATTAATGTTATTGCTTGAAATATAGATGGTTAATAACCAATGGATTATACCAACGGATAATAGATGAGAAATGGAATGTGAAATGAAAGGACTTGTCAATCAATCGGTCTGAAATAAAAAGATGTATCATGCATATATCACACTCAAATGGGAACAACATAAGTCAGTTAGATTGATGGCCTACATATTAAAAAACTGCGGTTACCTTAGTTTTTCCATTTGAACCTTGAGATTTCTTTTCTTCAACCCATCAATCTTGTTTTCTTTTTTAAATATATAGTATCATTTAAAATATATTAAATTATTATTTTTTAATTAAAAAATATGAAAAATAAACTAAAGTTATTAGATATGTGTAGAATTAATCAGCGTGGTGATTGAGTAATGTTGAATTATTGAAGAAATTAAATGTATTTTTAAATATTTTATTTTTGTCGTATTTCTAAACACATGATTTATGATTTGACGGGAGCACCGTAAATCTTCATAAAAAAAAAAGTAGTATTTTCTCTTTATAATAATGTTGAGTTTGATGTATGGATTAGAGTATTCCTATACTCCCTTTGATAAAATTGTTTATGAACAACAAAATCTTATTTCTCGCAATTTGGTTAATGAAATCCTATATATATTAAATTTATGAGTAATAATATACTTCCTCTATCTCTTATAACAAGATCCGTTTAAAAAATTCATCGAAAATTTATTACTTTTTATAATTACTTTTACAAATAATGATATCATAAGATAGAGAAAATAAACCAATAGAATTGAATTTAGCGGACGAGAATAAATTCATGGCACAAAATAATAAATTTAAGTTTAAATCGTGGTTTAAATACTTAAAAAAAAAGTCGTATATTAAATAAGAGTATTCTTATAAAAGAATATTAACGAATATATTAAATAACACAAGAAGGGCTTATACATAATCAATCATAAAGGGAAAAAAAAAGTGTTTACTTTTTGTTATAAGAAGAAAAAAACGAATAAAATAATGTGGGTTTATGATATAACCTGAGTAAGCAAAAGTCCAGATGAGTAGAAAGGTGAGCCCAATATGGTGGGTGAAGAGGTAGGCCCAATACATGTGTGGATGATAGATTATATTTATGACTGTTAAGAGAGAGAGAGAGGGATCTTTATGGAGAGCACCAACTGCACTTTCCTCTTTCTGTTATTTTTCTTTCCGTGAATTGCGCAACTTCGTTACTTTCTTATTTCATTATATAAATTCTACCTGTGAGTTGTGAACTATGATGAGTATGCTGAATGATAACAACATTTTGCAACGCCGTTAAATTCTGTTATTTTATTTCGGACTCCTTGCTTATTAATTTCTTCATTACTTGTCTCATGCCATTCAAGTGAGTTATAGATTCACCGTAAATCAATTTTTACACTTGAGAGTTAATAAAAATTATTCATTTTGTTATATAATTACACAATTATAATTGTCATCGTATATTAATTTTTTAATTAACCATTTATGTTAGTTATCGGTATAAAATGACATTAATTATTAGTTATGAGTGGAAAATGAAAGTGTTTTCGATTAAACTTCTATTAATATACCTCATAAATAGTAGGTCGAATGAAAAGTATATAAGAGGTGTGTTGTATTTTGAGTTTGAAAAAACTGTTTAAAAATCACAATTTGTGCCACCGAAGATATTACTGGGTTGAGTCGCGGACTAGGTCGCTCCTTTAAGACGTTTCGCGACACTACCCAAATTGTACAAGGCAGACTATCAACCACGAAGTCCATAGGATAAAACAGACTATCAACTACGACGTCCATAGGATAAAACAGACTATCAACCACGACGTCCCTAGGATAAAACAGTCCAGATTCACTGTATCGGGGTTTCACTATGTAACACCTCGAGTTTAAAACACAGCGCGGGTGTATTTTTTTTTTGAAATTAATAATTAAAATAAGTTTTCTCAAAATTATTTCAAAGGAATTAAAATAAAGTTTTTCGTAAAATAGTACGTTATAGATAAATCGATGAACGTAAACTCAATACTTCATCAGGATTATCACTAAGTACTTATCTTGGAAATTAATTTTTAAACATCAATACACCCCAAAATATCATTGTCATAATACATTAACAGCAAATATCAGAGTACATGGTTCAGCGGAAAATAGTACAGTATTCCCAAAATAAGACAAATTACAATTTCAACCCAAAACCTAATACACTAAGTCTAACTGATCATGCGCTGAAGCTGCAGTAGCACGGATTCCCTCCGCATCCCACGCAAGTCTCTTCAGACTCTACAGCTCGCTTCGACGTAACCTCCTCTTCCTCCTCGTACATAGAGGGATCGGTCTCCTCAGAAGTCAAGTCAATACACACTCGTGGCCGCTTCGGCGGTGCCGGAATCTCGTAGCAATCATCGGAAATCCTAGATGGATCCGGAATCTTAGTCGCTACTGGTCTCAGCTCTTCACGCTTCTCTACCGCATCAGACTCATGTATCTCTTTCCCAATCACAGGGTTGGGAGTCACCACCCCTACAGTGGCCTCCGTCTCAACCCTCTCAACAGACTCCTTAGCGTCGTCGAAAACGCCGTGCGCCTCTAGCACCAGGCGAGAAGGCACGGGAAACTCTATGCTCGCATGAGTACGCTCTACGAAGTCCTCCACACCGTCAGTCCTACTTGTCCGCTCCAACCACCCCGTATAAGTCGCTCTGCTTGAGAGGGGGTCAAAAGCCCAAGCAGTGCGCGAGTAGCGATCAAGGAAATTCAACGACGTTTCCGTCGTTCGGGTACCCACGGGCGGCGTGGGTTTGGGAGGCATCTGAGGGCAAAGCCCAAAGTCCACAATATAATAGCAAGGGGTCACCGACCGAAAATAACAGATAATCACATAGCATATATTGCACAACAACATGTATAATCATGGTATAACATATGATGATGAGGAAATAATAATGCTCATTTGGAAATTTATGACTTTCATACCTTTTCAAAACAGCAGTCAATGATTATGAAGTATGCGGTAAGTACAAACACACGTCAACAAAACACAATCATTAATTCAGAATTTCAGATTCTGGACAGCACTCACACACATTAATTTCCAACATTCATCATATAAACAATCATGACACGCCAGTCAAATCCCTCAATGTAATGCATATATGCTCATGCATAATTTTCTTGGAATCACCAAGGTGCAGTCGCTCACAGACCAGCACAATTTAACGGCCCTCATGACCAGGGTGCAAACAGATCAGCACCAATGCAGACGCTCAACAGTCCAGCACATCGTGCAGTCGCTCAACAGACCAGCACGTTTGACATAACCCGAGGTACAATCGCTCAACAGATCAGTACCTAGTGCAGACGCTCAACAGTCCAGCACTCGTGCAATCGCTCAACAGATCAGCACGAGGTTGCGCATTTCAGGGTACAGTCGCTCAACAGTCCAGTACCAGTGCAGACGCTCAACAGTCCAGCACTTATATACCAAAGTACAATCGCTCAACAGATCAGTACTTAGTGCAGACGCTCAACAGTCCAACACTCACGCAATCGCTCAACAGTCCAACACTCACGCAATCGCTCAACAGATCAGCACGTGGTTGCGCATTACTCTGTGGCCCATCGCGGGTACCACTTGACTATGCAATGCATGAATATGCAGTGTTTCACTTCTCTAGAAACAGAATGCAAAATAAGACAATTCATGCTCTTCATCATGTTTAAATATTTCAGCACAGTCATAAATAACAACATCATAATCATGATTACACAGTCCATTAATCATTAACACTTTGAAAAGTTTTCCCAGACTCTTAAAATTCAATTACAGAGTTTAAAACTGAGGATTTCTGAAATTTTTACGAATCTGTATTCGAATACAGCTCTTCTGTATTCGAATACAGAAGCCAAAAACAGTGCAAATTCACACCCTGTATTCAAATACTAGAGGGTGTATTCGAATACAGGGGAAGTCTCAGTGTACAAAACAACATCTCTCACTACATCAGTAAAGTTTCAAAAACTTCATCACCACAACTTCAAAATGTCACCAAAAATTCCATTTGAATTCCCCACAACAATCCCAACATTCCCCAAACACTCAGGGTTTACAAAACACTCTTAAAAACTTGGAAATTCTGGAAATTCGAATCTGTATTCGAATACAGACCCCCTGTATTCGAATACAGAAGCATGAACTACAGTTTTAACATTCTGTATTCGAAGACAGCATGACTGTAATCGAATACAGGAGTTCAACCTTTGAAAAATACAGCCTTTTCTCCCATGTCACTTAAAGGTTTTCAAACATCTTTCTCTCCTCTTTAAAACCATTTCACAGACTTCTTTTCAAATCATTTAAACCTTCTCAGAGTTTCTCAATACTTCAAAAACTCACATGACAGTGATTAAAATTTGATTTTCTGGAAAACACGAATCTGTATTCGAATACAGCTTCCTTGTATTCGAATACAGAAGCTAAAGTTTGAGTTTCTGGAAAAACTCGAATCTGTAGTCGAATACAGCATGCCTGTAGTCGACTACAGATGCGAATACAGTATTAAAATTTCACTTATGTATTCGAATACGACATGGTCGTAGTCGAATACAAAGGTTTAGTCAGAAGCAAAAATCCTTCTTCTGTATTCGACTACAGGGGCTCGTAGTCGAATACAGGTTTTGAAAACTTAGGTAAAACAGAACTTGACAGGTTGTATTCGAATACACTCATGTTGTATTCGAATACACCTTCGAAAAACCAGTGAAAGTTCAACCCTTTTCAACTGTTTTCTTTAATAAAAGACAACCAAATATCAAACAGATTCTGCACTTTTCAAAAAGCTTTTCCTCATTTAAAATCCCTTTTTCCTTTAAAATCATCAATACCACAAGAATCACACAAAATAACCAGACTCAGAATCATCAACATCACCAAAACCACACAAAACAACAGAATCAGAATCATCAACATCACCAGAACCACACAAAACAACCAGAATCAGAGACATTTTCATCACCAGAATCCCACAACATAAAACAGAATCAGAACTATTACACCAGTTTATCCAAAACAAGGACAGATGATCAATCATCAAAACATCATGCAACCTTTCAGTGTTCTCACTCAACAGAACAAACATGCATGCATTCAGTTTTCCCAAAACACCAGAACAAACATGCATGCATTCAGTTTTCTCAAAAACATGACATAATAACAAGCAAGCATCACAGAACAACAAACCTCAAGAGAATGCATTTTTGCATTTTAAGACTATTTTCAAAACAGTTTTATGACATGCATTTTAATCATCATTAAAATAACATGTAAACATTTTCCAGTTTTCACCCATAAGTAAAACAGCATGTTTTATTAGAAAAACAGCCAGCCACAACCATCAGGATAATCACATATCAGCAAGAATGCATTTTCTTTCAAAATGTCATTTTTCGAAAACAGTTTTTCTGTTAAAAACAGAACTGAAATAACACTCATTCATGGCCCTAATGCAGCTAAAAATGGAAGGTGCCCTTACCCTTGTTGCGTGTTCTGCTTCTGCTCAAGTCTCTATTTTCGTTCTCGTTTCTGTGCCAAAATCCGGTGAAACTGCTGCCTGAGTTTGCTGCTACGAAACTGGGTTCTTTAGCTCAATAATGGGGTGGGAATTAACTTTTGTACTGAGGTTTTGGTGTTTCAGTGCTTGGATGTTTCAGTAGTGATACTTTGAAGGGTTCCCTATCTTCCTCTTTTATAACCGTGACTAGAAATTGGAAGGCAGAAAACAGAGGCAGAATGGGAGGGAAAAATGAGTTACTATTACATGCAGTATGGCAGCAAGGAAAGGAGGGATGGTGTTCTGGTCTTTGCTCAGTCCCTCTGCCGTGTACTCATAGAACTACTTGAGTGCATTCCTTCTTAAAATACTAATAAAATAATGCTGTATCATTTCAGCACTTAATCCTTTAATTAACCACTAATCCTTAATTAATGGTCCAATTAATTTAATTACTTGAAATTAAATTAATTTAATTCTTCATCCAATAATTTTAATTCATACTTCAAAATAAATATTTATATATATATATATATATATATATATATATATATATATTTTCTCAAAACATACATATATTAAATATTTACAAAAATTCCCAAAATACCCTTGACAATAATTCCAAAAATTAATATTTAAAATTAAGTGTCTTACACACTACACCGTAGAAAACCATTATAGAGTTACACCCTCAATATGGCTGTTAAAGTCACTCTCAATATGACGGTTAAAGTCACTCTTAATAAGGCGATTAAAGCCTCGCAATATGGTACTATAATCACTCATAAATCAAAATGACTAAACTCAAAAATCGACGGGACAACGATATAAAACCGATCTAAAAGGATAGTGGTATTAGGACCACTCAAAACTCGACAGAACTACGACATAACAACCGCTCTAAAATATCGAATGGACTACGGTACAATACCGCTCTAAAATATCGAAGAGACTACGGTATAACAACCGCTCTAAAATATCAAAGGGACTATGGTACAATACCGCTCTAAAATATCGAAGGGACTACGATATAACAACCGCTCTAAAATATCGAAGGGACAGAAAGAAAGGGGAGAAGTGACTCGATAACAATCGAGCATAATATAAGAGGGAGAAAAAAAAAGTTGAGAAATTGATCCAACTTTGGTGTGTTTTTCACAATAAATTGACAATCTTTATATAGTGATGGAAGCAAACCCAAATATGTTTTCTAACCAATGTGGGACTTCAACAAAATTTTGAGAATATTTATATAGTGATTAAAACTATTTAAAATGAGAGTTTCCAATGTGGGACTTCAACAATTTTTAAATTCACAGATTATGTTCCAACAATCCCCCACTTGAATTAAAAAAATGTTTCTAAAATAGCGTCAAACGCTTCTATAAGATTGTGCATAAGCAAAGGTGTCTATGACTTGAACCTTTGCAAGGAAAGTAAGATTTTGGTTTAACAAGAGTGACTCGTAGTCTTGAACTCTATCTCAGACATCAAACCCACACACAACCTTTTCATTGGGTGTATTCTAAAAAGCCCGTGCATTAATAGCCTTGTACGTCTATCCTAGTATAGTGAACGCTCTAGGAATTTTCGCCCTGAAATTCCATAGGAAATGACCCCATTTCCACATTCACATAGGTGAGTCTATCAAGAGTACTCCTGTAGCTAGGTACTCCCTCCATATAGAGTATAGATCTCATTAAGAGTTTATATTATCTCAGCCTTCCATCGCTTCAGGAATCATGCTTTTGTTAATATAATAACATGTTCATCTCATATCACTATGACTTGTTATTACCCATTGAACCTAATTCTTGGGATCTCCAGTCTTTTAGGTCGGGTTACCATCATAGGTGACTCAATGATCTATAGGCAAAGTCTCATCCTTTTGGATGTATTTATGACTTTCTCTCTAGCCAATCCTTTCGTCAAAGGATCTGCTAAATCATCATCAGTGCCTACATGATCCACTATTACAGCTCCTTTAATAAGTAATTCTCTAACTGTGTTGTGCTTACGACGTATTTGTCATCTCTTACCGTTGTAATAATAATTCTCAATTTTTGCAATAGCTGCGGTACTATCGTAGTAGATCAACACAGCTGATATAGGTTTTTCCCATAAAGGGATCTCAGCTAGCAAGCATCTCAACCAGCTCGCTTCATCACTAACAGTAGCTAGTGCTATCATTTCAGACTCCAAAGTGGACTTAGCCAATATCGTATGTTCTTCGATTTCTAAGATACATCACCATCGGCTATACTAAAATTATAGCCACTGGTTGCTTTGGAGACATCTAACAAGGTGTTCCAATCAGCATCGCTGTATCTTTCAAGGGCGGTAGGAAATCTTTGATAATGTAATCCTAGACTCATGGTCCTTTTTAGGTATCTCATGACTCTTTCGATAGCGTGCCAATGCTCTATACTAGTTCTACTGGTAAACATGCACAATAGATCCATGATGTAGGCAATTTCGGGTCTAGTACAATCAGTGGCATACCTGAGGTTGTCAATGATGCTCGCATATTCAGTTTGTCTAACACCTTCACCAATATTCTTAAAAAAGTTTCACAATTGGATCATATGGTGTGCAAACAGGTTTACAGTCAAAGTATTTATATTTCTTTATAATCTTTTTAACATAATGAGATTGATCTAAAGAAATTCCCTTTTTCTGACCTAGTAATCTTGATTCCTATGATTACATTCGCTTATCTGAGGTCTTTCATATCAAAGTTGTTACTCAACAATGATTTCACAGCATGAATGTTTGAACCAAATATGAGTAAGTCGTCTACATAGAGACATATGATAGTGCTAATGCCATTTTGATATTTGTAATAAATACATTTGTCACTTTCATTCACTTTAACCTCATTCAATATAAATAAGTTATCAACTTTTTCATGCCATTGCTTAGGAGCTTTTTTAAGACCATACAGAGATTTATCTAACTTACAGACCTCATTTTCTTGTCGATGAATTACAAAACTTTCAAGTTGTTCCATATAGATTTCTTCTTCCTGATCACCATTTAAAAAAAGTTGTTTTAACATCCATTTGGTGTATCACCAAGTTATGAATAGCTGCTAGAGAAATGAGTACCCAAATGGATGTTATTCTAGTGATTGGTGAAAAAGTGTCAAACAAATCTATATTTTCTCTTTGCCTAAAACCTTTGGCTATAAGGTGTGTCTTGTATTTATCAATAGTTCCATCGGGTTTTAGTTTCTTTTCCAAAATCCCTTTACAACCTATTGGTTTGCAACTAGGAGGCAAGTCTACTATATGTTAGGTCTTGTTAGATTCTAGAGAATCCATTTCATCATTTATAGCTTCTTGCCAAAGATCTGCATCCAATGATGACAAGGCTTCTTTGAGATTTTCAGGATCTTCTTCTAAATTATAAGCCATATATTCTAGCCATAATCTTTAGCAACTCTGATTCTCTTACTTCTTCGAGTTTCCAATTCACCTTGTTTGTTGCTTTCAGTGCTTCTTGTCACGGGAGTATGACTTGGTTCGCTGCCCCCACTATTTCTCGATTTGAAATGGAATTTACTTTCATAGATGTCAACATCATTTGACTCTAAGATCACTTTCGCATTTAGATCAGAGGATCACAGAATGGTACAAATCAGATCACATGGTCCAGTGTTGGTCGATATCAGAGGATCACATAATTGGTACATATCATATTACATGGTCCAGAGTTGGCCGAGATCAGAACATATCATCATAAATCACATGATACCAGAGGCAGAATCAGAGGATACCATCAGAGGGCAGAAATCAGAGGATACCATCAAAGGGCAGAAATCAGAGGAAGAAATCACAGGCAGAAATCAGAAGGAAAAATCAGAGGATACCATCAAAGGGCAGAAACCAGAGGAAGAAATCAGAAGCAGAAATCAGATGGAGAAATCACACGCAGAAATCAGAGGATATCATCAGAGGGAGAAATCACACGCATCAATTAGAGGATATCATCAGAGGCAGAATATTAAAACCCAACAACAACAACATCAGTTTACAAAAAATAACATGTTAATTACTTGTGAATCAGTTTGGGAAATACAGAAGGGTATAATTGGTATTTTTGAATTTTGTAAAACGTGCGAAAAATGCAAAAACATCCTTTAGAAGGTCTCTTCCTGGGGAAGAGACCTCTCACTAGGGCAAAAAAACATTTGCTTCAGTAGGTCTCTCCCTGGGGAAGAGACATCCTGAAGGTTCTAAAAAGTAGGGCAATCCCGTATATTAATATGAAAGTGGGGCATTTTGGTATTAAAATTCAAAAAAGAAGATATTTCTGAATGTATTGTCAAATGTGAAGTTTTTATCTGAATATCCTCTTTTTTGAATTTTAATACCAAAATGCTCCACTTTCAAATTAATATACGGGATTGCCTTAATTTTTAGAACCAGAGGGAGGTCTCTTCCCCAGGGAGCGACCTACTTAATAAAATGTTTTTTTGCCCTAGTGAGAGGTCTCTTCCCCAAGAAGAGACCTCCTGAAGGATGTTTTTGTATTTTTTGCACGTTTTACAAATTTTAAAATACCAATTATACCCTTATGTATTTCCCAAACTGATTCATGTCTATCATCTTCATTCACAAGTAATTAACATGTTATTTTCTGTAAACTGATGTTGTTGTTGTTGGGTTTTAAGATTCTCCCTCTGATTTCTGCAAGTGATATCTGAAGGTGCAAACACGAGAAGGGGGGTTGAATTGTGTTTGACTTAACTTAAAACTTTTCCGATTTTAATACTTTCAAAACAAAACTTGATGTATAATTAAAACAGAGTTAGCAGCGGATAAAAATAAAAATAAAAACTCACAGATTTTATACTGGTTCACCGTTAACGAGGCTACGTCTAGTCCCTTCGCCTTGAAGGATTTCACTAATTCAAACTTGAATTACAACCTTGCTACTGACCCTCCAAGTCAATCTTCTCAATAGTCTAACAATCCTCGACTTCTTGAGGAAAAACACCTCCTGTTCTTCAGCCAATCTGACACCCCAGATTGTAGAAGAAATCACAACACTATGAATCTAATTGCCAAGTAACCTGCTACCTCTACTGACTCCCACAGCTTGTAGACTCTACTTCAACAACTTAGATTTGACACAGTGGAACGAAAACAACAAGAGTACTTGCTTTAAAAACTAAGACTCAACAATTGACTTATATGAAAATTTGAGAGTGTTTGCTTTTGAAGTGTATGACCCTTTTGTGATTTTCGATACTAAGTAATCTGCCTTGTGCCTCCTTTTGTAGTCTTCACTGGAGTGTTTGAAGAACTCTCTTGATTCTGATTCTTTAATTTCTGCTTTGGCACATACACCATGTTCCTCTGGTGATTCTGGAACTTATGGTGATTCTGGTAATCATACTGATTATGATAATTAAAGTAGTTCTGATGATCATACCTCAACCTTTGATACTGATACCTGTTCAGGTTCTGGTTCTGGTACTGATTCTGATTCTGGTTCCAGTTTCTGTGCCTCCAGTTCAGGTTCTGGTTCCAGTGTTGGTTCTGGTTCCAGTTCCTGTACCTCTGATACTGGTTCTGGTTCCAGTTCCTGTTCCTCTGATACTGGTTCCAGTTCTGATTCTGGTTCCAGTTCCTGTTCTAATTCGTGTGATATCTTTGATATTTCCTGTTCCTCCTATGATTCTGGTTCTGGTTCCGATTGTGTTGACCAGTTCTTCTTCTACCAGAGTCACTTGGCTTCGGTTTAGTAGATATTGGAACATAGACTTTCTTCTGCTTGTGTGTTGCCAGCATCCATTGTCCAGGCACCATTGTTGGTGTCTCCTTCTGTTTGTTCAAAATATCTGCAACATAAACAATTTGTTCTTTTGGTACCCAGAACTGATTGGGTCCAGGTTTGTTAGTTGTAACAGCTCTCTGATCTTGTTCAGATTTTACCATTGGACAAGATAATTCAGAGTGACCTTTCTTGGCACAAACACTACATAAAACATCAGAATGAACAGCTTTATTTTCAGTACTTGTTTCTGTAAAACCAAGACCTCTCTTTCCAGAGTTGCTGTTTCCATAAATCATAGATGCATACTTACTTATTTCCATTCCATTTGAAATAAAGTTTTGAAAAAATTGCTCATGCATATCAGATTTACAAACAGTCTCAGAATTAGAACAATTATTAATTTTCAGAGTTTGGTTTTCAGATTTGAGTCTTGCAACTTCAGTTTTCAAATCATTGATTTCAGTTGCATACTCAGAAATTCGATTCTTTGAAACTTGGACCTCTTTGGTTAGATTTTTCTTATCTTCCCTAAGAGTTTTCAATTTTAAAGATATCTTATTATTTGCATTTAACAAGTCTTTTAAAGTCTCAACTAATTCAGATTTAGACAGATCAGAAAATACCTCATTGTCTTCATCTTCTGATTCTGTTCCAGAGCCTGAGCTATATTCAGAACTTGAGTTGGTATGAGCCATCAGAGACAGAATTGTTTCCTCTGATGTGCTTCCAGATTTTCCAGAATGATTGCTTCGATCATTCTTCCTTCTGCCTG
>JBBPBO010001984.1:61701267-61833090 GCA_037974295.1 Cicer cuneatum | reverse complement strand
CTTAGTTGGATCTTCTGGATCAGTAGGTGCAGTGTATCCTCTGACTATCATCTTCCATAGTTCAGGATCTTGAGATATGACAAAGCTTCTCATTCTGTCCTTCCAATACTCAAACCTTTCTCCATCAAACAATGGTGGTCTGTTGATGTTGTTTCCCAATTCTTCTGCCATATTGAGCCCCTTGGACCTTTCCTCAAACACGGTTAAGTGCTCAGCCTTGAGACCGAGCTCTGATGCCAATTGAAGGTGCAAACACGAGAAGGGGGGTTGAATTGTGTTTGACTTAACTTAAAACTTTTCCTGTTTTAATACTTTCAAAACAAAACTTGATGTATAATTAAAACAGAGTTAGCAGCGGATAAAAATAAAAATAAAAACTCACAGATTTTATACTGGTTCACCGTTAACGAGGCTACGTCCAGTCCCTTTGCCTTGAAGGATTTCACTAATTCAAACTTGAATTACAACCTTGCTACTGACCCTCCAAGTCAATCTTCTCAATAGTCTAACAATCCTCGACTTCTTGAGGAAAAACACCTCCTGTTCTTCAGCCAATCTGACACCCCAGATTGTAGAAGAAATCACAACACTATGAATCTAATTGCCAAGTAACCTGCTACCTCTACTGACTCCCACAGCTTGTAGACTCTACTTCAACAACTTAGATTTGACACAGTGGAACGAAAACAACAAGAGTACTTGCTTTAAAAACTAAGACTCAACAATTGACTTATATGAAAATTTGAGAGTGTTTGCTTTTGAAGTGTATGACCCTTTTGTGATTTTCGATACTAAGTAATCTGCCTTGTGCCTCCTTTTATAGATGCTGATTTGGGCCTCTTCCAATACTTAAATTCGAGCTAAATATAGCTGGATTCTCTGTAAAAATATCTTGACCAATTGGGCTTTATTTAAATAAAAATCATATCTTTTTAAGCCTTAGATTTGTTTCATATCTCAACTGACCAATCAAATCTGTGCATTGCTTCCCGCCACAGCTCCTGACTTCCATGCTACTCCAATTTAATTTATAACAAATCTTTTATAATATTTTGATAAAAATATCATCAGATCTTCACCATTAATTCCCATGATCAAATCTGCACCATTGGATCTTCATGCGATAGTCCACAGGTGGACCAGCTTGATTGCTATGCTATTGTCCTCTGAATTCGGCCATTCCTGGACCACACTTCATAGCCCTCTGATCTTCTGATTTCAGCCTTCCTGGATGTGCGCCTGATATGCTATGAACTTCTGGATTCGGACTTTTCTGGACTGCACAGCCTGTCCCTCTGATTTCGGCCACTTCTGGGCCATGGTCTGATTTTCTGATCTTGACCATCAGTGGACTCAAAAAATTATTTCTGAACCATTGATCTGGATATTTTTACTCTGATCTGGACAGATTCTGGAATTTGGTCTGGAACAAACTGAAATAAACTTGATCAAAAAATATTTCAGTATGGACATTTTACCTTTAATTTTGGACCAGGTCAGGGTTGATTCTGGAACTCATTTCTTTTGTTCTGGACTTAGTTCCATGCCCTAAATCATGCTATCTTATGGTCTGGGCCAAATCTGGATTGATCTTCATGTTCTGGACTCATAAACATACCTTCTGGTCAAGTCTGGAACAAGTCTGGGCTGTGTAATTTTTACTGCCATGCCATCTTCTGGTCAGAATAACTTCTGGAATAAAATTGATATTTGATTCCTGTTAGTCTTGATCAACTCTCCTTTTGGCAGGCTTTCCAATGATATGATCCATGTTTCATTCTGAATTTTATTCCTTCTGATATAGGCTTGCAAAGTTATCACTAATTCAAAATATGAAAGTGGGGCATTTTGGTATTAGAATTCAAAAAAGAAGATATTTCTGAATGTATTGTCAAATGTGAAGTTTTTATCTGAATATCCTCTTTTTTGAATTTTAATACCAAAATGCTCCACTTTCAAATTAATATACGGGATTGCCCTAATTTTTAGAACCAGAGGGAGGTCTCTTCCCCAGGGAGCGACCTACTTAATAAAATGTTTTTTTGCCCTAGTGAGAGGTCTCTTCCCCAAGAAGAGACCTCCTGAAGGATGTTTTTGTATTTTTTGCACGTTTTACAAATTTTAAAATACCAATTATACCCTTATGTATTTCCCAAACTGATTCATGTCTATCATCTTCATTCACAAGTAATTAACATGTTATTTTCTGTAAACTGATGTTGTTGTTGTTGGGTTTTAAGATTCTCCCTCTGATTTCTGCAAGTGATATCTCCCTCTGATTTTTGCGTGTGATTTGGCCCTCTGATTTTTGCGTGTGATTTCTGAAGGTGCAAACACGAGAAAGGGGGGTTGAATTGTGTTTGACTAACTTGATTACTTTATATGTTTTCGCAGTTTTATAACAAAACTGATGTATGAATAAAACAGAGTTAGCAGCGGATATAAAGTAAATATAAAACTCATAATTTTATACTGGTTCACCGTTAACTAGGCTACATCCAGTCCGTTCAATTTGAAGGATTTCACTAATTCAAAAACCTTGAATTACAACAATACCACTGACCCTCCAAGTCAGTCTTCTCAAACAGTCTAACAATCCTAGACTTTTGAGGAAAAGAACCTTGAATCTAATTGCTAAGTAATCTGCTACTCCTTCTAACTCCTTCAGATTGTAGACTCTACTTCAACAACTTAGATCAAACACAAGGGAAGGAAACACTAAGAGTACTTGCTTCTGGAAAGCGGATACTCACAATTGACCTCATTGAAAACTCAAGTATTTTGCTTTTGGAAGTGTATGACTCAAGTATTTTCGATGCTGAGTTTTCAGTCTTGAGCCTCTTTTTATAGATGAAGAATTAGGGTCTCTTCCAAGCTTAAATTCGAGCAGTATCTTGTTGGATTCTCCTGCAAAAATAACTTGGCCAATTGGGTTTCTCTTAAATAAAAAACATATATTTTTAGCTCCAGATATGCATTCGAAAATAACTTCGACCAATCCTGTCTTTAATTAATTCTGAATCAAATCTTTCTTCCCGCCAATAGCTTCTGAACTCCCATATGACTTCAATTTATTTTTGTATCAAATCCTTTTAATACTTTGATCAAATTTAATAAAGTCTCCACTGATTATTATCATGATTAAATCTTGACCGTTTGATCTTCTGCTCTCGTCCACATCTGGACCATACAAACTGATCTGCTGTGATCCTCTTATCTCGGCCAACACTGGACCATACTTTCTGATCTTCTGATCTCGACCACTCTGGACTTGCAATCTGATCTGCTGTGATCCTCTGATCTCGGCCAATGCTGGAACACATGTTCTGATTTCTGATCTCGGTCAACACTGGGCCATGATTATTAAACCTGGACCATTGATCAGAATATCTTCCCTCTGATCTGGTCCAATTCTGAACTGGGTCTGGATTGAACTGAAATTAAATCTAGACATTGGATATTTAAATCTGGACATTTACCTTCTGATCTAGATCATGTCTGGATTATATCTGGATATCATTTCTTCTGATCTGGACTGAGTTTCATACTCTGAACCATGCTATCTTCTGGTCTGGGCCAAATCTGGATTAAATCTTTTGTTCTGGACCAATTAATTTATGTTCTGATTAAGTCTGGATCAAGTTTGGACTGATTATCATTTCACGACCAGGCTATCTTCTGGTCAGAATCAATTCTGGACCAAGTCTGACTTATGATACCTTCTGGTATGGAACAAGTCTCCCTCTGGCAGGCTTCCTTCTGGTCTGGTCCAGGTCTCCTTCTGGACTCTGCTTCCTTCTTATCTGGGCCAGGAAAGATATCCTTTGATGGTGTTTTGACATCCTGGTGTATCCTTTGGTGCCTTCAGCATACATCCTCTGGTACATTTTGGATGCATTATCTGGTATCTTCTAGAGGTGTATCCTCTGGTCTGATTTTATTCTCTGGTAATTCATCTTCTGCCTCTGGTGACTTCATCTTCTGTCTCAGATAACTTCATCTTCTGGTGGCATTTAATATAATAATTCTAAGTACAAAATAAGATTACATAGAGTGCTTTTGTAAACATCAAAATCATAAGTACTTAGTTCCAACAACTTCTTCCTCTGATGTCAGAAATCTGATGGTATCCTCTGATTTTTGTGATTTCTGCGTGTGATGATATCCTCTGATTTCTGTGTGATTTCAGCCTCTAATTGCTGCCTCTAATGGTATCATTTGATTCTGCCTCTGGTATCCTGTGATGATATGTTCTGATATCATCCTCTAATTTCTTCTTGTGATTTCTTCCTTTGGTTTCTGCCCTTTGATAGTATCCTCTGATTTTTGTGATTTCTGCGTGTGATGATATCCTCTGATTTTTGTGTCATTTCTGCCTATGATTTGTCCCTCTGATTTCTGCGTGTGATTTCTTCCTCTGATGGTATCATCTGATTCTGCCTCTGATATCCTGTGATGATATGTTCTGATATCATCCTCTGATTTGTGCCTCTGATTTCCCCTCTGATTTTTGCGTGTGATTTCTGCCTCTGGTATCCTGTGATTTATGATGATATGTTCTGATCTCGGCCAACTCTGGACCATGTAATCTGTTTGTATATAAGTGACCACACTTAGCTATTGAATTTCTTAAATCACATACTTAACACTCATCAAGTAACCATCCCCTATGTTTTTTCCGTCAAAGAACAATTTTATATGCTATTTTCAAAAAAGAAAAATAATGTAATTATTATTATAATTTTCTTTTTTTATTATGTTTATTATTATTACAATTTTCTTTTTTTTATTATTATTGTTTATATGTTTATTATTATTATTATAATATTTATTAAAGTATTTTATTTAATAATCTTTTTAAATATTTTTTAATTATTAAATAATAATTGTTGAATTAATTGTATTATTTAAATTCACATTTTTTTTTAAATTCTTCTTCACCTCATCGCACTCCCAGGATGCGATGTTTGCTAGGCCAAAAAAGTAGGACAATTAGATAAAAAAAATTCAAAAAGGAGTAATTTGGAAAAGAAAAACAAAAAAAAAAGAGGATATATAAAAAAAAATAATTCTCATTCTGTTTCTTAAACAATTATTTCTTACTAGAGGAAAGTTTTAAGTGCATTCTATTTCTTCAACAACATGCATTAAATAAATTTTATTTTAATTTAATGAATAAATAATAAAAAAGACTAAATTTACATAAATTTATTATTTTTTTAATATATGTATTCAAGACTAAAAAAATCAAAATTTAAGACAGATAGAGTAATACTAACACTGAAAGTTGAAAAAAATATCTTTATATGAGTTTTTTTCTCATATTTTATAATATTTAACGGTAAAAAAACCATGTTGAAGAGTTTTGACTTGGTTTATGACTTGAAGGGGAACTTAACTTAAAACATTTTATGGTAATATACAAGAAATAGCTTGCTCCCTGTGGCCTCTAATTTCCTCTCTTGCAAAATTGGGAGTGATATACCTTTCAATTTCTTAGGCATTCCAATAGGTGCTAACCTAAGACGAAGCTCAACTTGGGAGTCGGTGTTAAATCTACTGATAGGATTGCTAGTCAAGCAGAGGATTGATAGTCGAGCAGAGGATTCCATCAGAGGATTGATAGTCGAGCCGAGGATTCCATCATAGGATTGATAGTCGAGCCGAGGATTCCATTAGAGGATTGATAGTCAAGCACAGTATTCTGTTAGATCTGTTAGTTTAGTTAGTTCTGTTATTAGTCTGTGCCAACTGTCAATCCTAACTAATTAAGTTAGGATAGCTAATATAAATAACAGAAACGGGGTCTTCAATAGGTAGGCAATTAAAGAGTTAGTTGGGTGAGACTGAATTGCAGGGCAATTTTGTTATTCTCTGTAACTGCAATCTCTGTACATTTTTCTCAGTTGCGATAATACAATCTTGAGGTTTTCTTCAGAATTTCATTCAATTTTAATATACCAGTTCTATCACTGGTATCATAGCACCGATCTGGTGCCCTGTTTTTGCATCCTTCTATTGCGTATTGCATGAAAACAAGAAGCATGGTTAGGGATTTGAGCGATTGGGAGCAGAAGTGCGAGGAATGGCGCACACGACTGGAGTTGGCGGAGGCGCGCGCCAAACATACGGAGGATCAATTGGCTGCACTCGCGGCCAAGATCGATGCCAATGGCGGCGGGACTGTCCGCAGGCAAGAAGCAGAGACCAGCGGCTGCGGTGGTAGACCCCTGGGTAACTACGTTGAGAGCGACCGGTGGAGGAAACTAGAGATTCCAATTTTCTCAGGCGATGATGCGTACGATTGGACGCACCATTTGGAACGATATTTCGAGTTACAAAGCGTTCTGGAGGAGGAGAAGATGCATGCCGCCGTGGTGGCCATGGAGGGCAGAGCACTGGGCTGGTACCACTGGTGGGCTAAGTGCAATCTTGAACCAACTTGGGACGGGTTCAAGCTGGCAGTGGTTCCCAGGTTTCAACCGTCAATAGTACAAAATCCTTTTGAGTTGTTGTTGGCACTCAAACAAACAGGGACAATGGTAGAATTTGTGGAGGATTTCGAGAAATATGTTGGAGCTTTGAAGGCCATTGATCAAGATTTTGCACGAGGAATTTTCATGAATGGTTTGAAAGAGGAAATTCAAGTGGAGGCAAAACTATATGAATTAAAGTCTCTATCCGATTTAATTCAAAAGTCTATTATGATTGAGGAGAAGAATTTGGTTTGGACTAAGAAAGGAACCAACACTTTTATTAAACCAACTACGATGTCGAAGGCTAGTTCGTACACTAAGACTGTGATGGTAGATGCTAAGTCTTAGTTAGATAAGAAAGCCGAGGGTGGTACCTCTGCTACTAATCTGGGGGGTGATCAGGCTGGAGAAGGGAACAAAACCAGAGGTGGTGACTTCAAACGGTTGTATGTTTCAGATGTGATGAGTGTTGGAACCAAGTTGGTTCGATTAATCAAAGTTTTGATGTTAACAAAAGTATTTTATGTAAATAGTATTTTGACTTAGAAGAACAAACCAGAAGCTGTGCAAAATCAGAGGATGAAATGTTGAGCAACCAGACTATAGAAATGTCACCAGAAAGGTTCGGTCAGAGAAAACATCCAGAGGGTACCAGAGGATGTTGGAACCAAGCGGGTTCTATACTTAGTTTTGATGTTAACAAAAGTACTTTATGTAATCTTATTTTTGACTTAGAATAAATGCCACCAGAAGATGACGTCACCAGAGACAGAAGATGACGTCACCAGAAGATAAAATCAGAAGCAGAAGATGAGTTACCAGAGGATAAAATCATACCAGAGGATACACCTCCAGAAGATACCAGAGGATGCATCCAGAAGGCACCAAAGGATATATTTTCAGAGGATATCAGAGGATGTCATCAAAGGCAAACATCATCAGAGGATAACTTTCTTAGCCCAGATCAGAAGGAAGCAGAGTCCAGAAGGAGATTTGGTCCAGACCAGAAGATAGCATGGTCGTGATTATAAGAATCAGTCCAGAATTAATCCAGACTTGGTCCAGAGCAAATGACTTGGTCCAAACCAAAAGAAAGCATTGTTCAGAACATAAAACTCAGTTCATATCAGAAGAAATGTTGTCCAGATTTAATCCAGACTTGATCCAGATCAAAGGATAAATGTCCAAATTAAAATATCATAAGTCCAAATTTAATTCAGATTCAATCCAGACTCAGTCCATATTTGGTCCAGATCAGAGGGAAAATGTTCAGATCAATGGTCTAGATTTAAGTATCATGGCCCAGTGTTGCCCGAGATCAGAAGATCAGATCATATGGCCCAGTATTGGCCGAGATCAGAAGATCAGATCATATGGTCTTGTGATTGGTCGAGATCAGAAGACCAGATCATATGGTCCAATGTTGGCTGAAATTAGAGGATCACAATATTGGGGCAGATCAGATTACATAAGTCCAGAGTTGGTCAAGATCAGAAGATCATACAGTCCAGATTTTAATCATGATGAAAATCAGTGATGACTTGATAAAAATTCGAATAAGACTTGATTAAAGTTTGATATAAATTTGATCAAAGTATTATGGGGATTTGATTCAAAAAATTACTGAAGACTTGAAGAAATTAGAATGCAATCTAAAGCTTAAAAAGATATGGTTTGAAATTAAAAGAAACAGGATTGGCCAAAGTTATTTTCAGAACAAATCTGGAGCTAAAAAGATACGATTTTTATTTATGTGAAACCCGATTGGACAAGTTATTTTTGCAAGAGAATCTGGACAGATACAGCTCGAATTTAAGCATGGAAGAAACCCTAATTCTCATCTATAAAAGAAGGCTCAAGGCACAAGACTTAGCATCGAAAAACAGTAAAAGAGTCATACACTACCAGAAGCAAACACTCGTGTTTTTCAGTGAGGTTAATTGTGAGTTTCAGCTTTCTAGAAGCAAGTGCTCATTTTTTCGTTCCATTGTGTTAGATCTATATTGTTGAAGTGACTCTACGATCTGAAGAGTCAGAAGAAGTAGCAGGTGACTTAGATATTGTGATCCACAGTAGTGGGCTACGAAATGGCCGCGTGTTCGTGGTGGTCCATTCTATCCGTGCGAGGATTTAACTTCTGTGTATTTGGCCTGTGAGAGGCTAATACACGTGAAAGTAGTAACCGTGATGGGTTGTAGAGTGGCCGCGTGTTCGTGGTGGTCCATTCTATTCGGGCTACAGAATGGTCGCGTGTTCGTGGTGGTCCATTCAAATACGTAAAACATGCTGGTCTGTTGAGCAACTGCACTGGTGCTGATCTGTTGAGCGATTGCACCCTGGTCTTGAGGGTCGTTAAAGTCAAACATATTTAAAACGTGCTGGTCTGTGGAGCGACTACACTGGTGTTGATCTATTGAGCAATTGCACCCTGGTCTTGAGGGCCGTTGAAGTCAACCATATTTAAATTGTGCTGGTCTGTTGAGCGACTGCACCTTGGTAATTCCAAGAAATTGTATACATGAGCATATACATATTGCATTTGGGGATTGACCGGTGGGTCACGATTTGGTTATATGATGATGGTTGGAAATTGATGTGTGCAAGTACTTTATGAAATCTGAATTTCTGATAAATGGTTGTGATTGCTGAAGTGTTGGCTGTACTTACCCCATATTTTTCATATTAATAGGTTGCTGTTTTGAAAAAGTATACATATCATGAAATTTCAAAATGAGCATCTTTATTTTCATCATTGTTATACGATATGCCATGGATGTATGTGTTGTTGTGAGATATATGTTATGTGCTTATTTGTTAATTTCGGTCGGTGACCCTTGCTATTATATTGTGGAAATTGGGTTTTACCCTCAGATGATACCCGAACCCTTCCTACCGACGGTTACACTAACGACGGAGACGTCGTTAGTTTTTCTTGATCTTTACGCACGGCATATTTGTAGACGACGCAGAGGGGCGGACAGCTGGCTGGAGACGAGACTTGTAGGGGGTGTGGCGGAGACCGTGCTACTGTAGCTTAGTGCATGATCAGTTAGACTTGATGTATAGGATTTGAGCTGGAAATGTAATTTGTTTTATTTTGGAAATTATTGTACTATTTTTCCGCTAAACTATGCACTATGATATTCTCTTTTGGGATGGTTATGACAATGTTATCTTTTGAAAATATATTAATGTTTAGTGTTAAATTTCCAGAATTAAGGACTTAGTGAAAATTTTATTTTAATTCTTTTTGAATTAAATCTGGAAAAAACATTTTAATTATTGATTTTAAAATAAAAAAAAATACATTCGCGCTGTGTTTTAAACTCGGGGTGTTACATCATCAAAGGCAAAATATCAAAGGACAAATAACATCATCAGAGGATATCTTTCTCAGTCCAGATTAGAAGAAATGATTGTCTAGATTTAATCCAGACTTGATCCAGATCATAAGATAAATGTCTAGATTAAAAGATCAATGGTCCAGATTAAAATATCATAAGACCAGATTTAATTCAGATTCAATCCAGACTTAGTCCAGAGTTGGTCCAGATCAGAGGGAAAATGTTCAGATCAATGGTCCAGATTTAAGTATCATAGGCCAGTGTTGGCCGAGATCAGAAGATCAGATCATATGGCCTAGTGTTGGTCGAGATAAGAAGATCAGATCATATGGCCCAGTGTTGGCCGAGATCAGAAGATCAGATCATATGTTCTAGTGTTGGCCGAGATCAGAGGATCACAGAATTAGGGCAGATCAGATTACATAAGTCCAGAGTTGGTCGAGATCAGAAGATCATATGGTCCAGATTTTAATCATGATGAAAATCAATGATGACTTGATTGAAATTCGAAGAAGACTTGATTAAATTTTGATAGAAATTTGATCAAAGTATTATGGGGATTTGATTCAAAAAATTACTATTAACTTGAAGAAATTAGAATGCAATCTGAAGCTTAAAAAGATATGGTTTGAAATTAAAAGAAACAAGATTGTTCAACAAAATTTTCAAATGCAATCTGAAGCTAAAAAGATATGATTTTTATTTATGTGAAACCCGATTGGCCAAGTTATTTTTGCAAGAGAATCTGGACAGATACAGCTTGAATTTGATCATGGAAGAAACCCTAATTTTCATCTATAAAAGGAGGCTCAAGGCAGAAGACTTTGTAATCGAAAATCAGAAAAAGAGTCATAAACTTCCAGAGGCAAACACTCGAGTTTTCAGTGAGGTTAATTGTGAGTATCAGCTTTCCAGAAGCAAGTACTCTTGTTTTTCGTTCCCTTGTGTCACATCTATATTGTTGAAGTAGAGTCTACAATCTGAAGAGTCAGAAGAAGTAGCAGGTGACTTAGCAATTAGATTCAAGGTGTTGAAATCCCTTCTGCAATCTGGGGTTGCCAGATTGGTATGAGAAGACTTGACTTGTGAAATCAAGGTGTTGTGTTCCTCAAAAGTCTAGGATTGTTAGACTGTTTGGGAAAACTGACTTGGAGGGTCAGTAGTGCTGTTGTAATTCAGAGGTTTTGAATTAGTGGAAAAATCCTTCAACGTGAAGGAACTGGATGTAGCCTAGTTAATGGTGAACCAGGATAAATCTTTGTGTTGATTATTTTACTTTATCCGCTGCTAATTCCGCTTGCTTATATATCAGATTTTAAATAATCATCAAAAACAGAAAAAGAATTCAAGTATTACAAACACAATTCAACCCCCCTTTCTCGTGTTTGCACCTTCAATGAGCCCTACCATAGAGAACATAAATGTAGGAATAAGCAGTTTCGTATGATCATTTTGGAAGAAGATGAGGAGTGTAACACCCGGAGTTTAAAACACAGCGCGAGTGTATTTTTTTTTCTTTTGACATAAAATAAATCAATAAAAGAATTTTCCGAATTAATTCAAGGGAATTAAAATAAGATTTTCATCAGTTCATTTCAAAAGAGAACACCCGGCCTGTAGCCACTAAATAGTTTCAGAGTGCGGAAGAATACAGCAGAAAAATCATCACATAAATTCCCAAAATCAAATTACATTTCCCAAAACATCAAGACCCTATACAAAAGTCTAGACTGATCATGCACTAAGCTATAGTAGCACGGTCTCCACCGTATCCCCTACAAGTCTCTTCTTCAGCCAGCTGTCTGCCCTTCTGCGTTGTCCACGAATACTCCGTATGTGAAAAATCAGGGGAAACTAACGACGTTTCCATCGTTAGTTTATCTGTCGGTAGGACGGGTTCGGGTAACATCTGAGGGCAAAGCCCAAAGTCCACAATATAATAGCAAGGATCACCGACCGAAATTAACAATTAATCACATAGCATATATTTCACAGCAACAATATATCCATGATATAATTTATGATGATGAGGAAAATAATAATGCTCATTTGAAATTTAATGACGTATATGCCTTTTCAAAAACAGCAGCCAATTATTATGAAATATGTGGTAAGTACAAACAACACCTCAGCAAATCACAATCATTAAATCAAAAATTCAGATTCTGAACAGTACTCACACACATTCAATTTCCACTCATTCATCATATAATTAAACGTGACCCACCGGTCAATCCCTCAATGCAATATGTATATGCTTATCTATACAAATTTCTTGGAATCACCAAGGTGCAGTCGCTCAACAGACCAGCACATTATGTTTGACTTTAACGGCCCTCAAGACCAAGGTGCAATCGCTCAACAGATCAGCACCTAATACAGTCGCTCAACAGACCAGCACTCGTGCAGTTGCTCAACAGACCAGCACGTTTGACATATACCAAGGTACAATCACTCAACAGATCAGTACCTAGTGCAGACGCTCAACAGTCCAGCACTCGTGCAATCGCTCAACATATCAGCACGTGGTTGCGCATTTCAAGGTACAGACGCTCAACAGTCCAGTACAAGTGCAGTCGCTCAACAGACCAGCACTTATATACCAAGGTACAATCGCTCAACAGACCAGTACCTAGTGTAGACGCTCAACAGTCCAGCACTCGTGCAATCGCTCAACAGATCAGCACGTGGTTGCGCATTTCAGGGTACAGACGCTCAACAGTCCAGTACCAGTGCATTCGCTCAACAGACCAGCACTTATATACCAAGGTACAATCGCTCACCAGATCAGTACCTAGTGCAGACGCTCAACAGTCCAGCACTCATGCAATCGCTCAACAGATCAGCACGTGGTTGCGCATTACTCTGTGGCCCATCGCGGGTACCACTTGACTATGCAATGCATGAATATGCAGTGTTTCACTTCTCTAGAAACAGAATGCAAAATCAGAAAATTCATGCTTTTCATCATGTTTAAAATATCTCAGCACAGTCAGAATTATCATCATCACAATCATGGTTAAACAGCCAAATATCCATTAACATTTTAAAATGTTTTCCCAAACCCTTAAAATTCAAATGCAGTGTTTAAAACTGGGATTTTCTGGAATTTTACGAATCTGTATTCGAATACAGCTTCTCTGTATTCGAATACAGAGGCCAAAAACAGTGTAGAATTACACTCTGTATTCGAATACAGCCCTCTGATATTCGAATACAGAGGCAGTCTCAGTGCACAAAACAACCTCTTTCATTACATCAGTAAAGTCTTAAAAACTTCCTCACCACAACTTCAAAATATCACCAAAAGTTCCATTTTAATTCACTACAACAATCCCAACATTCCCAAAACACTCAGGGTTTTCAAAACACTCTTAAAAACATGGAAATTCTGGAAACTCGAATCTGTATTTGAATACAGACCCCTTGTATTCGAATACAGAAGCATGAAACTGCAATTTTAACATTCTGTATTCGAATACAGCATGCCTGTAATCGAATACAGAAGACACAACCAGAATGATCAACATCAGAACATCAGAAACAGAACCAGAATGATCAACATCAGATCATCAGAAAACACAACCAGAATCAGAATGATTAACATCAGAATATCAGGAACAGAACTAGAATCAGAATCATCAACACCAGAACATCAGAAACAGAACCAGAATCAGAATGATTAACATCAGAACATCAGGAATAGAACCAGAATCAGAATCATCAACACCAGAACATCAGAACCAAAATCAGAATGATTAACACCGGAATCATCAGAAGCAAAACAGAATGATTCACACCAGAATCATCAGAAGCAAAACAGAATGATTAACACCAGAATCATTAGAAGCAAAATAGAATGGTTAACACCAGAATCATCAGAAGCAAAACAGAATGGTTAACACCAGAATCATCAGAAGCAAAATAGAATGATTCACACCAGAATCATCATAAGCAAAACAGAATGATTCCTACCAAAATCATCAGAAGCAAAACAGAATGATTCACACCAGAATCATCAGAAGTAAAATAGAATGACTCACACCAGAATCATAAGAGGCAAAATAGAATGACTCACACCAGAATCATCAGAAGCAAAACAGAATGACTCACACCAGAATCATCAGAGGCAAAACAAAATGACTCACACCAGAATCATCAGAAACAAAACAGAATGACTCACACCAGAATCATCAGAAACAAAACAGAATGACTCACACCAGAATCATTAGAGGCAAAACAGAATGACTCACACCAGAATCATCAGAAGCAAAACAGAATGACTCACACCAGAATCATCAGAAGCAAAACAGAATGGTTAACACCAGAATCATCAGAAGCAAAACACAATGATTCACACCAGAATCATCAGAAGCAAAAATAGGATGATTATCAGAATCATCAGAAGCAGAAACAGAATGATAAACATCAAAATCATCAGAAGCAAAAATAGGATGATTAACATCAGAATCATCAGAAGCAGAAACAGGATGATTAACATCAGAATCATCAGAAGCAGAAACAGGATGATTATCAAAATCATCAGAAGCAAAAACAGAATGATAAACATCAAAATCATCAGAAGCAGAAATAGGATGATTAACATCAGAATCATCAGAAGCAGAAACAGGATGATTATCAGAATCATCAGAAGCGAAACAAGATGATTATCAGAATCATCAGAAGCAGAAATAGAATGATAAACATCAAAATCATCAAAAGTAGAAATAGGATGATTAACATCAGAATCGTCAGAAGCAGAAACAGGATGATTAACATCAGAATCATCAGAAGCAGAAACAGGATGATTATTAGAATCATCAGAAGCAGAAACAGAATGATAAACATCAAAATCATCAGAAGCAGAAATAGGATGATTAACATCAGAATCGTCAGAAGCAGAAACAGGATGATTAACATCAGAATCATCAGAAGCAGAAACAGGATGATTATCAGAATCATTAGAAGCAAAAACAGAATGATAAACATCAAAATCATCAGAAGCAGAAATAGGATGATTAACATCAGAATCTTCAGTAGCAGAAACAGGATGATTAACATCAGAATCATCAGAAGCAGAAACAGGATGATTATCAGAATCATCAGAAGCAGAAACAGAATGATAAACATCAAAATCATCAGAAGCAGCAATAGGATGATTAACATCAGAATCGTCAGAAGCAGAAACATGATGATTAACATCAGAATCATCAGAAGCAGAAATAGGATGATTATCAGAATCATCAGAAGCAGAAACAAAATGATAAATATCAAAATCATCATAAGCAAAAATCCTTCCTCTGTATTCGACTATAGGGGCTCGTAGTCGAATACAAGTTTGAAAACTTAAGTAAAACAGAAGCTTAACAAGTTGTATTTGAATACACACATGTTGCATTCGAATACACCTTCGAAAACCAGTGAAATTTTCCTGAGACTTCAACACATTTCAAACTGTTTCTTTTGAAAAATCAGCACAACTCCAAAACAGTTTTATCACTCTTGTAAACCACAAAACTCATACTTTTACATCAAATCAGATTTTCCATAAGGAACACTTTCATCAGTTTTAAAACCCTTTTTATTTTGAAATCATCAGCAACACCAGATTTTTAAACCATCAGAACATCATGCAAGCATTTCAGTTTTCTCAAACATCAGAACAACATGCAAAGCATTTCAGCTTTCTCAAACATCAGAACAACATGCAAGCATTTCATCTTTCTCAACATAAGCAAAACAGGATGTTATATCAGCAAAACAGCCAACATCACAAAATCATCAACATCAACAGAATGCATTTCTCATTCTTCAAAATGACATGCAAAACAGTTTTTCTTCAAAAACAGAAATGGAACAACGTACATGTCAAAACAATATGCATTTACAGCCCTAATGCAAATAGAAAGTGGAAGGTGCCCTTACCCTTTTTGCGTGTTTGCTACTTCTCACGTTTCTGTTTTCGTTCCTGTTTGCGCGTCAAAAATCGGCGAAACTCCCGCCTGCGTTTGCTGCTACGAAACTGGGTTCTTTAGCTACGTAATGATGTGGGGAATAACTTTTGTACTGGGGGTTTTCTGGTTTGGTGCCTAGGTTTCCAATTAATGGCACTTTTGAGGAACTCCTTCTTTTTCCTTTTGAAATTGAGAACAGAATTTAGAAAACAGAATGGGAGGGAAGGGTGCTGTTACATGCAGCACTGTTACATGCAGTATGGGCAGTGAGGGAGGAGGAATGGTGTTCTGATTTCACCATCCTTCTCACTCCTATTTATAGGCTTTTGTGGTGCCACCTCACCCAAAAATAATGTTAAAATAATGCTAAGTCTTCCAGCACTTAATTGTTTTGCAATTAGCCACTAATCCTCAATTAACTGCCCGATTAATTTAATTACCCGTAATTAAGTTAATTTAATCTTCATCCAATAATTTTTATTCATCCTCCAAAATAAATATTTATATATATATATATATATATTTTCACTCAAACATACATATATTAAATATTTTACAAATATCCCCAAAATGCCCTTAATATTAATTTCATAAATTAATATTAATTTTTAAGGGTCTTACAAGGAGGAGGACAGTGATACTGAGTTGCATGAGGTAGAAACTTTCAATTCTCTGCAGTTATCTCTTTGTTCAATGGTTGAGTTGACTTCCACAAATTATTGGAAGATACAAGGGGTAGTTCAGAACAATTCTGTTTTGATACTCATCGATTGTGGAGCTTCTCATAGCTTCATTTCTCAGGAGGTAGTTCAGAAACTGAGCTTGCTGGTGGAAGAGACTCCTTCTTACATTGTGGAATTGGGGGATGGTCATAGGGTGAAATGTAAGGGAAAGTGTCCCAAGTTGAGTCTGCATTTGCAAGGAATGGAGATTAAGCAAGACTTTTATTTGTTCACCTTGCAAGGGGTGGATTTGGTGTTGGCTTTGGATTGGCTCTCTAGTTTAGGAGAGGTCAAAACCAATTTTAGCAAGTTGGAGCTTACTGTGTCTATAGATGGCAAGTTGATTACTTTGGTTGGTGATCCTGCCTTAACTAAGACTGAATTGTCTTATGGAGCCTTCATGCAAATTTTGAAGGAAGAAGGGGAAGGCTTATTAATTCAGTACGATACGGCATAGCAGAAAACAGCAGACGTTTCAGTCATACCTGAAGCCATTTTAGAGGTGCTGCAGCAGTATTCTGAGGTTTTTAAGGATCCTCAAGGTCTCCCACCCGAAAAGAGGTTAGATCATGCAATTCATTTGAAGGAAGGGGCTGAGATACCGAATCTACGACCTTATAAGTACCGACAATATCAAAAGACTAAGATAGAGCGGTTGGTTTCTGAAATGCTTAAGGCTGGCATTGTAAGACCAAGCATTAGCCCTTACTCTAGTCCTATCATCTTGGTCAAGAAGAAAGATGGTGGTTGGCGTTTTTGCGTGGGTTGCGTGGGTTAGGGCTCTCAAGAAAGACATGTGATTTTTGGCGAAGGGGTGGCAACTTGTCCTTCCAAGACTGCAGCCATGATTTCTTGGCCTATTCCTACTGATGTGAAGGGTCTTAGAGGTTTCCTTGGAATAACAGGTTATTATAGACGTTTTGTTCAAGGTTATGGTAAATTAGCCAAACCCTTAACTGAGCTTTTGAAGAAAGACAAGTTTTGTTGGACTGAAGAAGCTACATCTGCGTTTCAGACCTTGAAAACAGTAATGTTGATCTTCCCTTGTTGGCTGTACCGGATTTCAGTAAGGTCTTTGTAGTGGAAACTAGTGCTTCTAGTAAGGGGTTGGGGGCTATTTTGATGCAGAAAGGTAAACCGCTTGCCTTTTGGAGCCAAGGCTTATCTTTGAGAGCTCAACAAAGGTATGTGTATGAGAGGGAGCTGATGGCTTTGGTTCAGGCTGTGACCAAATGGAGACACTACCTTTTAGGCAACCATTTTATTGTGAGGACGGATCAAAGGAGCCTTAAGTTCTTGACTGATCAACCATTGTTCACTGCTGAGCAATTTAAATGGGCTGTCAAGCTCATTGGGATGGATTTTGAAATCCAATACAAGCCAGGAAAGGAGAATACTGCAACAGATAATTTGTCTAGGAGAGATATGTATGCTGCCCTATCAATTCTACATGTGGAAGAGGATGATTCTTGGGATGCGTAAGTGTAACAAGATCCTGAATTGCAGCAGTTGGTAGAGGACTTAATTGTCTCCCCTACTTCTCATTCTGGTTATGAACTCAAGAAGGGAAGACTTCTGTATAATGGTAAATTGGTGCTACCTAAGGGTTCTAACAAAATACCACTTATCTTGGCTGAATGTCATGATTCACCATGTGGAGGACATTCAAGATGGTTCAGAACTTTTAAAAGAGTCTCTAGTTTCTTGTTTTGGAAAGGCATGAGGGGAGACATCAAGAAGTTTATTGAAGAGTGTGAGGTATGTCAAAGGAACAAGGACTCCACTTTATCACCGGTGGGTCTACTTCAACCTTTACCTATTCCTTGCCAAGTGTGGCAGGATATCTCGATGGATTTTGTTGGTGGCCTTCCACGAGTTAGAGGTAAGGATACAATTTTGGTAGTCATTGATAGACTTACAAAGTATGCTCACTTCTTTCCTCTCGGGAATCCTTACACTGCTAAGGAGGTAGCAGCTTTGTTTGTGAGGGAGGTTGTGAAACTTCATGGATTTCCTTCTACAATTGTATCGGATAGAGGCGCGGTTTTCCTCAGTAGTTTTTGGAGGGAGATGTTCAAATTGGCTAGAACTACTCTTCAGCATAGCACTTCTTATCATCCTCAAACGGATGGTCAAACCGAAGTTGTTAATCGATGTTTAGAAACCTATCTTATGTGCTTTGCTGGCCCTAAGCCCAAGACTTGGTTAAATTGGTTGCATTGGGCTGAGTTCTGGTTTAACAGTAACTACAATATCTCGGCTGGAATGACACCTTTTAAAGCTTTATAAGGAAGAGACCCCCCATTGCTGATTAAGAGTTGCACCATTCCATCAAAGTTGGATGACGACAATCAGTTGGGCCAGCAACGGGATGATTTACTTGCTGACTTGCGACAGAATTTACTGAAATATCAATATCAGATGAGGGCACAAGCAAATAAGCACCGACGGTTGGTGAATTTTGATGTTGGGGAGTGGGTGTTCTTAAAACTTCAACCTTACAAATTAAAGTCCTTGGCAGAGAGACCATATGCTAAATTGGCTCCTAAGTATTACGGTCTCTTTCAGATTCTAAGCCGCGCAGGGGAGGTGGCTTACAGGTTAGATCTACCTCTTGAAACTAAAGTTCATCCAGTGTTCCACGTTTCATTGCTTAAGAAGGCTTTGAAACCTCAACATACACCTCAGACCTTGCCACCAATGTTATCGGAGGAGCTGGAATTGGCTGTGCATCTAGAAGATATACCATAGTGGAGGACTGATGTTGGAGGCAATATGGAGGTTTTGGTGAAATGGGCTCAATTGCCATCCTGTGATAACTCTTGGGAGCGAGCTTCCAAGATATTGGAGGCTTTTCCGTTTTTTCCCCTTGAGGATAAGGTAGTTCTTTTAGGGGGTATTGATAGGATTGCTAGTCAAGCAGAGGATTGATAGTCGAGCAGCGAATTCAATCAGAGGATTGATAGTCGAGCCGAGGATTCCATCAGAGGATTGATAGTCGAGCCGAGGATTCCATCAGAGGATTGATAGTCAAGCAGAGTATTCTGTTAGATCTGTTAGTTTAGTTAGTTATGTTATTAGTCTGTTATGTTAGTATGTGCCAACTGTCAATCCTAACTAATTTAGTTAGGATAGCTAATATAAATAACAGAAACGGAGTATTCAATAGGTAGGCAGTTAAAGAGTTAATTGGATGGGACTGAATTGCAGGGCAATTCGGTTATTCTCTGTAACTGCAATCTCTGTACATTTTTCTCAGTTGCGATAATACAATTTTGAGGTTTTCTTCAGAATTTCATTCAATTTTAATATACCAGTTCTATCATCTACCTACTCTCTTTAATTCTATTTATAAGGAAAAATGTGCTAATAAAAGTTGGATATATTTAGTTCAAAGTATATGTTATTATCTCTTTAGAAAAGTGGTCATCCTTTCATCGAAAGTAGAGTTAGTTGGATCTTATATAGGAGAGATGTTGTAACAACTCAAACAAAGAAAGAAAATAAAAATATTGATGATGAAATTACATAGAGAAATTCCAAAACATATGTACTAGATTAAGTGTCAGGTTCAATTTGTCCTACTAGGGTGAACGGCGAATCACCTTCAATTACATACTCATTTCAAATTTATCAATTAGTGATACTTTATAGAATAAAATTTACTCAATCAGTCATACTATGTCACTTTAGTCATTTAACATAAATTAAAAAATATAGTTAATTTTGTATGTGAAAGATAAATTGTCTGTTGTTTTACAAAATTATCTCCTATTAATGGTATGAAAAAGATAAATTCATAAAAAAATAAACATTAATGTTTTATTGATATTATAAAACAATATTTAATTTGAGACAATTTTTTGTTATTGCAAAATACTTCTTTTGAAATGAAATATAATCAAAATTGGTAAATGAAAAGTCGATCTATCTAATTAAAAATTTAATTTAAATACATCAATTTTTTAATTATCTTTTTAATTATTTTTCAATTTGAAATAAATTGCATATAATTTTGTACAGAGGGAATATATTAGAATAACTATTAATGGATTAGACATAATGTTAATCAATTAGAACTAACCAAGAGTTGATAAAATTGTCTAACTTAAATATTAATCGATAAAGAAGCTTAGTTAATCGACTAGGGATCATCCATAATTTTAAAAAAATTTATCATTGATTAGAGAATGTGATTAATTGATTGGTTAAGTCGTAATCAAAATCTTGAAATGAATAATTAATGATATTTATTAAATAAAGTTAGTAAGAAGCTATTGGGAAATTAGGGTAGGTATAAGTAGTTAATTAACTATAATTAATTAATTAATAAATGGTAGTAATTGTAGTATTGAATGCTGACTAGTGAATTAATCATATATAATTAGTTAATAAGTTTAGTTTTGTAATCCCTTAATTAAACTACTATTATTTTTATTATTATTATGATAAATATAATTCAACTATTATATTTTAAATATATGTTAGATTCTATTTTTGAATACATCGTGATAAATTTGATTATTTTATTAAATTCAATGAGATATCTCTGTCCTCGATACTTTAATTATTAAAACATTATCACATTAGAAGGTTAACATAACGCTGAAAACCTACGTGTCAATTAAAAGAGTGGTTCACTAATTATTCTCTATAAATCCCAATTTTTCTCGTGGATTGAAAAGGTAGACGGTCTTAATTCATCTCATTATATATAAATATATAATGATTTATATTTATAAATATAATGTTAAAATTTGTAAGGGTTGGAGTACATTTTTGTATTCTCTTTAATAAATTTTTTTCTTATCTAAAAAAATTAATAAACTAATTATATCTTTCATTAAATAAATTTAATTGTCATGAACTTCGGGGAAAGATTCGAATGATTTTCCTCCAAAGCATATGGAAGAATGAAATGAAAATTATATTCAAGAATTTGAACATTTGAAGATTCAACACCACGAGTGGATATGCAATTATGGCAGGAATTTGGGCATATGCCAAGCTAGTTTCAATTCCACAAATATGCAATACAATCATGTTGATTAAAAAAAATGGATCATGTTGAAAATAGTTCATTTATTCATGAACTTAATCATGACAAGAAGAAGTTAGAACACACCTATATTGAATTTTAATCATAACGATTATTATATATGCGACCCCTTGATATTTCAAAATATTTTAATCCATGCAACCCACATAAACTAATTTGTCTCTTCGTTCTCCCACCACCACCTCAACTCCACCTAGACCCAGTCCTTCAATTGCGGACAACATTTTGAATCAACAAAAAATGATTATAGTAATTTTTTACAATTTTAGGGAGGAATGTGAAGAAAGGGACCTGATATAATAGTACAATTCCTTCGTGGAAGCTTCAATATATTGGATCAATGGAAATGTATGCACACGATTTAGATATTTAAGAATTAAATAGATTTTAATTTTCACTAATAGACACAACATCACATCACAAACAATTAAGCGATCGAATTTAAAAATAATTATGATAAAAATCAAATAATACTAATAAAATAAATGTGATTTATTAACATTTTAACAACTATTTATATTTATTGTATATATAAATTAAAGTTTTAAATTATTACCACCAAACAAAGACAAAAATTTGTATATATCAATGTAGTTTACTATGGCAACATATTTTAGAATAAAAATCACAACTTTTACAGACGAAAAGGTAGGTAAAATTTGTGCCTTAAATTTATATAATAGTAATATCGTCAATAAAATTGAAGAGCGTACATCAAAAAGATCTTAATACTAATTTTTTTGTTTAGGGTATGAAATGTCACATTGATTGCATACATCATACTCCATATTGAAGCCACGCCGACATCGCTTAATCTAAATTAATTTGACTAGAATGTTTTTAGAATTAAGAGATCATTTTGATTGAATTATTTTGAGAGTTAAGCGGTCATTTTGACCTTTGGTGACTATTTTTATAAACCATTTTTTGAGTAGTAATGATAATGGAGGTTCCTAAGTTACCAAGGAAACCTTTGTTAACGAAGACCCTTCTAGAATCTCCAATTAGACCTCTTCTAGAGAGAAAAAGAGAGATCAAGAAAAAAGATAGAGAAAGGAATAAGAGGGAGACAAAAATAGAGTGAGATAATTAAATATATAGAGAGAGATTTTGAAGAAAAAATGAATGTTTGAAAATTTTAATTATTTTTCAAAATGCTTAATGAAAATAGTCATTTAATGTCAAAACAATCCATAAAAATAGTCATTTTAATCTCAAATTATTTTGGATAAAATAATTTTATTGTATAATATTTTCTGAGACGTGCTCGCTTTTTTTTAAATGTATGCAATTAATATGTTTGTTATCTATATAATTTTGACTAGTACCGACAACCCTATGACCCTTATAAAATTCTTATGATCCGAAAAAAAAATCGACTAACTGATTTTCAATTGTCCTTAAAATAATCCCTTACTTGATTAACTAAATATTGATTCACCATTTGCTAATTAGCAAATTAAGTAGATTATATTTAGGTGTAAATAAATATATATTTGATTTACCACTATATAGAATATGGGCAGTGTTGATCTCAATTTTTTATTCTTTTGAATGGTAAAATCTTAGTTGTTATCAACTTGTTGGTAGGAAGAGTTATTTATGATATAACAACTCTATCATTAAAATTTTGGTATATGAATGTACAATTAACATTGTTTCATATTTTGGAAATATGAATCTCTGTATTATTTATATATCAAAAAATTATATTAATAGACATCACAATTTGTTTTGAGAAATTAAAAGTAAAGTTACCTCGTGCAATTGACAATTTGTGATACCAAGTCAATGAATTCCACTACAAAAATGAATGAAATGCTTAGAGGGAATCATAACATTTTTTGACATGACTTTTCTAATTGTAAGTCTTTTTAGTATGACAAGTCTAATTAGCAGAGACTCTGTCAAAAAAAGAAGTCTATTAGCAGAGAGTGTATTTTGGTCGGAAATCCTCTTTGCAAATAAGCTTCTGTTTGTTGTTCATTAGGAAATATTTTTGAACCAAGTACAACGAATATTCAATCTTATTATAAGAATTACATCATTTTAATTTCATACACTTCTACTATTACATCAATATGAAATTATAAGTTAATTTTTACTTATATTTTCGTGCTAATAACCTAACCAACACATCATTTTGATTTTGTCAATCATTGTAGTCAAATTTACTACTTTTTCATTAAATTTCAGAGTCAGAATATTAAATTATGCATATAATTCAATAACACTGGACACCTAATTGGTGAAGGGTTTAAACATTTTCTTTTTCATAGTATAATAAAATTAATATGAATTTTTTTTTAAATATGTTTTTAATTCCTACAAAATTATACTTTTTAAGTTTAGGCTCTCTAAAATTTTTATTTAATTTTGGTCTCTATTTTAATTTTAAAGGGACTTTTTTTAGGAACAAAAAAAATTAATTTTTTATATAAAAAGAAACTTTCAAAATAGAGACATAAAATGAATTAAATAAATTTAAGGGCTATAAAGTTAAGAATTTTTTTATAGGGACTAAAAATAAAATTTTAAAATTTTATAACAATTAAAATTTATTTTACCTTTTTTAATTATTAAAATTACACTTTTTTTTATTAGGGATCTCATTTTTAAGATCAGAGGAGTGTCTCTAAAAAATTTAAGACGACTCTAGATTTTTAAAAGTAATTATAACTTTATATTTTTAAAATGATTTTTATGAAAATTTACTTAAAATATGAGAAGCTATTTCGAACTCATTTGTTATTGATTAAAAAAAATTTTGACATTCAATACCTTAAATACTCATTATTAGTGATTTTAACATAATAAAAATCACATTTTATTTAATAAAGATAATTCTCAAAAATAATTTTTATGCAGACTTTCTCAAAATAGTTTTTCATTATAATAATTTTTTGAAATTTCATTATTCAACAAAAGTTGTAACAAATAGATGAAGTACTTAAAATGATATTTTATGATAAACTATTTAAACTATTTTTCTTTTAAATTTTATTTTTAAAATTATTTTTTAAAAAATTATAACAAAAATATAAAGTATTGTAAATGCTAAAAACTTATTTGTAATCTACTATATAAACTTATAAATAATATGAACTTCTTTGAGAGAAGTTTTTTTCAAATTAACCCCTATTAACACTTATAATTTATCTTAGAATGTGAAAAATTAGTGTTAAAATTTTATTATATATTAAACAATTTAATAATAACAATACATAAAATATACACATTAATAGCATCATCCAATTTGCTTAATATATAAGAAAAACTCAATAAAGACTTATAGAAAGGGGGGAGCGGGTATAATCAAGAATAATATTCATATATGACTAATAGAATCTTACTCTCTATCGTAAAAAGAAAACATTGAGCATCCTTTAAACACATTAACAACTAAGATGATAGGGTCATTAGCGCTCTCAAAAAATCTCAAAGTCTATTTTAATAAATTTTTTATTATGCTTCAAATTTTAAGTCTCTCTTAATAAAAAAAATTTTTACTCCAACTCTCTATTTTTTAGTTTTTGTGAACTTGGGCACGGGGCCTATGCCCCATTTTATATTTTCATTAAGATAAATACATAAAATGACATGTAAGAAATAGTTTAATAAAAAATTATTAATGACATAGTTTAACTTTATTTAGATTTTTTAATTATTGAAAAGTTCGTGAATTTATTAATTTTATTCATAACATAAAAAAAATCGACAATTTTTAAATCGAATAAAATTCAGAAAAAAAAAATCGAAATTAAAAAATTATTGAATTTGTTAATTTTATTCAGAATATAAAAAAAATCGACAATTTTTAAATCGAATAAAATTTGAAAAAAAATCAAAATTGAAAAATTATTGAATTTTTTAATTTTATTCAAAACATAAAAAAAATCAAAATTGAAAAATAATTGAATTTTTTAATTTTATTCAGACCATAAAAAATTAAATTCGGAAAAAAAATTGAAATATTTTTTATTCAAAACAATAATTGATTTTTTAATAGGCATATGGATCCTATAAACTCACATAAAATTTGTGGATTTTTTTACATTGAAAACTTTCTTTTAGTGAACCTTTTTATTATAAGGTTTTTTTACCCTCTCTAATATGTGAACTGAAACTAATACAAAGGAGCTTAACAAATTGATAATTCTAAGACCTAAGTCATAGAGTGAATCTTATATAAACTCTAACATTATATTACAATTTAGATATAATCTAACTCAACTCTAAAAAAAAACAACCTATAAAATAAGAACCAGGAACTACTTATAAACACATTGTTTTCCAAAACAATGGACGTGTAAACAACTTTTTTAAAAATTAAAATTAAAAAAAAAAAAAAAAAAAAAAAAAAAAAGTGACAAATGATTGAAAAAGCTATGGTCACGGGAGAGTATCTATAGCACATAAAACCAAAAAGAAAAAGGGGACTTCGAGGAAACCTACCACTACGAGGCTAATATGAGTACATTTAATGTTTGAACACTCTCCTTTCAATCGTCAAACATTTGTCAAAATTCTCAACATTTACTCTACACTGGTATTAGAACAAGATTAATTTCAACACAGGACAATTAGATATACGACAAACAATTGAATATCTGTGGCTATTTTCAAAGTTTTAATTTCAATAATTTTGATCATTCTATTATTATTAATTTATATAATTTTCTTTTTTAAATCAATATTTTTTATTTCTTTTTTAAATTTTTAAATTAAAAAAATAAAAATATAACATATTTTTAATTATGTATTAACAATTTTACGATATAAAATTATTTAAATGTATTAATTATTTATATGTAATTAATTAAATTAAAAATATAAAAAAATTTCTGAATATAAAATTTAAATTTTAATCCATTACGGCCACAAAAGTTACCCACTTTATAGACAAACCAAAAGGTTAAAATACCAATTTGATAAAACAAAATCAGTATATCTACAAAATTCGTCAATAAATCAAGTCCAAGATACATTTTTAATGTTTTCTAGGGTTTTGTTGAAATTGGTAGTCTCACCATTTAAGAGAATTGGATTTCTTAAGTTTTACAAGACCTGAACAGTAGCTGCTCAGATCAACGTCTTTCTCCTCTTCGAAACATTTTCATTTGCTACGGTGCGATGAAGTAACTTATTGGTAGCTTCACATTATCAATTATTAACTAATAAAGATACCCTCTAACAATTGTTCTTTGATTATTTCACAAAAAAATTGAGTCTAAAATTGACTCATATGATCAATGGTATCTTTCTAGAGTTATTAAATATCTATAAATTCAAATATATAAGTAAATTAAATTGTATGATACGGTAAAATAAGAAGTTACATGAAATTTTGTTAAACAATATAATGACATTTTTTAAATCATATTATCTTTTCAAATCTCTTAACAAACTTTGATTTCACAATTTCAAACATATTTTTCATCGTATGATATCCACACATTCGACCTTTGTCTTATAGAGGTGCTTATGTAATGTATCGATCAATAAATTATTGCATATACATGTTATTTAACCAATACTATTAAATTAAATGTTCATAAATTAAAGTAGTTACATTGATAATTTTCAATGTATACTTTTTATTTGAAACCTGACAATAAATTATATCATTCCATATCTACGACAAAAGTAATTAAGTTAAATATATAAATTAAGTTAGAAAATTTCAAACTCTAAGAAATTTGTGCATCCAGGAAAACTAATAAATTAAATTTTGATTTGGACAAATGACAAACAACTAGCAAGGATTGATGCCTTATATTTCACCCAAAAAAAATCATAAGCACATATAAAAAAAAGCAAACTAACTTAACAATTTAACAATACAATTAGTAGCATTTACTTACATATATACGCATTTAAGTAAAGTGCTAAATAACATTCGTTTGGAGAAACACTTTAGTTGTGTTCATAGCTTTGCATTTGTGCTAGGGCAAGATTACATTGTTGATATTAACTTCCTCTCATCGATCTATCTTATTATAGTAACATAGATGTCATCTTGTTCTTTTTCTTATTTCCTTGGTTATTTACCAGTCATTCATTCCACATGTATTTTGTATTCCAATGAAATATGGATCATGTGTATTTTTTGGTGGTTGTGATGACAATATTACTTTAGTAAATACGTTATACATCACATGAAACTTCCATTCATTATGTCTCGATATAAGAAATTCTCAGTATAATAATTTTGTTACAAAAATTAAAATAAAATATTTCTATTTTTGCAACGACTATCATGTGCATGACTTTATTCTTTATTTTGATGTACGCAGTTCATGAGGACCACTAAAAAATTAAATAGAAGTATATTATGTAATAATTAATATATCAACTAAATGATTTTAAACTTTATGATTTATATGGTCATTTTTACTTTTTAGGGAGTATAAATATAATTGTTTTTGAATTCAATAATTAGATTTTATTTTTATAAATTTTTAATAAAAAAAAAGATGTTTTGTGTTAGTTTACCCTATTGAAAATAATTTTAAAAAATTATCTATAAAAAAGCATTTGCAGAAATATACTCAATCACATAAAATTTAATCAATATTTTATTTATGGTGATTTTTAGATTGCATTTGAAAAATTATGGATAATTTACTCCTCGTTCAGGAAAAATTCTCACATTAGTAAATGCTAGTAAATGTGTAAGTGATACCTACAAACTGGTGTGTACTTCACTTACAAACTTATTTATATGCCACATTTTCATTGAATATTAGGTGAATTACTAATAATTTTTAAAAGGTGGCCAAACAAAAACCTTTATCATATTCTTATATTTTTTAACATTTTAATAAACGAATAAAATTTCCTAATAGTGACTTTAAATATATATATATATATATATATATATATATATATATAATATTTAAAATAAATGGTAACTACCACGCCCTTATTTGACCAACAAAATAATACTTTTCTTTTAAAAAGAAAAAAAAATTACTTTTTTATCCTATGTGGTTAAGATTTTTTTTTGTGCAATGTATTAAATATAAAATAATAAAATTGTGAATTGATTTTTTTTTTGTTTTACAAATTTTGTGAATTGGTTCTAGTCCACAAAACAATATAAATATTCAGTGTTGACTTAGTGGAGGGCAGACACCCCAAATTTCATACCTCCACCTTATAAATACTACTAGAATGTGTAATTTCTCTTACGTGGAACTTCCTTATTTTTTCAATTCACATATACTAACTCAACCTATCATCATTTCCAAGAATGGCGCATAACATTAGATAAGATTCTGTCTATGTCCTTGTTACTACTTGATGTTCGTCATTTACAAAACATTTTCTCCGTTTAGGTGTTGACCAAATGTATCTATGTTTTCATAGTCTAATTTGAGTATTGAGATCATGCTTAAGGTCAATGCGTGAGAAAATATGTGATACATGTTGGTCAAATTCCATTATGTGGTAGAATGAGAATGAAAAGAGGACTAACCTCATTCACTTCACATTGTTCCAATTAATTGCACCAAGTATAGTAGCTAAGTATATAGTTCAGCTCATATATATCGTTCGTACTATTATAAGATTCTTTGGTTATTCCTGTTTTGCATGTCATTTTCTATACCCACCAATAGTCTCTCTCTTTTTCTCTCATCAAAAGGAAACAAACAAAGGCCAACACCCAAAAAAAGATTAAGAAAAAAAGGGTGAACAAAAGGAGAAAAAATTAAATAAAAAAAAACGCCCTATAAAGACAAAGATAACCAAAATATTAATTAAATTGGTCGAGTGAAGCTGAACTTGAATTTCTTTAATAAAGGCTTGTATTTTTGCTTTGTAGATGAAAAAGAAAATTTTCCCAAGAAACCTCACTAATTAGAGTCTGTTTAATTTGTTATAGATTATAAAAAAATATTTTCGTATTTAATAATTTAGAGATTTGTAAAAAAAATAGAAGTTATTTTATATTTAGTTACAATAATTAAAAATAACTTTTTAATAAATCAATTATCAAAAATAATTTTTTTAAGACAAATTATTTAATTAATCAATTTTTCATTTAAAATAATTTTTAAATTTTTTTAAAGATTCTATTTTTTAGAATTTTAAAAATATTTAACAAATCAACATATGAAAACTTCTAAAAAATAATTTTAAAAAATTAAAAATAAATCGTAACACACGGACCAAAAATGGTCAATTAAATTTTCTTGTGCAGTAAGTCATAGACACAAAATTGATAGATAATTACAAATAAAATAATAATAAAGTCATCCTTTCATTAATACATATATGTGAAAGCTTTGTAACATAAAGTCTAGATATACAAGCTTTATGAGGGGAGAATAATTGAATATATTTCACAAATCTAGGGACTCTATCTCACTCTAAGTTAAGATGGGTTTGAGGGATCATTGCATTAATGTAGAAGACAAGAATCTATACCTTCAAACTCCAACTTTCATTGAATGGCTCAAACCATCTTCCTCACTCTCATCATCATCTTTACCTCATCATGAACACAAATTATCCCAAGAAACTTTTCAATTTTTGCCTATCTTGAGTGGAACTAAGTCCTTTGAGGAAAACCATGTGATGCAAAAGGAAGGTTTTGAAATTAAAGAAGAAAAGGTGGCTTTGCATATTGGATTGCCTAACACTAATGGTGATGATCATGATGAGAAGATTAAGGGTTTTTATGTTAAGCAAGAAGAAGAAGAATTGAAGAAAAATATTAATGGCTTTTCTCTTAAGGAGGAGAAAAGGTTTTGGATACCAACTCCTGCTCAAATCCTTGTTGGACCTATGCAGTTTACTTGCTCCATATGTAATAAGACCTTCAATAGATACAACAATATGCAGGTTAGTATTAATTTGGTTTTCAATTATATAAGTAATACAAAATTAAATTTAATTAATTAGAGTTTCCTTTAATTTAGCAAGTGTGCAAAGAAAAAATATACACTTATTTTTTAGCCAAGAATATAAAGATAGTAAAATAAATTTCTATCTGCGGATAAAATTCTCGATAAACACAAAATAAATAATTTAACGAATATGTAGACAGCTGATTGTGTTTATCATTTTCGATCTTTAAAAGATAATAAAGATAGGTGGAGATATTAATTAATTTTTTTTATATCATATACCTAACTTATTCATAATTATCACTTCAATTATTAAATTTTTTGATTGTGTTTTTACAAATTGGGAAATTAAACTATTTTCATTGCTTCTATGGTCATACTTATCATATATATATATATACTTCGATCACACAATTCACCCAACTATAGACTATGCTATTTAGTTCATAAATATTGCTATGTTCAGTACATGAATATTCACTTTATTTCAAATTTATTTCTTAATAAACTTATTAATACTCATTATGTCGGCTAAGTACTCATGCTTTGCTAGTTAATACGATCCGTTTAATAGATGGTTTTTTTAATAGATTTTGGCTTTCTTCAAAAAAAAAATATTCGTTTAATATGATTAATTATTTAACCATCTATATTTTGTTTGAGTAAAAAAAAAAAAAAACTCTATATGTTCAAAATCACATAATTGTGTTAATTACTAATGAGCATATCTAATTAGAACTTGAATTCTTTACTCTTGATATGAACTAAGAGTTTAAAACATTATGATGAGGAGGACGAAAATAATCATTGTATTAAATGATGACTAGCTATTTGATGCATAACGCTCTTCTTTCTTTTTGCTTTCCTTTTCACTTTAAAAAATAAAATGTGAGCAAAATTAATGGCAGCATATCCCAACTTTTTAGCAAAAGGTTCCTTTAATTTTATCCCATTGTAAAAGACCATATCTTTTCATGCTTTTATATATCCTTTACAATATTTGATTGAAAACCTTGGGATACGAGTAGTTATATGTTCAGTGTTTGACATGATGTTAGATAAAATCACACATATATTTCATACGGTATGCAATGTATAATGCAATATCTGTATATACCCTCTTATCAAAATTAATAGTACTTTCGAATCTTCAAAGACAAAATATGCAAGCATGAATATCATCAAACCATGACATTAATACTACACACTATAAGCCTTACTACCACAAATCAAGATAGGGATTTAAATTGCAATTATTGTGGTGTTATATTATTTATCTTATGATTCACATGTCTTCTTTTTTTTTTTTTTTTTTAAGTCTCCTATTTATTAAATTATCAAGTTTTCATCACTTTAAAATATCTTTAATCCTTTAAATATTCTTTAAATGTATGATAAAAAACAAACAAAGATAGAAAAATATTTTGTGTGATAATTATATAGTCTATTGCAGTCTGGTGTGGTCTAATGCGACAGTAACACTCACTACGTTGCAATCATGGTAGCATATTATGATGTTGATTTTATGTGATTATAGTGCAATTATAGACTGATGTAGCTGCAAACATTCATGTAAAACTACAATATTGTGGCCATATCACGTACTATAGGATTAATTTTGAAATTTTTTGGCTTAAAAAACTATAACTAAAAGAAGATTTAGCTGATAAACTCAAACTAAAATTTGACCCTTTTTACAGATGCATATGTGGGGGCATGGATCCGAATTTAGGAAAGGACCAGACTCACTCAAAGGAACACAACCAGCAGCAATGCTAAGGCTACCATGTTACTGTTGTTCTCATGGTTGCAAGAATAACATCAACCATCCAAGAGCAAAACCATTGAAAGACTTCAGAACTCTCCAAACTCATTACAAAAGAAAACATGGTACAAAACCATTCATCTGCAGAAAATGTTCTAAAGCATTTGCTGTTAAAGGAGATTGGAGAACTCATGAAAAAAACTGTGGAATGTTTTGGTATTGCACTTGTGGTTCTGATTTTAAACACAAAAGATCTCTTAAAGATCATGTTAGATCTTTCGGAAAAGGACACTCGCCAAACCCTTCTCTCGAAGGGTTTGATGATAAGAAAGAATGCAATACTGGGTCCGATGAAGATCTAACATTGCTAGAAAAAGTTGAAAAAACTAACTAGTTAATCGTTAACTTTTCTAGCAAGTTGATCATGCATGATATTATGATCTAATTAACATGCTATATATATAATATATAGTTTTCCTATAGTACTATATAAAGGGTAGTATAGTAATTAATAACTAGTGACTGTAGCCAAGCTTAATTGGTCACTTGCTTATGGTCAGTAACAAAAAATTCTCCACAATTTATAATTAAGGTATGAAATTAATGGAGAATTGTTTGCTAATGAGCATTTGCTAGGTGGTAATTATAAGCTAGCAGGAATTAAGATCTTAAAAGAGTTTAATTTGCTTTGTGGTTAGTTAAATAAGATGTATTTAATTACCTCAAGTGATGAAGCATATGAATTTTTTTCTTTCTGAAAAAGTGTTACATATCATGTTCATGTTTTTGTAACCTTTTCAATGGAGAAAATTTATCCGCTTCATTACTAAATGGTAATCCTCATTTCAAGGACTTGTGTATTGTTGTTTAAATTGAGATATCTGTTAACACTTTGATAATAATTTGTTATATATATGCATAATTTTAATTGAAATTTTATAATTTTTCATCAATGACTTAAGGATACATTACCATAAACATTTATGTACAAAATGCACAATAATACCACTAGAGTTTAACGCACGTGTATGTGAATGAAGTACAATTTTGTCTCTCCTTTATACTTTCATGTCATTTAGAGTCTATTTTAGGCTCACCAAATCATACACAAATTTCAAGTAGCTAGCTAGAAGCTTGACGTTAATTATCCAATATAAAATCAGAACTGTTGTTGAACATTAATCTTTAATTTTGCTGAGGTCTTCGGGAGGAATTTTTTTCATCTCAATATAAATTTAGATGTAGATATCTAAAAAAATATAATTTTTATATCGTTCATATGTACACTTTAATAAAAATAGACAAACTATACTAGATGTCATTTAACTTAATTTAAAATTTTGAATTGATAATTTTTTATTTTTAAATATGCTTACACAATTGAAATTTGTTTTTTTTTATCTTCATAAACTAACTTTTATTCTTATTTCACTTAGGCTATAAATGTGTATCCATGATAATTGAATAATACTATAAATAACCATGTGGCATCAAAACTATTGACAACAATAATATCACAATCTTAGATAAAAATTAAAGAATATCATGATAACTTTGATAAATAAATAAATAATTTAAAACTTTAAATTAAGTTAAATCAAAGTATATATAATTTTGAAACAAAAAATATGATGGTGAGGAAAGGTAGTTCTTTTTGTCGCATACTTAGTTGATCCGCTAAGAAAAGCACCCTAAATGGTGATGAATTAAGCAAGTGTGCATGTATAGGTAAAAGAAAAAAGTGATTTGATGTTGCAAAGACTTCATTATCTTAAAGAATATTTGGTGATGATATCTTAATACACGTGAGGTAGCTGGAGATAAAGGGATTAATTGGGAGTAGAATAAAAGGGATTGTGATTTGGATTCTTTTGAGGCAGGCTTGACCAAAGCAAAAAGTAATAATAGAGAAGAAAATATTGGGAGGTTATGTTTGATTATTGACAATAAGGGACCTCCACCATGCTTTGTCGGGTAAAAAGTATTGCCTAATGGAAATATCACAACAACCATCTTTTTAATTCACTAATTAATTTATCTAAACTAACATCATGCTTTCGTATCTAAACTATGTTCATAATAATACAATATTTAGTAAGAAGTAACCCTTATTATTTGATTCTATTATCATAGAAATATTTTAATGAGTAAATCACTTAATTATTACTTGAAATTGTATGGCTCGGTCATTTTTAGTCTACGAAATTTGTTGATAGGTATCATAGTCTTTGACTTTGAATGACGTCGAATAAATTGATTATTTTATTAATTTTTGTTGTTACATAGTGTGACGTGAAAGTTAATTGTATATATTGTAAATCTATGTGTAAATCATTTGGTTACACGTATTAAAGACATTACAAGGACTAAATTAATTGATTTGAGAACGACTTATCAAAGACTAAATTGACCGAATTTTAAACTTTGTTAAATGCATTGTTCTTTTCAACGATAACTTTTCCCTCCAATATAATGGTGTCTTCCTCCTCTTCAATTGTGTTTTTCTCCTCTTCAATGGTGTTGAATTTATAATCAAACATTGATAAGGGAATATGATAGATTGGGGATTTCTATTTGCAAAGCATAGAAAAATTAAGGCAATAATAAACTATTCTTCTTCATTCATTGATGAAAGCATGAACCGTAATATTATGATGTGTCACTTTGAAAGAAAAGTTGTTATTGGAATAGTTAGAAATGAGAAGAACTCACATAGAAAAAATTTCACATGCCATTTCCTATAGGTATTTCTTCTAATTTTGGAATTTTCTCATTTTTGTCTCCCATGTTTTGCCAAAGGTATCGCTTTACTGATATGGACCGATATAGAGACTATATGAATCAATTTTCAAGTAAAGATATTCTACGGAGACTAATTTGCTGGTAAGTTATATTTTATAGTGATTAATTTTCCAATGTTAATTCTAAATTTTGCAAGGTAAAGAGATATGACTTCATATCAACAATTATGTATCTTAATATTTTAGTACAAGGCCACCACCCATAAGAAAACTTAGCTACACTAACTCTATCACTTATTAAAATTCCATTTTTAAATCAAGTTTAACAACAAATGAATCAGATTTTATGTATTTATTTCTAAATTAAGATGTGACCTCAATATCCTAAACAATAATTGATGAATAATTATTTGAATATTAGTAAATTTGTTTTATTTATGAAATGAGGTAATTCACACTTATTTGGAAATGGCTACATCCTTGGTCTCTAGGTAATCGGTGACTTGGTGATTATTATCATGTATTAAGCAAATTGTTGTCTGCATTTTGCCTATCCCAATAACTCACTTGCATGTATTTGTAATCTCTCGAGGACCAGTATGCTTATAAGTTAAAATTTATAAGGACTAAATTGAATACTTTTAACAATTTTGCAACAACTATATAGTCTAAGCACAAAATGTCTTCTAAATTCATTGAGAACCCATCATATAAAAACTAACAACAACATTGCATCAACACATAGGATCAATTAAGGGGGCAAAAAGAAAAAACAGAGTACAAATAAGAAAATATAGAGCATAAATGGAGGGAAACTACAAAACAAGGAAACAATTTAGCAAAAAAACATGTTATGAATTCTCTGTTTGTGTTCTTCTTGATTCTAACTATTCAAATAACTATCTTTTTTCATAGTGACGCATCACAAAATTAAGTTCATTATTTCATCCATAGAAAGAAGATTGTCTTCTTATTGTTTTAATTAACGGAATAACCAATTTGTTTAACATCATTCAAGTTCAAGGGTTATTTTGCTTATTCGCAAATTAAAAAGACTAAAATGATGGTCCATATAATTTCAAGAACTAATATGATAACTTTTTTTAATAGACAAAATTCAATTCAAGGTGTTTTATATTTCACGAAAATAACAATTTCATTTTTTATATTTTTTGTGTGTATAACACTTAGGTCCTTTATTTCCGCTTAGATTATTTAACTTTTTTTCTTTCAGATATAGTCATTTAAGTTATATTTTACTTTCACCATTAGCCTTTAAGTTTTATTAAATTATGCATGTAGTCCATTAAATTTGACAATTTTCTTGAATTACTATTAAGATATAACTAAAACAACGTATTTAGTTGACTATTCATACTACTTTACAAGTAAATGAAGTTAATGATATTAATTATGCGTATAGAGTTTCATTACCAAGTTTTTAAAGATTATATATGTGTCTAAATGATTGTAAAAATATCGAGAAATATAGACAATTTATAAGGTTTGATTATTGTTTTCTAAATGATTGTATGAAGGATTTATTGTTGCAACATTTGGTAAAGTTTCTAATGATAAGATGTTTTCAATCGCGCTAGTTTTGGTTTAAAGTGAGATAAAGACTAACGATGTAAAGATGATAAAACTTAAATGACTAAATCGGGAAAGTAAAAGCTTAAATGACCTAAGTGGAAACTAAACTAAACTTAAAGGACATATGTGTTATAAAAAAATATAAATGACCAAAATGTTATTTCGTGAATCATAAAAGACATTGGGATGTATTTTGCCTTTTTAATATATGTTTGATTGCAACCTTGGTCCCTCTATTTTTACCAATTCACAAAATCGACACATTTATTTTAAAAGTCAACATATTTGGTTTCTCTCTCATATTTTTGAACTAAAAAATGACGATTTGGCGTAACGTGAGATACAATTTCTTGATATAGAACATCTAGATGCATTAATTATTTATATATCATTAATTAAATTACAAATATGAAAATTTTTAAAGTTGAAAGTTAAGTTTTTACCGTGTTTTATTTCGATTTTATAGGTGTTAATCATTCTACATTAACGTATCATATGACACATTATTTAAAGCATGTCACGTCGTCCTTTTTTAGTTAAAAAATCATGTAGAATGACCAAAATTGTCGACTTTTAAAATAGAAGAACTATTTTCTTGAATCAATAAAAATAGGAGACTAAAACTGCAATTAAACATTTAATATATAATACTTTTTTTTTTGCTCAACATACATCATACTTTAATATGAAAACAATTGTAGGTCAGAATATAAAAATAAAATAAAAAAGTTATCTACTGAGAGCCCTACATTGACCTTGAATGGACATGAGATTGGGCATATTTGTTTATCTAGCATTGGTCCTCAAATTCATGCCCAAGAATGATCCAAAACATTTACTATTATCCGTTATTCTTGAAAATGAACCCGCAAACAACAATTTACCTCATACCCAACAGTTGTATCTATACCCCCATTAATTTTTGAAAATTTCAAATATACTTTTGATTTTTTTTTTTACTATTTTTACCAACTCGAATTCACTTTTTTTTTTATCTTTCAAAGATTTTCTGACCAGAAGAAAAAAGTTTTCCAGTACAGAATGTTTCTGCCGAAAAACTTTTTCCAAGTTTTCCGATAAAGAAGCGTAAAATTAACACTACCGGAAAACTTGAGGAAGTTTTCTGGTAACTACCGGACCTTCTTCACAAGTTTTTCGGTAGTGTTTCAATTTATTTTTTTTTCGGCACTCCCTTGCAACGTGTCCTGGTTTCTGACAATTGAAACATATAAGATCCTTTGTGGTACAAGCAGTAGCAATATGTCCCTCTTTCCCACATCGGAAACATCAGACTCCTTGTCCCAATTGTCGTCCAAAATTCTGGTTTCCCGGCCGATTCTGGCCTCTATTGTTGTTTTGTGGTCGGTTATACGGCTTAGCAACCTGCTTTCCTCTATTGTTCTGATAGTGCATTCAACTAGGCCCTCCTGAATTAAAGTTCCCTCCTCTGTTGGCCCTCCTGTTCTTCATATCTTCAACCTCTCTACACTTCTCCACTAAGACTTGGAAACGTTGAATTCCCAATGGTAAGACCGAGTCTTGAATCTCATACTTCAGTCCATTTTGGAAACGATGGCACATAAACTGTTCATCAACTTCTTCCTGGAAAAATCTAAAATGCCTTGATAGAGATTCAAACTTAGCTGCATATTCCCCCACCGTCATGTTTCCTTGGTGCAATTTCAGAAAATCGTCACCCAACTTGGTTCTAGTGCTCATCGGGAAGTATTTGTCCAAAAACTTCTTTTTGAACGTCTCCCAGTTCACATCCTCATGAGCTAACCCCATCAGTAGCCTTGTACTCCTCCACCAATACTCTGCATCCCCTATCAGCAGATAGGTAGCATAGTTGACCTCCACCGCTGCTCGACAATTAATCATTTCAAAGATTTTCTCCATCTCTTGAATCCACTGGTCCGCTCTTTCTGGACCCTCATCACCCTTGAACTTTGGAGGATTATGACGACGAAAATCCTCTAGTCCCCTTGATTCAGCAGCACGAATCTCTCTTTCTCTCTTCTCCAGATCTCGTTGAGTCTTCGCAGCCGTCTGTGCAGCAACAGACGCGGCCATGTTATTCATCGCTTCAGCCATCCTATCCTCTCGGCTGACGTTGGCTCTTGCAGTGTCGTCTCATCTTGGAGGCATTGTTTCCTACAAAACCATCACCACTTCAGTCACACCACAACTTACAAAAGACTTGACACTTTAACTACTTGCTCCTATGCATGATCAGATAATGACTCAAAACCAACACTTTAATCAGAGCTTTAACCCAAAACTTTAACCAAATGCTCTGATACCACAATTGTAACACCCCGAGTTTAAAACACAGCGCGAGTGTATTTTTTTTTTAAATAAATAAATAAGAAAATTTCCAGATTTAATTCAAAAAGAATTAAAATAAAATTTTCACTAATTCATTTCATAAATTAGTACGTCGTAATTTAATCGATGAACGTAATTAAATAATTTCATCATAATATCCCTAGGTACTTATCTTTGGGAATTAATAATAAACATTAATACATTTCAAAAGAACTGTGTCATATCATCTCAAAATAGAACACCCGGCCTGTGGCCCACTAAACAGTATCAGAGTGCGGAAGAAAACAATGGAAAAGTCTTACATTAATCCCAAAATAAATTACATCCACCGAAATCAAGACCCTATACAAAAGTCTACACTGATCATGCACTAAAGCTACAGTAGCAGGGATTCCTTCCGCAGCCCATGCAAGTCTCGTCCGACTCCGCAGCTCGCCTCGACGTAACGTCCTCCTCCTCATCATATAGGGAAGGATCGGTCTCTTCCGAAGTCAGATCAATATACAATCGGGGTCGCTTCTGAAGTAGCAATATCGATTTACAAGAAAGGGGGGTTTGAATTGTAAATCCGCCCTTTTAAAATTCCTGTTAAAAACTTAAGAAAATAACTCAAGATTGATCTTGGTTGTGAAAACAGAAAACAGAGAACGTTCTTGGTTTTCACCAGAAAACAGAGAATGTTCTTGGTTAGTTAAAATCAACAGTTCAGTTTATCTATTTAACTTGATAATTAACAGACTGAAAGTAAATAGAGATAAAGGAAGAGATATCACACACAGATATATCCTAGTTCACCCAACCCGGGCTACGTCCAGTCCTCACCACGGTGAGATTTTCCACTAAGTGTTTAAAACAAGAACCTTCTTGGTTTTACAGCACCTAGCTTAGATCAACCTTGATCTTTGTTACAGACTTTAATCTAATTCCACCAGAAAGAAATTAATGAAATTACCTACCAACCTTGATAGTGATTTCTTACAATCTACCCCAAACTATACTTAACTCTTATAGTTTGAGTTTTACAATAATGATGAGATTGTTTAGAATCTGAGATGTCTCAACTCTTGTTTGAGATTCGATTCTTTACAAAGAATTCAGTATAAATGTATCCGAGTAAAAAGAATTTAATCAAACTGATTCTTGTACGTGATGAGAGATTTTCAAGTATGTATGTGAGTGATTGATGATATATCTTGGCACTTGAATGTCTTTGATTTTTGGACAGAATCTGAGTATTCTCAACTCGTGTTTGAGATTAGATTCTTGACAAAAGAATTCAGTAGATGATTTTGATATGAAGAGGAAAAACAGAACTGAATCTTTTGTTTATGATTGAGAAGCTGTCAAGTATGAAGATGTATGTGAGTGATGTTTTTCTCTGTATTTGAAGCTGTGTTTTCTTCCTGAGCTTTGGCCTTCCTTTTATAGATGTGTGAGAGCATTTAATGATGGTCAAATAGAGTCGTTGGTAGTGCTCTTGTCAGGCTTGATCAAAGGCATTATTTCTGAATAAAAATAATCAAACTTTTGACTATTTTTATTTTCTGTTCAGACTGGGCTGTGTGTTGCGTTTTGGATCAAATTTACTTGAGTGATTACTGATCCTTTAACACTTCTGATAAGTGATAATATTATAGGCTTGAACTGGAGCTTTTGAATCACTTAAAACAGATTAAAAACGATCACAAAGCTTGTTGCAGAAAAACTGTAGTTGTTGGAGATTGATGATCAATCTGGAGCTTTAGCTTTTGGGTTTCCTGGATATTGATAATCAATCTGGACTGATTTCTGAACATACTGGAAGCTGTCTTGATACATTGTATATTGTTAAGATTGTTTATCAATCTTGACAGCAGAACTGGAGTTTTGATTATGTCAAAACAGCTTGGAGAATGATGATGAACTTCTACATAATGTTAATGAAAATTCTGGAGATTGATAATGAATCTGGAGTCCTAGTATTTGAACTTTCTGGAGATTGATAATCAATCTGGAGGTTCAGTTTTGATCATTCTGGATGTCTTCCTCTAAATGTATTTTCTGGAGATATCCTCTAGTATCCTTTGGTTGAGGTATCCTCTGGTTTTCTCTGGTTGAGGTATCCTCTGATATCCTTTGGTTGAGGTATCCTCTGATATCCTCTGGTTGAGGTATCCACTAATGTCTTCTGGTTGAGGTATCCTCTGATATCCTCTAGTTGAGGTATCCACTGATGTCTTCTGGTTGAGGTATCCTCTGATGGAAGCTTTGTGAGGTATCCTCTGGTATCCTTTTCTTGAGGTATCCTCTGGTGATGTCATCCTCTGGTAATGTTATCTTCTAGTGACGTCACCATCCTCTGATGATGTCATCCTCTGGTAATGACTTCATTCTCTGGTGACAGCTTCTGGTACCCTCTTGAGGCATCTTCTGGTATCCTCTAAAGGCATCTTCTGGTATCCTCTGGAGGCATCTTCTGGTATCCTCTGGAGGCATCTTCTGGTATCCTCTGGAGGTATCTTCTGGTGATGTTATCGGGTAACATCTTATGTTTTTCCAGATTGTGTCAAGAGTGTTCTTTATGCTGATTTCTTGGCTTTCCTTGAATCATTAACATGCTGTTAATTCTGAACATTTTGGAGACTGTTCAGTCTTGCTTTGGCAGCTTGATTCATGGCCTTTTTTCTTTGTGATTAGAATGGTTCCTTTTGATTCTAATTGATCACATCTGTTCCTTGTCATGTATTCTCAGTACTGATGTAAATTCCAGATGCAATAACTTTAATTAAGTGGTGGAGAAAGTTTGGTCTTTATGCTATCACAGACTTGTGAACATTCTCCGTTTTCCAGAATATGTCAAGAATGTTCTCTGCTGCTGTTTTCTTCGATTCTTGCTTTGTTCACTTATTTTATGTTCCTTAAACAAACTTAAGTGAAATTATTAGTAGACCACCATACATAAAACTTAATCATTTCATTTAAAAGGTTTGTTGTCATTAAAACATATATCAAAAAGGTTTTTTCCTCAACAGCTTCGGCGGTGCCGAAATCTCAAAGCAGTCATCGGATGTCCTAGATGGACTCGGAACATCATCTGCTACTAGCGTCGGTCTTTGATTCTCCCCTTCCACCTCTGTATCATGTACACCTCCTCCAGTCACTGGGTTAGGAGTCACCACACCTATTGTAGCCTCCGTCTCAACCCCTCTCGTTGGCTCCTCCGCGTCCTCAAAAATTTCGTGCGCCTCCAATACCAATTTGAAAGGCACAGGAAATTCAATCCTCCTATAGGTGTGCTCCACATAGTCCACCACCCCGTTAGTCCTGCAGGTCCTCTTCAATCTCCCCGTGTACGTCGCCCTGCTTGAGATGGGGTCGTATACCCAAGCAGTAGGCAGGAGACGATCAATGAAATTGAGCGACGTTTTCGTCGTCTGGTGACCCACGGGTGACATGGGTTTGGGGGGCATCTGAGGGCAAAGACCAATTTCCACAGTAATAGTAAAGGGTAACCAACCGAAATTAACAATTAACATATAGCATTTATATCACAGTAACAAATATATCCATGGCATATCATATAACAATGATGATAATTAAGGATGCTCATTTTGAAATTTCATGACATGTATGCCTTTTCAAATAGCAACCAATTAATATGGAAAACATGTTGTAAGTACAACCATCACTTCAACAATCACAATCATTCATCAGAAATTCAGATTTTATAAAGTACTTACACACATCAATTTCCAATCATCAACATATATCCAATTCGTGACCCACCGTCAACCACCCCGATGCAATATGTATATGCTCATGTACTCAACTTCTTGGAGTTACCAAGGTGCAGTCGCTCACAGACCAGCACATTTTATATATATTTGACTTTGATGGCCAACATGACCAGGGTGCAATCGCTCACAGATCAGCACTAGTGTTGTCGCTCAACAGACCAGCACTCGTGCAGTCGCTCAACAGACCAGCACTCGTGCAGTCGCTCAACAGACCAGCACGTTTCACATATACCAAGGTACAGTCGCTCACATACCAGTACCAGTGCAGTCGCTCAACAGACCAGCACTCGTGCAGTCGCTCAACAGACCAGCACGTTTTGCGCATATCACGGTACAGTCGCTCACAAACCAGTACCAGTGCAGTCGCTCAACAGACCAGCACGTTTTACGCATTACTCTGTGGCCCATCGCGGTTACCACCTGACTATGCAATGTATGAACATGCAATGTTTTCTCTTCACTGAAAACAATATGCAGACACCAGCAAAATTCTGTCTTTCCATTATTCCCCAAAACCATCTCAACCCAAATAATTTCATTATCATCACCTCAATAAAAACATTCAAGCATTTCATCATTACCACTTCACACTATCGCAAAAACCCCATTTTTATTTATCACAAGTCTTCCCAATGTTTCCCCAACTCTTAAAGTTCATAAAACAGTATTTAAAACTAAGATTTCTAAAAAAACGAATCTGTATTCGAATACAGCTTCCTTGTATTCGAATACATAAGCTAATACAGTGCAGAATCAACACTCTGTATTCGAATACAGCTTCCTTGTATTCGAATACAGAAGCTACAACAGTGTAAACTCAGCATTTTTCACAGCATCAATAAAGAACTCCATAACCTCATCATCACCACCTCAAACCATCTCAAAAACACCATTTTAATTCATCACAAACCTTTCCAATATTTTCCCAACTCTTTAAGTTCATAAACCATTGTTTAAAACTGAAATTTTTGAAGAAAAAAAACAAGTTGTATTCGAATGCAGCTCCCATGTATTCGAATACAGAGGCAAAAACAGTGAAAAATCAGCATTCTGTATTCGAATACGAGGTTGTCGTAGTTGAATATAGATGCGAATACAGTGGCAAAAATTGCAGTCCTATATTCAAATACGACAGGGTCGTAGCCGAATACAGAGGCTAAGTCAGAAGCAACAATCCCTTATCTGTATTCGAATACAAAGGCTCGTATTCGAATACACCTTCGAATTCAATGAAATTTCACAGAAAACTTCAACACGTTTTCAAATTCTTTTCTTTGAAAAACCAACACAACACCAAAATAAAATCACCATTCTTTTGAAACCACAAAATTCAAAACGTTTTTCATCAACAACAGATTTTCCAAAAAACACTTCCACCATTTTAAATCCTTTTCTTTTGAAAACCATCATCAACACCAGATTGTTTTCAACATAACAGAAATAGAATCACCAATACCAGAACATCATCACAGTTTTGCTAAAACCACCCACAACAGAATGTCAACCACAACAAAACAGACATTTTTCAACGTTTACATTTTGATCATTTCTCAAAACAACATGCAAAGTATTTTCCAGTATTCTTACACAACCAAAACAACATGCAAAGCATTTTCCAGTATTCCCACACAAACAGAACAACATTGATGCATTCAGCCAAAACAGCAACCATCACAGAATCATCAAACATCGACAGAATGCATTTTTCGCTTTTTATAACAACATGCACAACAGTTTTATCAACATATGCATTTTGATCATCCCCAAAATGACATGCAGAGCATTTTCCAGCTTTCCCACATAAACAGAACAACGTTGATATATCAACCAACACAGCAAACATCACAGATCATTTAAAACATCAACAGAATGCATTTTTCATCCTTCAAAACGACATGCAAAACAGTTTTTCTTCAAAAAAAATAATGAAACATCATTAATGCCATAACAGTATGCATTTACAGCCCTAATGCAATCTAGAAAGTGGAAGGTGCCCCTTACCTCTGTTACGTTTCTGCTCTCATTCACGTTTTCGCGACGAAAATCGGCGAAGTTTCCGTTTACGTTTGGCGCTACCAAAGTTAGTTCCCTAGCTCCATAATGAGGAGAGGAACAACTTTTGTTCTTGGTACTTAGTGGTTTGGTGCTTGGATTTCCAAGTAATCTCACTTTTGAGCAACTTTTTTTTTTCTATGAACGTGAAACAGAATGGGAAGAAGAAGAAGAAGGTTACTGTTTCATGCAGTAAGGGAGGAGAATTGTGTTTGTTTTCTGCCTTTGTTCTTGCCACTCCCTCATATATATAGGCACATAAAGGTGCCACCTCATCCATCAATAACATTATAATATTGTTTGACCCTCCAGCACTTAATCAGTCTCGTCGAAATTAGCAGATAACATCTTAATTAACTGCCCAATAATTTAATTACTCGTAATTAAATTTAGTTTATCCTTCATCCAATAATTTTAATTCAACCTCCAAAATAAATATTTATATATATATATATATTTACACAAAATGTACATATATTAAATATTTTACAATTATTCCTCAAAACACATTTAATATTAGATCCATAAATTTAATTTTTAAATTTAAGGGTCTTATATATTTTCCAAAATTCACTCACTTTTTTCAGAAATGTTAAACAATGGAATGGTGAAAATTTTTAAATTTTATGCTTTATACGAGGACAAAAACATCATTTTCTTACATTTATAGGGATAAAGGTAAAATGTAGAGGGCATAGAGTAAAATTTTCACTCGCAAAATGCTAATAGAGAGAAAATAAATAAAACCAATATTGAGGCAATACATTGACTAAAATTTCACGTATCAATAACTCAAGTTGAAATCTAAATTCAATGCTACCATAAACAAAAATAGAGAGTAAGCCCAAATTCAAATTGGGAAGCCTGGCTGCTAGGGATTTGGTGGCTTAGCAAAACATGTGTTATCACAATATCTCTTTAGATTATTATTATTATTATTATTATTATTATTATTATTATTATTATTATTATTATTATTATTATTATTATTATATTATCTAAAAAATGTCTAATTTAAGCTTATGTTTGAAACAAAAGAAAAAGTAGAGGAAAGAGTGGAAGAGAAGAGAAAGTACATAAACAAAAAAAATATATCATTGATCTGTTTTAAAGAAAAGTGGAAATAAAGGAAAAGTAAGAGATGGACCCCTTTTTTCTTAAAAATTGAGACATGCAAAAGTTTGCATCTTTTTGGTTTTTTACAATTTGATCGAATTATATTATTACATACTAATTGTGATTATTTAAGGTTCAAGAAAAAAAAAAAGTGATTTTTTATGGGGTTTTTAAGTCTTTTTGGTGATAATAAAGTTTTTATCTTTCTTTTTTTCCACTTCCGCTCTTACCAAACAACAAGAAAATTCTTTCCATTTTGCTCTTCCTTTTCTCATTTCACTTTATTTCTTTTAATTTCTTTTTAACCGAATAAAGTGTGAATCTCTTTTGAGGAACTACAAAAAAGATAGTAGAATAGAATAAGAAAATTATTCTATCTTATTATAATATTGTTATTGTTTTGTATGTTAATGAAATATAATAAATCAATTGTATCACGATATCAAATATATTATAAAAAATTAGATCAGAAATTAACACAATGGAATAAAGCTATACAAAAATATACTTTATAATTTGATAGAGATCAATTTTTATATATTATTTGTATAAGAATTTTTACATTTTCGACAAATCATGACACATCATAACTACATTATGTGTATAACTTTTGAAGAAGTTATTAAGATATTTGTGGATTGAGTTGTATTGAGTTAATTTTAGTTGAATCTGTTATCAAACCCAATTAAATTATATTGGTTTAGATTGAATAAAATATGTGTATTTTTTTTTTTTTTAGTTTTCTACCCCCACCTATACTTGCCAACCCCCAACTCACATGAAAATACAACTTTGTTCTTTTAACAATTTAAAATAGGTTTCAAAATTGATAGTTTTGGAAATTTCAAATTTTTTAAATTGATATTTTCGAAAGTTTCAAAATAAGGATACATTTCAAAAATTTGAAAAGTTTCAAAAATTCCAAGTTTAGAAAGTCTCAAAAAAATTCATTTTGAAACTTTGAAAAATTCAAAAGTTTCGAAAAATCTGAAAATTTTCTATTTTCGAAAGTTTCAGAATGCTCAAAAGTTTCGAAATTCTAAAAATTGTGTTTCGAAAGTTTTAAATATTCGAGTATCACTTACTTTTTTGTTTCGAAGATTTAAAAATATTTGAAAGTTATGGTGATTTCTCTAAATATTTGAAAGAAGAAGTGGAAAAATGGGAGGTACAAAAAGTCTTAATTTATATTAATAAAGGTTTACAAAAATTGCTCAATAGTCGCCTCCCCAAACTCTAACCCTAGATTTCATTCTTCTTTCGCCATCAGAGATCGATGATTAAAGACCATTTTTTGGACTAGAATCACCTCTACAAATAAATTTTTTCTCTTTATTTTAGCTAAATAAGTAGTTTCTACACAAATTTAGTTTTTCTTTCATATTTTTTGTTGTGATTTCATTCTCTATGTGCGACGCTTTTTCTTGTTTTGGTGTGGTGTTCATTTTGGTTCAAATTGACATAGTAGCTTTGATCGATTATAAATTTCAATCAATGACTTTGATGTCGTCAATGTTACAGATCCGGAGACATAAGTATTTCGGACACTTAAATTTTATCATATTTGTAGACATGTTACTGTTTTACGTTATTAAATTTGATATTATTAGTTTATTCACATATTCATTCTTTATGTTTTTAGCAAATTTGAATTTGTATTATATCAATGTATTCTACAATTTGAATTAATAATATCGTTTGTTTTAGTAAAAAAAAAAGTTTATAATATTTGTTAGCATGTTGTGTTTGCAGGCTCACAGGTAGAATATAAAAAATTTGTTACTTGAACCAAACTACTTCAAATTCAAAGGGTTGATTAAGATTGGACCAGAACTGAACGGATTAGGATAAATATATGGGTTGGGTGAACGAATTGAATGATTCTCTCGGAATCTGTAAATACCACTAGAAGTTATGATTAAAATCAAAACGTTTTTAACAATTTGATGATTATGATTAACTGAAAATGTAAAAACAATTTACACAATAGTTTATATAAATTAAATTCTTTGAGATATATATATATATTATAAAAAAATTATATATTTAATGAGATATATATTTGATTAAATTAAAGTTAAAAAAGTAATGGTTACTTTAGTATTCTTTGGTAATTAATAAAATTATAAAAGATGTCGTAAAATATTTTTAAAAATTGATTTTTTTTGTTTAAAAAATATTATTAAAGTTTAATTTTAAAAATTATACCATCTCTGGTTATTATTATAAGAAAAATGTATAAAATTATTGTCACTATTATAAGCAAAAGGTTATTTGACTAAATTATAAACAAAAATTAACCACTAATTTTATTATTTTTAATATATCATTCATTTAATTTAAAATATTTAATATGGATAGTTGAATGTTTGACATTAAAAATAGATAATTTAATAAATTTAATTTATATTTACATGAAATCTAAAAAATTAATTACACTTAACAGATTTTTTTAACAATAAGAAATAATCTTTTTCATATGTAATAGTTACCAGAAGTAGTTAACATTACATTATAAAAGTATATTGGTTATCATATTATTATTATATTGGATTTGACTTCTATTAAGTGAGAAGTTGGTGAAGTGACTGGTTCAATAATTGATAGTATAATCACTCTTGACTGATTATGCATGTGTATAAAATAACAATCATTTATTTGATAATCAATTATTGATATTACTCACTTTATTTACTAAAGTAAACAATTCACTTTAGATGAGTCAAATTCATACTATACCTAAATCCATACTATATCACTATATTTTCTGGGTAAAAAACTATACTATTTTTTGTGGAGAATAAATCAAATGTATTGTTAGTGTAAAATTATTTACACCAACAATTAATAATACTATACTATTTTTTGTGATGAATAAAGGAAATTACACTGTTTATTTTTTTATGAAATGATGGTATAAAAATACCTTACACACTATGTGACTATATTTAAACTATTTTTTTGTGATTATTATATTTTTTAGAAAGTTCTTTTTTCTCTCTAAATAATTGTCTTACTAATTTGGATGTATATTTTTACGTATTTAAATAGATAAGAGACGGAGAAAAAAACACCATATTTCTTAACCATGCAATACGTTAGAAAGAATATCTTACTAATCTAAAATTAAGTTGGTAATTAAGTTAAAATATTTTACTTTTTACTCAATCTATAATATTTTCTATGGATTTGTCTATTAGATACTTAATATTATATTTTAAATGACGAAATTCACGCACATTAATTATTATAATTGTTAATTATAAAAGGGAGAGATTTTGAATTTAAATATGTACCCAAGGTATAAAACGTCCTTACAAATACAACATGAACTACACTTATAATTATGTAATGAATATTATTTATTACAATCTCAAAATAATTAATTAATATAGTTGGGTATAAAAAGTAATTAATATAAGTTGCAGAGTCTTGTAAAGTACTGCTTCGTAAAACAAAACAAAATAAATATGATTAATCTTTTGATGATGTCGAGTAAATCAACAATCTTTATTTACTCAAAAACTAATATATATATATATATATATATGAAATTAAAGAGTATCAACCATATTTTAAACAGTTTTATAGTGATTTTGAAATTGATCATATGAGACGTAGAAATATGGCAGTTTTTATTAGAAGTTAGTTTACATTGACATAACATTAGATCACATTTTTTCTAGGTCCTATATGTTCGTCATTTACAAAACATTTTGTCCGTTTAGGTGTTGACCAAATGTATCTATGCTTTCATAGTCTAATTTGAGTATTGAGATCATGCTTAAGGTCAATGCGTGAGAAAATATGTGATACATGTTGGTCAAATTCCATTATGTGGTAGAATGAGAATGAAAAGAGGACTCACCTCATTCACTTCACATTGTTCCAATTAATTACGCCAAGTATAGTAGTTAAGTGTATAGTTCAGCTCACATATATCGTTCATACGATTATAAGATTCTTTGGTCATTCCTGTTTTGCATGTCATTTTCTATACCCACCAATTAGTCTCTTTTTCTCTCATTAAAAGAAAACAAACAAAGGCCAACACCGAAGAAAAGATTAAGAAAAAGTATAAAGGTGAACAAAAGAGAAAAAATTTAAAAAAAGAAACGCCCTATGAAGACAAAGATAACCACAATATTAATTAAATTGGTCGAGTGAAGCTGAACTTAATTTCTTTAATAAAAGCTTGTATTTTTGCTTTGTAGATGAAAAAGAAAATTTTCCCAAGAAACCTCACTAATTAGAGTCTGTTTAATTTGTTATATATTATAAAAATATTTTTGTATTTAATAATTTAGAGATTTGTAAAAAAATAGAAGTTATTTTATATTTAGTTACAATAATTAAAAATAACTTTTTAATAAATCAATTATTAAAAATATTTTTTTAAGACAAATTATTTAAATTAATCAATTTTTCATTTAAAATAATTTTTAAATTTGTTTAAAGATTCTATTTTTTAGAATTTAAAAAAAAAATATGTATGCTTAAAAACTATCAAGTACTGCATTAACATTTTTTTTTGTTGAATATGTATGCTTTACTTTCCTTCATCCAAAAAGAAAAAGCCAAAAAGTAAATGTAAGTATGATGACAATGTTTGGTTTAAACTCAATGTCAATATGACTATTAGAATATCTTTAATTGTAATTTTCTACATTAATAACAAGGCAACCAAATAACAATGACCCACCCACCCACCACCACCCACCGACTAACCCAAGCAACGGGCTAAACACCCGACCCGAAACCCACATCCGAAAAATTTCTCCGGACAACAATCGGTAACAACCAAAACAATACGAAATTACCACAACACCCTTCCTTTCTTTCTCAGATCTTCTCAAGCTTCTCGCCCTTCACAACCGGGTTCGCCTTCGCGATCTGCTCTCTTCCCAACCCCTTGAAATCAAACTCGCACGCGTGCTGCTCCGGGTAACGGTGGGTCCCACACAGCATCAACCCGCACTTACACTTAAACCCCGTGAGACCCACGCGCTTTCTACACGTCATACACCGATTCTGCTGCAACGGTTTCTCCTCCTTCGCAACAGAAGGCAATCCAACCGGCTCCGACGATGAAGAAGACGGCTGAGAAACCACCGCTTTCGACGGCGATACAATCGTTTGATTGAGAACGAGTTTCGCCGATGAAGCTTGTTGTTCCTTCATCTGCAAATCGCGGTAACACCTTGAACATAGATTCTGCGTTGCGGTGCTTCCAAAGAAACCGCAATTGTTGACGCATAAGCGCGGTGCCTGGCATCTGTGTTCTTCCGCCATTTTTTTCCTGCAAAGGAGTCGAAACCGAAACCGAAACGTTCAATCGTTGAGATTTCAAATCCCTAAAACACGAAAATTATGAAAGAAAGGAAAGAAAGATTACCGTTATGTTGAATTGTTATCGAATCTCCAAAATTTGAAGAGGTAAATAGAGGACGTTGATTATTGAAATTTTGATTATGAAGAAAATAACATGGAAGAAAGTGATTCGAAGGAAAGACTTGTAAAGAAAAGAATGTGCAGATACTGGGAGAAAATTTGAGATACGTTTCGTTTTTGCGTAAGATTTGATTTGATTTGTATGAAACGGAGCGTATGCGCGTCTAATGGTTTTGCGTTGGGGGAAATTTAAAGGATGCTCCGTGTCCAGATGAGTCGTATCGTATGTATGTATGTGGACATGATGTTGGTTTCTTCTCGAAACCGTGTAAGCTACGCAACTTTTTTCTTTTACAAGATTTACTTCTTTTTTTGTTTTTTATATTAAAAAAATTACTTTCTTTTGCTGAAATAAAATATTTACTATTTTTTTTTTTACAATAGAGATCAAATATGTACTTTTATTAAATATTTATTTGTTTTTGCAGTATTTTTTTATTTAAATATTTATTGATTCAAATTGTATAATACACTGATATATTATAAATTTAAATTTACTAAAAATACAAAGGATAATTTTGCTAGAAAAATACCCAAGTTAATAGCATAAAAAGGCAGCATCTATAAATATGACAAAATTTAAGTGTTAGAAATATTTATGTATTTGGATATGTAATGTCGAAGACGCAAAAGTTTATAATATGTAATTGATCAAAAGTACTCTGTCAAAATGAATCAAAACTAACACCACAAAAATGAAAAAAAATACCGCACAAAGATAAAAAAATTAAAAATTATTTCACTTAGACGATGAAATCAGAACAAAAAATATAAAATAAAAATTATGAGTTTGAGAGAGACAAGATAGTTGAGACTCACAATTGTAGTAAGATGAACCATAAATAAAATAATTTCAATTAGAAATTAATTTTAACCTATATGTATTTAAATTTAGAATAAAATTGAAAGAAAAAAAAAACTTAAAACACCGATGAACGTTCATATTTATACATGAAACCCAAAAAATTAAAAAAAAGAAAGCAATGACCATCTTTAGGCAGTCACTTGCTAAGGTCCACTTTAAATTGAGGACCATGTTAGGTGCTCTTTTTTTTTTTTTTTTTATATATACGAGACTAAAGACAATATTATTAAATTATAGTAAAACTAAAATGATACTTACCATGAGATGCTAAAATCAAAATGTGGGGTGGGCCAGTAAAGAGAGAATAAAAAAATAACATAAAAAACATAGTAATACTCTATAAAATACCACCCATTTTCCAAAATCATCATGTTGTATATATCAATATACAAAATATTTTTGCAAGTTAGCACTCCTTAATTCACATTTCACTCTTGTCCAATTTGAAAATCAAACAAAAAGATAAAATTGCCCTTAAAAGTTATCATTTTTACATTTTGTTCATACTCTTAATCTTTTTTATTTTTTTCTTATACTTTGTCTTTTCTTTTATCTCACTTTTAAATTAGAAAACACTTAAATTTCTCATTTTTAAATAACCTCTAACTTGAAGTTACTCTCTTTCACTTCCCTTTAGGTCAGAGGTAATGTCTTTCTTTCAGATAAATAATTTGTCTGTGAACTTGTTTGTATATGACTTCGTTTTTTATTTTGCAAATTGTCATTCAACATACATATGTACGGAATTTAGTAGAAATGCCATGACTTTTTATTGTTGACATGTCATTATAACTTGATCTCTAAATAGCTTGTGTATTCTTTCGTACGAGGTGGAAGTGACACATCATCAACTTCCATCATTTGGTTGGGGAGATGGCCACCACTCTCGTTGATGTGTGGTCATTGTTCAAGTGTTCATCACAAACATCACCGTGTTTAACAAGGATTAGACTGCAAATGATTAATTGAGTTGTTGGGAGTTGCCAAAATCATCGCACTCATGTTGAGTTCAATATTACACGGTCCTCTCAAGTTTTATGTTTTTGAATCCTAAATGTGTACCATGCATGTTGCACACTCATCAACCACAAAGTCATTGATGTTAGCATTACATACTTAGAGTGCTTTGGTGACTAAATAGTTGTGGAGGATATGCATGGCATGATGCTACCTTCATACACTTGTATGACAACTATGCGAGTCTAGCCTTCATCACACCAAGATGAATTATGATCACACAAAATGTCAGTTATTTGACCAATCTCAACCTATTTGTAGAGGACTCGAGCAACTATATTGACAAGTATATGAATTGGTTTGTAGGATCTCTCGTCTTTACATCTTACAACCAAATTTAATATATTCAGACACAACAACTCTAGACTCAATAGATCCAAACCTAGTAGCTTTGGGGTAATATACCTCATACCACCACATTCATTTATCTTGTCAACGACCTAATTCACTTTATTTGAATGTTTTGAATTTAGTTTTTTTTTAGTGTCATTCTATCTTTGTAGTAGAAGAAAGTAACTAATTTGGTTGATGAATTTATTCAAGTTATGGAAAAATCTTATGAAGCTTTTTTAGCATAAATTCGAACAATTTTTTGACTCTTCAATAGTGTATGGTTGAGATCATGAAGGGCAAAGGATGCAAAACTACAAAATTTCCCATGTGAAGAAAGACATGTTGTTTGCTAGAGGTAGATTACCCACTTAACTTAAATGTGATAAAGAATTAGTCCACAATGTTTCCAAATACTTAAACGATGTAGACTAAATTTGATGGATTTTGGTTTATATATTTATCGTTGTTGTCTTGACTTTGACCACCATTAAAAAACTATTAACTTCTTAAATATAAACAAAGAATAAAAAGAAATAATTAATAAAACATAACAAGGTTGACGAACTATGAAACACTACATAAGTAGTTCGGTTGGTTAGTTAAGAGACACCAAAATTTGATTGTGTATTAAGAATGAGATATTGCGTTAAATAACAAAAAAATAACATAACCATTAATTTTTTACATTTGCTTATAAAAAAAGTTGATGTGAGAGCGGTAAAGTGAAAGGGTGGCTAATGATAGGGAAAGGAAATAGAGAGGAGAAACTATGTCAAGAATGATGGATTAGGTTTAGTGTGAGTGACCTATGATAATATGTGATGGACAATTAAAACTTATGTTGAAAAAATTAGTCCCTCTAGTCTATTAGCCCTCTTCATTAAGTCTTGTATCTAACTAGAGAATAAAATAAGTAATATTATCTATTAAACAACACATTAAAGATGAATATTGGATGCATTTGTTTTCGTTTTTTTCCAAAAAAATATATTTTTTTAAGCCAAAAATGGGTTTTTTTTATCCTTTCAATGGTGTTTGTTTATAATTTTTTAGAAAATGATTTTGTTAAAAAATGATTTTTTGCCTAAAAATGAAATGCTAATAAGAGTAGCTTCTTAAAACCTCTCATGCGATAAATGCAAGAGAAACTTTCAAATTTTTTGAAAAACACGAAACTTTAAGTGAAATTTGTTCAAAATTACACAATTACCATTGCATTACTTTGACTCATTTGCGTTTCATAATCAATTTGTGCGACTGTGTTGTTAGTCCAGTTTGTGTGCAACGACGTTTTCTTCATTGTGATTGCACCACCATGGTCATATTTGATCTTTTTTATAGTACATCTTCTTCTACACTATATAAGTTTTTACTCCTTCTATGTTATTTGTTGCTAAACTCTTCCACCAACAAATCTTTAGTTTTGTGCTTCCATCCCCTTTTATGCCCTTAGATAGATAATTTTCTTGTGGTTTAAGTTCCATTTTTTGGCTTTCCCAAGCAAGGTTTTAAAAAACAGCTCGCGACCGAGAAAATGGTCGCGACAAAAAGGTAAAGGTCGTGGTCGTTATTGCTGTTTGCCATGTTAAGGATGTGAAGAAAAATCACAAGAAATGGCCCCAATGAAACACTCTTTTTATGAGAAAAAAATTCGAGAATCCTATTTTTTTTCCACCTCAAATGGATGAAAAACACATTTTCAGAATGTATTTAAACACGATCTTACCTCGTTCTCTTTGATCTTCTATCATTTCTCTACCAATATTATATATTATACAATAGTACAAATAATATTAATAAAATTTATACAATATTGTGATTATTTATGCTGCGACGGCCACAACAACACTTGTAATAGTTGAAATAACGAAATCCTTAACGCGATCATAAACGCAACCGCAACCGCGACCGCTATTTAAATCTTTAATCCCAAATAGCATTGAAAGTACAATCACATGGAAGATTGTGATACTATTCATGGTTTTCATGCCAATGTAAGAGATACCAATATCAAGGTTCATCTACTTTAGAATATAATTTTCAAACTAAGTGAAAATAGAGTTTAGAACCAACATATTCTTTGCATTGTACTCGCTTTCAATTAATTTTTCGTGTTTTTTATAATAATTTTATAGTTAAAAAAATTATTTTTATATAATTATTTCGAAACAAATTAAAAAAATTATTTTTATAGTTGTAAACAAACAAAAAATAAATTCATATTTTTTTAAAAATCACTAAAATTTAATCTTTAAATTATTTCAAACAAAATATTTTTATTTTAATCTATAAAAACATGAAATAAATCTCAATTTTTTTTAATTTTTTCTTTATAATTCACTCACTTTTTTTATTTTTTATATAACATTTGCCATTTAAGAAGTATTAAATATCCAAACTTAACTGGGGAAGCAAAATTTGTCACAAACTTAATTGAAACGCGTTTTTTGGGACAACAAAACCAAACGATTCAGCTATTCTTCCCTCCTTTCCCAATTTCCTCGTATTTCCGATCAGATCCTGACCACCCCAAATCCACCTCCCCCCTATTTGCTAAACACACCACGCATGGTCTCGTTCCATCTCTAGGGTTTCCCCTTTTTCCTCCCCACACAAATTCTCACTTTCAATTCTTCAATTATCGTACATATACATGCTAAATCGCTTAATTCGTCAAAAACAATGTACAGCAATTTCAAAGAACAAGCCATAGAGTACGTGAAACAAGCCGTTCACGAGGACAATGCTGGTAACTACGCGAAAGCTTTTCCCCTTTACATGAACGCTTTGGAGTATTTCAAGACTCATCTAAAGTATGAGAAGAACCCTAAGATTCGAGAAGCTATTACGCAGAAATTCACCGAGTATTTGCGTCGTGCTGAGGAGATCAGGGCCGTGCTTGATGATGGTGGGCCTGGTCCTGCTTCGAATGGAGATGCTGCTGTGGCTACGAGGCCCAAGAGTAAGCCCAAGGATGGGGAAGGTGGAGGTGATGGAGAGGATCCGGAGCAGGCCAAACTTAGGGCTGGATTGAATTCGGCGATTATTAGGGAAAAACCTAATGTGAAGTGGAATGATGTTGCTGGGTTGGAGAGTGCCAAACAGGCTTTGCAGGAAGCTGTGATTTTGCCTGTGAAGTTTCCTCAGTTCTTTACTGGTTTGTTTAGCTTCATCATCACTATGTCATTGCCAAATTGAAAATTATTGTCGCGTTATCTATGAATATAAAATTACAAATATAGACACAAGACACTTGACACAATAGTGACACATAGACATATGTAATAATTTTAGAAAATGAAAGCAATCGGATGTAACCACATTAAGGGTATGTTTAGATTGATTTATTTGAGCTTATCTACTAGTATGAAACACTTGTGGAATTGTTTGGGAGAATTTATGGGAACAACTAATGACATGCTAATAAACTGTTTTCAGCTTATTTCCATAAGTTCTCTAGAATAATTTATGGAAGGAGCTTATGCCTTATAGCTTTTATGAAAATAGTTTGACTATATTTTATCTTTTGTTATAGAAATAACATATACATATGCACTTATATGATAAGTGCTTCGTTAAACTGTTTATCTCCGAACAGGGACTGTTGGTGTTGTGTCAAACACAACACTGACACACCTTCAATTTGAAATGTTGGTGCTATTTAAGTCTTGCTGCCTTCTCAATATTAGCTTCTATTCTAGTCACTAAATTTACATAACTGAAAGTAATTATGCACAATGAGCTAGATTGACTGTGTTTATGTGTCTTTTTGGGGGAGGAGATAGGATATGGATACCAAGGATTGAGCATGTTGTTTTTTATATGCAAGGATAAGCTTTTTGCATTTGAAAGTTGGCTAGTTTGTTAATTTGTTTATTGACTTTGTTGGAGGAAGGAGTGGATGATTTCTAGTTTTTGGTTAAAGTTTTCGCCACGAGTGAAAATGAGTTATATTTTATTTTTTCCTTCTCATGCTTTTCGTATGTCAAGCAAGTGTAAAGATATATTCTGTTTTGGTCCTCCAAATCTCTTCATACTCTTTCTATTTCATTAAATGTTTATTATGTTTTCTGTTGGTCTCTTTCAGGTAAAAGACGACCATGGAGAGCATTTTTGTTGTATGGACCTCCTGGAACTGGTAAATCATATTTAGCTAAGGCAGTTGCAACTGAGGCTGATTCCACATTTTTCAGGTAAAACTGTTCTATTGTTTACTTGAGCAGAATACATTTTGTAGATTACCAGGAATGAAATCATAAATTCACAAGTTGAAAAATATATTTTCTCAAATTATGCATAACATGCCTTTATAGGCCCTATAACTTGAATTGCAAGTAAGCGATCTCATAGGACTTTGCCTAGCATTTGGTACCTCAGTTGAGTTCTAATACAATAATATTTGCATCAAACACGAAAAACCTACGTGAAGTTCAAATTCCTAACAACAAGTCTTATTGAAACTACTCTATTATTGCTAAAAGATTTCATCATTATTATACTTGACTTGATTTATCCTCTATCATTTTTTGACTTTATATAGGGATAAGATAAAGATGAAAGGAGTTGATATGAAAATGATATAGCTTCTTGGTTAAAAGAACAGCTAAAAATTTGAAAAATTGTGTTGTATGTTGCTAGGATCATTAATAATTGCTGATTGCTTGGCATATAGAAAATGATATGTGCAACCATTGCAACTGTCTTCAAATCCATCCTTTAATATTTTTATGTGCCTTATTCGACATAAAAATTGTTTATCATGAGAACTTGAGTTATATTTTATCTATTGAAAGATATCTTATGTATTGTTATGAATTAGGTCCGTAAGTTGACATATTCTTGCGAGCATTTTTAACTTTTGAATTCTTCACCAGTATTTCTTCATCAGATCTTGTGTCAAAGTGGATGGGTGAAAGTGAAAAGCTGGTTTCAAACCTTTTCCAAATGGCCCGAGAAAGTGCCCCCTCTATCATATTTATTGATGAAATTGATTCCCTATGTGGTCAGCGTGGAGAAGGCAATGAGAGTGAAGCTTCAAGACGAATCAAAACAGAACTTTTGGTGCAGATGCAGGTAATAGTTTTATGGTGAGGATATGTTGATAAGCATAGTAATCAGTTTAGTAGGTTATGCTTGAATTGCTTCATGCATAGCTTAGTCTCAGTTATACAGTGTAATATTTGGATCTTTTATTAAAATATATTTCCAAATCATACAGGAAACACAAAATTGTTTTCTTGTATGCTTTAATATAAACCCATTTAAGTGCATGCTTGTATTTGTGGTTTATTTTTAAAAGTAGGTTTCCTTGTTTTCTGTTTACTGTCTGATACAATTGCTTTTCAATTTCAGTTGTCAGATAATTTCTGGATGTTGGTTAATTCGTAATTCATGCTTCAATTTTCTATGTTGGAGTAAAAAATATTGGGTATCCAAGTGTGAAATTTGAAATAAAGAAGTCCCACATCCACAGATAATGAACAAAATGAAGAGTATATAAGAGGTTAGACCCATTAACCCAGCCCCTTAAGGTTTTGGGAACAAATGTAGTCAAAGTCTCTTGATGCTCCCCTAAAAAATTCCTTACAAAGCAAACTAAGCCTTCATTTTAAACAATATTTTCGATGAACTTTTCTTGGTTTAGCATGAGAGGCCAGACCATAGTAGTGGAATAGTTCAATAAGCTTGGGTTGTTTCTTGCTGGCCCTGGTTCTTATCAGTACATTGGTTCAACTCTTGTTTGCAACACTTGAAGTATCATTAGTTCCATGCTTTTCCTTTGTTCAGCATATTGTGGTTTCAAAACAATTCTAAGTCCAGCAGCTAAATTTACATCCATTGTAATATTGGGTCTGGTCTGTTTGGTTTGATACACTTTTTGTTCTTAGCATTTTTGTAGTTTCCGACATATTTGGTTTATTGTTTCTCTTTTGTATTTCTCTGTAGTTAATGTAGTTTATCCACTTTACATTGTAGGGTGTAGGAAACAATGACCAGAAAGTTCTTGTTCTTGCAGCAACAAATACACCTTATGCTTTAGACCAGGTGAGACAAAAATAATTCTATTTATATCACCCCATACAGAATCAATAGAAAGCTAATTTCACTTATCAGTTTGTATTTCCAGGCAATAAGGCGTCGTTTTGATAAGCGTATATATATTCCACTACCAGATTTGAAGGCTCGCCAACACATGTTCAAGGCAAGGGCAATATGCATGATTATCAAATGCTGAATTTTATTGTGATATATAAACTTAGCAAATGGTTTTATGGTGTTTTTTTTTTTGGCTTGATAAATTGAGCAGGTGCATCTTGGAGATACTCCTCATAATTTGACTGAAAGTGATTTTGAATACTTGGCTAGCAGGACAGAGGGGTTTTCTGGTTCAGATATATCTGTCTGTGTAAGTTTTTAACTTCTAAAATAAAATAACTGGTGTTAATAATCTTTCACTTGTTAGTGAAGTAAAATCTTTTTACTTGGATGAATTTCTTTTAAAAAGCTTTTTGATCTCTTCTTCAGGTGAAGGATGTTTTGTTTGAACCTGTTCGCAAAACCCAAGATGCTATGTTCTTCTTTAAGAGCCCCGAGGGTATGTGGATCCCATGTGGACCAAAGCAACAGGGTGCAGTTCAAACTACAATGCAGGATCTTGCTACAAAAGGACTTGCTTCTAAGGTATTCAAGATACTATATATTGACAATGGGATTTTTTTTGGGATTAGAATTGGAAAATAGAGTTGCAATGGTTTTTGACTAGGTTGTTATACATATCTTTAATTGAAGCAAAGGAAATACTTACCACATTAAAACTTATGCAGATCCTTCCACCCCCTATTACGAGAACAGATTTTGAAAAGGTTTTGGCTAGACAAAGGCCTACAGTAAGCAAATCTGACCTTGAGGTTCATGAGAGATTCACAAAGGAGTTTGGAGAAGAAGGTTAATGCAGATGAAATTATTCATTTGCAACCACACTGGTTTTAGATGTGTTGTTAAGTAATTTACTAATTTGTTTAGCTGTTGGATCAAGGGAAATGCAACCTTTTTATGTTGTTTTGGGGAATGTGAGGTTCCCCTCTGTGCGGAGATTGATTTATAAAGGTGGATACTCATTTTGCTTTTCCTGAATTGTGTATATTGGAATCCAAAATGATTAGAAAAACTTGTGTCATGGTGGTTGCTTATTATGTTGGTTTGCTATCCAGGCTGTACGGCATTTGCTGTAGTGAAAGGTTGTGTTTTCAGTTTTCAAGATGGATGATATATTCAGTAGCTATGCTGCACCAAATTCTGCAAGACATACTAAATTCATTAATTAAAGATGCTGGTTAGGATATGACACTAAATCATAAAATCTGTTTGTTACTAAACAATAACTAAATGTGATGATAGAATGCTTTTTGACTTTACAATTCAACTACTAAGTTCCTTCTGAAAATGCATGTAAATAATCTCAAGCAGTGCATATGGACGTAATTAACTGGTTTTTCATTCTATTTTGGGTAATTCAATGAATTGAGATTTCTGTTTAGCCAATCTCCGAGAGCACGAATCAATCTTTGTATTTTGTCTCACTGAAATAGCAGTGATGCAATGGTGCAAAATGTTAAAACAGATTGTATCACCTGTTCTTCTGTGTTTATTTGGGGTCATGGAGGGAATATTTTCACAAGAGATTAATGTATCAATATCAATAGTACTTTTAAATTTAGGGAAATGTAACAAGTACCCTTTAAGTTAGTTTATTAATTGATTCATTATTGCAAAATTTCTAAATCTAGAATTCAATAATAAAAGTTAATGAATAAATAACACTTAAAATTGTAAGAACAGAGTTGCACCTAAGAGAGGGGGGGGGGGGTGAATTAGGTGTTAGACTATTTTTCTGTTTTTAGAGTTTTTGTGAGATTGTTCAAGTGACTGTTTTGAGTTTGTTTAATTTGTTGTGTTAGTGAATTAAAGCTTGTAAATGACAGAAAGTAAAACACACAGAAATTTATCCTGGTACCCTTACAATCAAGGGTACATTCAGTCCTCTTGCACACCACAAGAGATTTTCCACTTTGTTCGAATATGTTACAAGTCTAATCCTAAGACTTAAGTTACAGATTCTTTTAACACTTAACAGAAGATAGTACACCATTATCTCAGTTAACAAAACTTGAAGAATCTACACTAAATTCTTCAAGTGATACAATGACTTTGATTGATTTTGTAATGATGTTCTTAACTAAGAACAAGGTTATAACACTAAGTATTTGATACTTAATTAATCACACTTCCAAGTACAATTGAGAACCTTTCTTAATGATATGAAAATGAAAAGCATGTACTTGAAAATATGAAAATTAAGTTTTTGAAGTGTTTGATATTTCAGAAAATTGATTCTAAAAAGGTAAGTCGAAAGTTCTTAGTAAAAACTGAAGCTTTGAAGTATTTATACTTCATAGGAAACACTTCAGATCAATGGCAATTGTTCCCATACGTTTTGATGAACTTATGCAATGTTCCAAAACTGAAAAGTTGCATTGTTTCGAAGTTGTATTCGAATACAGCCTTAGTGTATTCGAATACACCTCTATAACGTTCAGTTTTTATTTAAAATTTGAACTTCGTATTCAAATACGATACCTCGTAGTCGGATACAAGTATGAGATTTTTGCCACTGACTTGAGTTGTATTCGAATACGCGAAGCTGTAATCGAATACAAAAGTTTTAAATTTAGCTACTGACTTGCAATCTATATTCGGCTACGACACTTCGTATTCGAATACAGATCTTCAGTTTTAGCTTTTGACTTGTAATTTGTATTCGGCTACGCCACTTCGTATTCGAATACAGATTTTCAGTTTTTGTAAAAACTTTATTTTCAAACATATGTTTATGTTTTTAAATATTTTTATAAAATATTTTAATGCATATGCTATCAAAAAGGTTTTCATAATATTGTATTTGAAATGTATTTTCCTAAGTTACCTAATATAAATTTGAAGGATGAGTTGGCTTAATATCCTTTTGCTTTTTGATCAATGAACTTTTTGTCTTCATAAAAAATGTAGATCTTTAATCTTTTTCATTCTCCCCTTTTTGATGATGACAAAAATCTTGTTGCTTGAATTTTTCAACGTCTTGATTTCTCCCCCTAGATATGTGCTTACTCCCCCTTGATATATGTTTTTCCTCCTTCTTAAGTGTTGGAGGATCTGTACAAAATAACTAGCAACAACAATATATATACACTTTTTCTCTCCCTTTTGACATTATCAAAAAGGAAGAGGATACTAAAAACAAATCATACACAAATAGAAATAGAAGCATCACATGATATATAGAAAGAATGTAGATGGTCAATTTTGTCGGATAGGTCATTGAGTTCTTGATGAAAGAATGTATGATTTTAGTGATGGTTGTTTCAAGGTCTTGGAATTGGTTGTTGAAGGAAGCAGTCATGTTTTGAATTTGATTACTGAAAGAATCATTCAAGTGTTGGAATTGATCTGTGACAAAGGTTTGAATGAAGTTAAGTTTGTCCATGATCATTCTGTTTGAGATGATGTCTTCAGTATGTGCTATGTTGTCTGCTTCTGGTGCTACTGCTGTTGCTGCTTCTAGTGCATCTTCTGGTGCTACTGTTGGGCCTGTTGTTGGTTCTGCTTCTTCTGCATTGTTATCTTGGGCAGTTGATGAACTTTGTCCAAGATCACCTTTATGGACATAAATTTGAAGTGGTTCACTCAAAACTATTTTCATACTAGGAAAAACACTTAAATCCAACAGATTATCTTTGGTGGTTTGGTATAGCACCTCGCCTGAGAAGTCAACTTTAAAATGATCCAAAATTCTTGTGACTTCTCTTGCGTAGGGTAAAGCTATAGAGTCTTTGGAAGCATTTAGAACTGAGCGGACGAAGTATGCCCAGTTTAGATCAGCCCCTTCTATCATAAAGATCATAATTTGAAGTTCAAATTCAGAAATCTGTGAGTAGTTCTCTGCTTTTGGTATCAATATATAGCTTAAGAAATAATGCAGTAATCTGTTATCAACAGTCAGATTACCAACACCGTATCTTTGTCTAGCAAACTCCGAACCAGCCTGTGTGCGTTTTCTTTCCATAGTATCTTTGTCAAAACGGCACAACGAAATATAAGCATAATATTTTGTAGTGTTTACCCATTCACATAGATGTCCTGGACACATCTTTTGACCTTCATAAGGTATGTGCAGAATTTCTCCAATAAGTTTAGTGTCTAAATTAATAATCTTTCCTTTAACCTTAGACACTAATTTAGACCAATCTGTTGGAACCAAGTTGGTTCTAAGTCTTAGGATTTTGATGTTTACAAAAGTACTCAATGTAATCTTATTTTGTACCTTGAATTATTAAATTAAATACCACCAAAAACTGAAATAATCAGAAGCAGCAGATCAAAGGATTCCAGAAAATGAATTCTGGAATTACCAGAAGATACTCTAGGAATGTCAAAACATCACAAGAAGATATCTTTGCTGGCCCAGAACAGAAGGAAGAAAAATCAGAAGAAGACCTGGACCATACCAGAGGAAAGCCTGCCAGAGGGAGAGTTTGTCCAGACCAAGAGGAATCAAATATCAGATTTATTCTAGAAGTTATTCTGACCAGAAGATGGCCTGGCAGTGAGAAATTAAAGCAGCCCAGACTTGTTCCAGACTCAACCAGAAGATAAGTTAATGAGTCCAGAACAAGAGAATCAATCCAGATCTGACCCAGACCATAAGATAGCATGATTCAGGGCATGAAACTAAGTCCAGACCAGAAGAAATGAATTCCAGAATTGATCTAGACCTGATCTAAAATCAAAGGTAAAATGCCCAGACTGAAATATTACTTGTCCAGATTTAATTTCAATTTAATCCAGACCAAAGTCCAGAATTGGTTCAGATCAGAGGGAAGATTTCCAGATCAGTGGTTCAGAATTAATTATTTGGTTCAGTGATGGTCCAGATCAGAAGATCAGACCATGGCCCAGTGTTGGCCGAAATCAGAGGGACATGATGTGCAGTCCAGCAAAGGCCGAGTTCAGAGGATTATAGCTTATCAGGTGCGCATCCAGGATGGCCGAAATCAGAAGATCAGAGGGTCAGGAAGTGTGGTCCAGAGATAGCCGAAATCAGAGGATCACAACATATCAATTAGGTTGGTCCAGATGTGGACTAGCGCATGAAGATCCAATGGTCCAGATTTAATCAGGAAAATTATACGGTGGAGAATTTAATCAAAGATTTGTTACAAAAATAAAGTGAGGTGTTGTGGAATTCAGGAGCTGTGGCGGGAAGGAACTAACTGATTTAATTGGCCAGTTATTTTGAAAGGAAATCTGAAGATATGTTTTTTATTTATATGAAGTCCAATTGGTCAAGTTATTTTTACAGAGAATCCAGCAAGATTCAGCTCGAATTTAAGCATTGGAAGAGGCCCTAATCTGCATCTATAAAAGGAGGCTCAAGGCAGAATACTTAGGATGGAAAATCACAAAAGAGTCATACATTTCCAAAGCAAACACTCAAATTTTCATAGAAGTCAATTATGAGTTCCAGCTTTCAAGAAGCAAGTACTCGTGTTATTTTCCTTCCACTGTGTCAAATCTAAGTTGTTGAAGTAGAGTCTACAATCTGAGGGAGTCAGTAGAGGTAGCAGGTTACTTGGCAATTAGATTCATAGTGTTGTGATTTCTTCTACAATCTGGGATTGTCAGATTGGCTGAAGACAGGAGTTGCATTCCTCAAAGAAGTCTAGGATTGTTAGACTGTTTGAGAAGACTGACTTGGAGGGTCAGTAGCAAGGTTGTAATTCAAGGTTTGAATTAGTGAAATCCTTCAAGGTGAAGGGACTGGACGTAGCCTCGTTAACGGTGAACCAGTATAAAAATTGTGAGTTTTATTTTTACTTTTATCCGCTGCTAACTCTGTTTTGAATTATACATCAAGTTTTGTTTTAAAAGTATAAAAACAGGAAAAGTATTCAAGTTAAGTCAAACACAATTCAACCCCCCCTTCTCGTGTTTGCACCTTCACAATCCTTTTCAAGATTACAGAAGAATACCCTAACTAGGTCAGGATAAATCGGACCATTGTATCCAATAAATCTTCTAATTTTTGAGTTTTCAGTAACTCAAGAAATTTAAACTCAGAAAAGGAATCAAGCGTACCAATTTTTGGAGTTATCAACTTTTTGTCAGAAAAATGGGTTTTGAATCTGTCCAACTCTTCTGGGGAGTGAAGTAATCTAGATAGGTCAGCCATATTGTCATTTCTTCGTTTCTTTGAGGGACCCACAGTAGAAACCTTGGTTTTTGGTCCTCTTTTGCTTGCATCCATTATTGAGAAGATGAAGTTTACGGTTTTTGGGGAAATTAGGGTTTTGGGTTTGATTTTAAAGTAATCTTAGATGCAATGTACGATGAAGGGAAGGTTTAGAGATGATTGTATGTAGGTTTAGATGAAGTTTTTGAAGGAAGGAAACTAGAGATGTTGATTGTAATCGGCTACCAGTTTTTGTATTCGTAACCTAAAAAACTGTTAACAACCCTTTTATATGCAAAAAAAATTCGAATCTGTATTCAACTACAGACTTGGTGTATTCGAATACAGGTTTTTCTAGGAACGTGTATTTGAATACGACAGTAAAAATTTCATTTCTAAAGTAATTTAAAAAAAAAAAAAAAACCAAAAACATTTTAAACATGTATTGAAACATACAGATGTCAAAGAATCATATATTAAGTAAGAGAAGATGGATAAGTTAAAATTAAAAGTGATATGTGTAACACCCCGAGTTTAAAACACAGCGCGAGTGTATTTTTTTTTTCAATAAATAATTAAAATGAGTTTTTCAAAATTAATGTCAAGGGAATTAAAATAAATTTTTCATCAGTTCATTTCAAAAGAGAACACCCGGCCTGTGGCCACTAAACAGTATCAAAGTGCGGAAAATACAGCGGAAAAGTCATACATTAATTCCCAAAATAAATTACATTTCCCAAAACTCAAGACCCTATACAAAAGTCTATTCTGATCATGCACTAAGCTACAGTAGCACGGTCTCCACCGTATTCTCTATAAGTCTCGTCTTCAGCCAACCGTCCGTCCTTCTGCGTTGTCCACGGATACTCTGTACGTAAAGAAAACTAACGACGTCTCCATCATTAGTGTAACCGTCGGTGAGACGGGTTTGGGTATCATCTGAGGGCAAAGCCCAAAGTCCACAATAATAGTAAAGGGTCACCGACCGAAATTAACAATTAACACATAGCATGTATATCACAGTAACAATTATAACCATGGCATAACATATAATAATGATGAAAGTTAAGGATGCTCATTTGAAATCTCATGACATGTATGCCTTTTTCAAAACAGCAATCAATTAGTATGGAAAATATGTGGTAAGTACAACCAACACTTCAGCAATCACAATCATTTATCAGAAAATCAGATTTCATAAAGTACTCACACACATCAATTTCCAATCATCGTCATATAACCAAAACGTGACCCACCGGTCAATCACCCGATGCAATATGTATATGTTCATGTGCTCATGTACTCAACTTCTTGGAATTACCAAGGTGCAGTCGCTCACAGACCAACACACGTGCAGTCGCTCACAGACCAGCACGTTTTACACATACTAAGGTACAATCGCTCACAGACCAGCACCAATGCAGTCGCTCACAGACCAGCACAATTTCACAAATGGAATGGACCGTCTAATACACGCGGAACCATTCCGTAGCCCGGATAGAATAGACCGTCTAATACACGCGGAACTATTCTAAACCCGGATAGAATAGACCGTCTAATACACGCGAAACTATTCTATAACCATCATGGTCACTACAATTACATGTATTAGCCTCTCACAGGCCAAATACACAGAAGTTAAATCCTCGCACGGATAGAATGGACCGTCTAACACACGTGGAACCACTCCGTAGCCCGAGTAGAATAGACCGTCTAATACACGCGGAACTACTCTGACCCCGGATAGAACAGACCGTCTAATACACGCGGAACTATTCTATAACCCACGGTCACTACTTAACTTCGCGGCCCATCACGGTCACCGCATCAACTCTGTGGCCCATCGCGGTCACCACCTGACTATGCAATGCATGAACTTGCAATGTTTTCTCTTCACTGAAAACAATATGCGACATCAATGAATTTCATGCATTTCCATCATTTCTCAAAATACCTCAACACAACCAATTTTATTATTAACACATCAATGATTAAACATTCAAGTAATCATTATCACTTTACATTATCACAAAATTCCATTCTGAATTATCATAAGTCTTTCCTCAACTCTTTAAAATTCATAAAACAGTGTTTTAAAACTGAGATTTCTGGAAAATACGAATCTGTATTCGAATACAGCCTCTCTGTATTCGAATACAGGAGCCAAAACAGTGCATAATTAACACTCTGTATTCGACTACAGCCCCCTGGTAGTCGAATACAGAGGCAGTCTCAGTGCACAAATCAACATTTTTCACTACATCGGTAAAGTCCTAAAAACTTCATCACCACCACCACTTCAAACTATCACAAAAATTCCATTTTAATTCAACACAAACCTTCCCAATACTCCCCAACACTTAGGGTTTATAAAACAAGGTTGAAAAACTTGGAATTTCTGAAAACCTAAATCTGTATTCGAATACAGACCCCTTGTATTCGAATACAGAAGCATGAAACTGCAATTTCAACTTTCTGTATTCGAATACAGCATGACTGTAGTCGAATACAAAAGCCAAAAACAGAATCAGAATGACCAACATCAGAACATCAGAAATAGAACTAGAATGATCAACATCAGAACATCAGAAACAGAACCAGAATGATCAACATCAGAACATCAGAAACAGAACCAGAATGATCAACATCAGAACATCGGAAACAGAACCAGAATGAATCAACATCAGAATATCAGAAACAGAACCAGAATTAGAATCATCAACACCAGAACATCAGAAACAGAACCAGAATCAGAATCATTAACACCAGAATCATCAGAAGCAAAACAGAATGATTCACACCAGAATCATCAGAAGCAAAACAGAATGATTCACACTAGAATCATCAGAAGCAAAACAAAATGATTCACACCAGAATCATCAGAAGCAAAACAGAATGACTCATACCAGAATCATCAGAAGCAAAACAGAATGATTCACACCAGAATCATCAGAAGCAAAATAGAATGATTCACACCAGAATCATCAGAAGCAAAATAGAATGATTCACACCAGAATCATCAGAAGCAAAACAAAATGATTCACACCAGAATCATCAGAAGCAAAATAGAATGACTCACACCAGAATCATCAGAAGCAGAAACAAAATGACTCACACCAGAATCATCAGAAGCAGAAACAGAATGATTAACATCAAAATCATCAGAAGTAGAAACAGAATGATTAACATCAGAATCATCAGAAGCAGAAACAGAATGATTAACATCAGAATCATCAGAAGCAGAAATAGAATGATTAACATCAGAATCATGAGAAGCAGAATGATTAACATCAGAATCATCAGAAGCAGAAACAAGATGATTAACATCAGAATCATCAGAAGCAGAAACAGGATGATTAACATCAAAATCATCAGAAGCAGAAACAGGATGATTAACATCAAAACCATCAGAAGCAGAAACATAATGATTAACATCAGAACCATCAGAAGTAGAAACAGGATGATTAACATCAGAATCATCAGAAGCAGAAACAGGATGATTAACATCAGAATCATCAGAAGCAGAAACATGATGATTTACATCAGAATCATCAGAAGCAAAACAGAATGACTCACACCAGAATCATCAAAAGCAAAACAAAATGATTCATACCAGAATCATCAGAAGCAAAACAGAATGATTCACACCAGAATCATCAGAAGCAAAACATAATGATTCACACCAGAATCATCATAAGCAAAATAGAATGATTCACACCAGAATCATCAGAAGCAAAACAGAATGACTCACAACAGAATCATTAGAAGCAGAAACAGAATGATTAACATCTGAATCATCAGAAGCAGAAACAGAATGATTAACATCAGAAGCAGAAATAGAATGATTAACATCATAATCATCAGAAGCAGAAACAGAATGATTAACATCAGAATCATCAGAAGCAGAAACAGAATGATTAACATCAGAATCATCAGAAGCAGAAACAGGATGATTAACATCAGAATCATCAGAAGCAGAAATAGGATGATTTACATCAAAATCATCAGAAGCAGAAACAGGATGATTAACATCAAAACTATCAGAAGCAGAAACATAATGATTAACATCAGAACCATCAGAAGCAGAAACAGGATGATTAACATCAGAATCATCAGAAGCAGAAACAGGATGATTTACATCAGAACCATCAGGAGCAAAACAAAATGACTTACACCAGAATCATCAGAAGCAAAATAGAATGATACACACCAGAATCATCAGAAGTAAAACAGAATGATTCACACCAGAATCATTTGAAGCAAAACAGAATGATTCACAACAGAATCATCAGAAGCAAAACAGAATGGCTCACACCAGAATCAGCAGAAGCAGAAACAGAATGATTAATATCAGAATCATCAGAAGCAGAAACAGAATGATTAACATTAGACTTTTCAGAAGCAGAAACAGAATGATTAACATCAGAATCATCAGAAGCAGAAACAGAATGATTAACATCAGAAGCAGAAACAAAATGATTAACATCAGAATCATCAGAAGTAGAAACAGGATGATTAACATCAAAATCATCAGAAGCAGAAACAGGATGATTAACATCAAAACCATCAGAAGCAGAAACAAAATTATTAACATCAGAACCATCAGAAGCAGAAACAGGATGATTAACATCAGAATCATCAGAAGCAGATATAGGATGATTAACATCAAAATCATCAGAAGCAGAAACAAGATGATTTACATTAGAATCATCAGAAGCAAAAATCCTTCCTCTATATTCGACTATAGGGGCTCGTAGTCGAATACAAGTTTGAAAACTTAAGTAAAACAGAAGCTTGACAGGTTGTATTCGAATACACACATGTTGTATTCGAATACACCTTTGAAAACCAGTGAAATTTTCCTGAGACTTCAACACATTTCAAACTATTTCTTTTGAAAAATCAGCACAACCCCGAAAACAGTTTTATCACTCTTTTAAACCACAACACTCAAATTTTTTTACTTCAAACCAGATTTTCCAGAATAAACACCTTCATCATTTTAAACCCTTTTTATTTTGAAATCATCAACAACACCAGATTTTCAAACCATCAGAACATCATGCAAGCATTTCAGTTTTCTCAAACATCAGAATAACATGCAAAGCATTTCAGCTTTCTCAAACATCAGAACAACATGCAAGCATTTCAGCTTTTCTCAAACATCAGAATAACATGCAAAACATTTCAGCTTTCTCAAACATCAGAACAACATGCAAGCATTTCAGTCAAACAGCAAGCATCACATAGCAGCAAAATACCAACAAAATGCATTTTTGCAATATTCGAAACAGTTTTATGAATATGTTTTTTACTCCTCTTCAAAATAACATGCAATGCATTTTTCATCTTTCCCCATAAACAAAACAGTATTGGAATAATCACCCAAAACAGCATGCTGCAAAATTTTAAAACCTCCACAGAATGCATTTTCTTTCATCTTTCAAAATGTCATGTAAAACAGTTTCTTTTTCAAAACAGAAACTCAAATATAATCACACCTCAAACATACATTTACAGTCCTAAAATGCAACTAGAAAGTGGAAGGTGCCCTTACCCTTGCTACTTCTCACGTTTCTGTTTTCGTTCCCGTTTACGCGCCAAAATTTGGTGAAACTGCTGCCTGAGTTTGCTGCTACGAAACTGGGTTCTCTAGCTCTGTAATGATGTGGGAAACAACTTTAGTACTAGGGGTTTTCTGGTTTGGTGCTTGTATTTCCAATTGATGGCACTTTTGAGGAACTCTCTCTTTTGTATTTTGAAATCGTGAACTGGAAACAGATTTCAGAATGGGAAGGGAGGGAACTGTTACATGCAGAATGGGGAGGTATGGAGTTCTGATTTTGCTATGCCTCCTCACGTGTATTTATAGAGTTACTTAGGTGCCACCTCATAAAAAAATAATGTTAAAATATTGCTGGGTCCTCCAGCACTTAAACGTTTTGTAATTAGCCGCTAATCCTTAATTAACGGTCCGATTAATTTAATTACTCGAAATTAAATTAATTTAATCTTCATCCAATAATTTTAATTCATCTTCCAAAATAAATATTTATATATATATATTCACTAAAAACATACATATATTAAATATTTTACAAATATCCCCAAAATACCCTTAATATTAATTTCAAAATTAATATTAAATTTAAGGGTCTTACAATATGACTTACAAAGCTTTCAAACCGTTTAGAGATCATTCTCATTTAGAATGCCTAGTTCCCTTCGTATCTTGTAAAATGATTCTCTAGGCAGTGGCTTTGTAAAGATATCCGCTAGTTGATTATGAGTGTCGACGAAGGTAACTTCAACATTGCCTTTGAGCATATGATCCCTCAAAAAATGATGACGTATGTCGATATGTTTGGTTCGAGAGTGCATGACTGGATTCTTAGTGATGTTGATGGCACTGGTATTGTTACATTTCAGAGGAATACACCCCAGATCAAGTCCATAGTCACATAGTTGTTGCTTAAGCCAAAGGATTTGAGCACAGCAACTGCCTGCTACTATGTATTCTGCCTCGACAGTACTTAAGGCCACGCATGCTTGTTTCTTGCAAGACCATGATACTAGTGCATTTCCTAGAATGTGACAAGTGCCGCTTGTGCTTTTTCGGTCCGTCTTACATCCTGCATAGTCAGAGTCAGAATAACCAATGAGATTGCATATGCTATCTTTTGGATACCATAGGCCAGCATTGGTTGTTCCTTTTAGATATTTCATTATCCTCTTTAGTTCTACAAGATGGGATTCCTTCGGATCTGCTTAAAACCTTGCACACAAACAAACACTAAACATAATATCTTGCCTACTGGCCGTTAGATATAAGAGAGACCCAATCATACCTCTATACCTTGATATATCAATTGATTTACCAGTTTCGTCTTTATCAACATACATTTCAGATCCCATGGGAGTCGCACTTTCTTTGCTGTTGTCCATCTCAAATCTTTTTAATAATTCTTTGCAATATTTTGTCTGATGAATAAAGATGCCATTCTTAAGTTGCTTGATTTGAAGTCCTAGGAAATAATTTAATTTTCCCATCATGGACATTTCAAATTCTCCTTACATCATTAATGAGAATTCTTCACATATTTCATTTTTGGTTGATCCAAATATGATATCATCCACATAGACTTGAACAAGTAAAGTATGATCATTTGTTTTTTTAATGAATAAGGTTTTATCAACTTTACCTTTTTCAAATCCATGTTCACATAAGAATTTACTCAACCTATCATACCAAGCTCTTGGAGCTTGTTTCAAACCATAAAACGCCTTCTTTAATTTGAAGACATGTGAAGGATTTTTGAAGTCTTCAAAGCCAGGTGGCTGTTTGACGTAGACTTCCTCATTGATATAGCCATTTAGGAACGCACTCTTGACATCCATTTGAAATAGTTCAAAATCCATAGAGCAAGCATAAGCAAGTAGTAGTCGGATTGCTTCTAATCTTGCTACTGGAGCAAATGTTTCATCAAAATCAATCCCTTCTTCTTGATTGTATCCTTGTGCGACCAATCTTGCCTTGTTTCGGATAACTATTCCATTTTCATCTAATTTGTTCTTAAACACCCATTTGGTACCAATGATGTGTTTATTTCCTGGATTTGGAACAAGTTCCCAAACTTTGTTTCTTTCAAACTGATTTAGTTCTTCATGCATGGCAAGTATCCATTGATCATTTTTGAGGGCTTCTCCTATTTTAGAGGGTTCTATTTGAGAAACAAATGCCATATTTAAACAAGCATTTTTGAGATTCAGCCTTGTAGTGACTCCTTTGTTGATATCACCTATTATGTTGTCAATCGGATGATCACGATGGGTTTTCCATTCTTGAGGAAGATCAATGTGTTGATCTAGTTGTTCTATATTGATTTCGTCCTTTTGAGTTGTTTGATCAACTTGATTTTCTTTGCTTGTCTCATCATCATCATCATAAATAATTTTATCCTTTTTCGAGGGGTTAGTTTCATCAAAAGATACATGTATAGATTCTTCAACTATCAAAGTTCTTTTATTAAAAATTCTAAATGCTTTACTAGTTAAGGAATAACCAATAAAAATACCTTCATCGGCCTTCTCATCGAATTTTCCGAGATTATCCTTACCATTATTTAACACAAAACATTTGCATCCAAATATGTGAAAGTGAGAGATATTTGGCTTTCTTCCTTTATAAAGTTCATATGGAGTTTTCTTCAGCATTGGTCGAATTATGACTCAGTTGGATACATAACAAGTTGTACTTACAGCATCTGCCCAAAAGTATTTTGGTAGACTTGAATCACTTAGCATAGTTCTTGCAAGTTCTACCAATGATCTATTCTTTCTCTCAACAACTCCATTTTGTTGAGGTGTTCTTGGTGCAGAAAAATTATGGAAGATTCCATTTTCTTCACAGTATTCTACAAAAGAGGCATTTTGAAATTCTCCTCCATGATCACTTCTAATTGATACAATTTTGGTTGCTTGTTCATTTTGGACTAGTTTGGCATATTTCTTAAAAGTTTTAAAAGCTTCATTTTTATTTGCCAAAAATAAGGTCCATGTGAACCATGAAAAATCATCAACTATTACTAGTCCATATGAATTTCCACCAAGACTTTTAGTTCTTGATGGTCCAAACAAGTCCATATGTATTAATTGAAGTGGTCTTGAAGTTGATATAATATTTTTGAGTTTAAAGGAAACTTTAGTTTGTTTACCTTTTTGACAAGCATCACATAATTTATCCTTAATGAATTTCATTTTTGGTAAGCCTACAACAAGTTCATGCTTGACTAACTTGTTTAAGTGATCTATATGGATATGTGCAAATCTTTTGTGCCATAGCCAAGCATCATTGTTGTCACTTACCATTAGACATTTCATTTTTAAGGATAAATCATCAAGATTAATTGTAAAACTATTTTTGAAATGCTTACCAATAAATTGGTTTCATTTGTTACCTCATTTTGGATAATGCAATCATCTTTGATGAAAGTGATTTTGTAACCTTTGTCACAAAGATGGCTTATGCTTATGAGATTGTGTTTTAACCCTTCAACATAGAGGACATCTTCAATTGAAGGAGATGGAGCAATGCCAACCTTTCCAATGCCCAAAATTTTTCCTTTGTTGTTATCTCCATAGATCACATAACCTTTTGACTCAAGAGTTAGTGCTGAAAATTTTGTTTTGTCACCGGTCATGTGCTTTGAACATCCACTATCCAAGTACCACATATTTGATGTACTTTGTATGTATTCCTACAAAATAAGATTTATAGTTTATTAGGTACCCAAAGTGCTTTGGGTCCTTTAAGGTTAGTTCCTTTCTTTACCCACACATAATGTCCTTGTGGAACACTAATGTTCCTAACATGACAAACATTAGGTGTGTGACCATTAAGACCACAATAGAAACATTTTGGACTCTTTTTAGGAAAACATGGTTTCTTTTGAATAATATTTTTCTTAGAACAAAGATGATTCTTTTGAACAACTATTACTTTCTCATTTTTGGATTGGTTACTTGCTTTTACAAAGATAGTTTTACAAGTACTTGGTTTATCAAATTTTGAGTAACCAAGTCCACTTTTGTCATTTGAATATCTTTGCATGCTAAGTATATTTTCCAATCCAAATTGTCCTTTTTCGTACCTTTCTATAACTCTATTCATTTGGACAATTTTAAAAGAAAGTGAATCACATTTAATGCATGTAGAAATCTGTTTTTGTTTTTCAGAATTTTGTTCCATAGTGTCAATCTTTTTATTTAGAGATAAAATCTGTTTCTTTTGATTTGACATTACTTTGTACAGATTTCTACATTCATTAAGTAATTCTTTAATGGCTTGTTATGCATCATTATCTTCAACACAAGAATCATTATTATCATAGCAAATAGTATTACTACTAACCTCTTCTTCATTATCAGAATGATAAGATGCCATCAAAGCAACATTAGCGCATTCGTCATTATCTGAATTTGATGAAGAACTTACTTCATTATCTTCCCATGCTATGTACGCCTTTTTGAACTCTTTTCTTTTAGTAGCATTCTTCTTGATAATGTTAGGACATTCTGCTTTCATATGTCCTGGTTTCCCACACTCAAAGCAAGTAAAATTCTGATTTGTAGTAGAAGCATCTTTCTTCCTGAAGTTTTTCTTTCTTGTAAACGTTTTATCGTTTTGAAGAAATTTACCAAACTTTTTGACAAGAAGGGTGATGTTTTGCTCTTCATCTGAATCTTCTTCATTCATCAATTCTTTTGATTCTATTCTTAATGCTATATTCTTTGTTTTCTTTTCTAAACTCTCATTTTTTTCAGTCTTTCTAATTCTATTTCATGCTCTTGTAACTTTCCAAAAAGTGCTGAGAGTGACATTTTTGACAAACTTTTCTTTTCAAAAATTGCTGTCACTTTAGGCTGCCATGCTCTAGTTAATGATCTCAGAACCTTTAGGTTCAATTCATCATTAGTAAAGCTTTTGCCAAGTGCTGTCGAGTGATTTGTTAAGTGAGAAAATCGTTTCTGCATGTCCAGAATTGCTTCTCCTGGTTGCATTCGAAACATTTCATATTCTTGAGACAAAATGTTTAGTTTTGAACGTTTTACCTCAATTGTTCCTTCGTGGGTTACTTCAAGAGTATCCCATATCTCTTTTGCTGTTTTGCAGTGGGATATACGAAAGAATTCGTCCATTCCTAATGCTGATTGTAACATATTTTTGGCTTTCTTGTCAAACAATACTTTTTCTCTTTTCATCGTCTGTCCATGAGGCTTTTATTTTTATTTCTTCTTTATTGTTGATGACTGTTGTTGGAATATATGGACCATTTTCTACAGCCTCCCATATGTCATCTCCTTGAGCCTCAAGGTATGCTTGCATACGTATTTTCCAAAAATCATAATGTTCACCGACAAAGCAAGGTGGTTTGTTACTGCTACCACCATCTCTAAAAACAGGTTGTGCGGAAGCCATGAATCTAGGAGAAAATTACCAAAAACCTGCTCTAATGCCAATTGTAAGAACAGAGTTGCACCTAAGAGGGGGGTGAATTAGGTGTTAGACTATTTTTCTGTTTTTAGAGTTTTTGTGAGATCGTTCAAGTGACTGTTTTGAGTTTGTTTAATTTGCTGTGTTAGTGAATGAAAGCTTGTAAATGACAGAAAGTAAAACACACAGGGTACATCCAGTCCTCTTGCACACCACAAGAGATTTTCCACTTTGTTCGAATATGTTACAAGTCTAACCCTAAAACTTAAGTTACAGATTCTTTTAACACTTAACAGAAGATAGTACACCACTATCTCAGTTAACAAAACTTGAAGAATCTACACTAAATTCTTCAAGTGATACAATGACTTTGATTGATTTTGTAATGATGTTCTTAACTAAGAATAAGGTTATAACACTAAGTATTTGATACTTAATCAATCACACTTCCAAGTACAACTGAGAACCTTTCTTAATGATATGAAAATGAAAAGCATGTACTTGAAAATATGAAAATTAAGTTTTTGAAGTGTTTGATATTTCAGAAAATTGATTCTAAAAAGGTAAGTCGAAAGTTCTTAGTAAAAACTGAAGCCTTGAAGTATTTATACTTCATAGGAAACACTTCAGATCAATGGCAATTGTTCTCATACGTTTTGATGAACTTATGCAATGTTCCAAAACTGAAAAGTTGTATTGTTTCGAAGTTGTATTCGAATACAGCCTTAGTGTATTCGAATACACTTCTATAACGTTCAATTTTTATTTAAAATTTGAACTTCGTATTCGAATACGATACCTCGTAGTCGAATACAAGTATGAGATTTTTGCCACTAACTTGAGTTGTATTCGAATACGCGAAGCTATAGTCGAGTACAAAAGTTTTAAATTTAGCTACTGACTTGCAATCTGTATTCAGCTACGACACTTCGTATTCGAATACAGATTTTCAGTTTTTGTAAAAACTTTATTTTCAAACATATGTTTATATTTTTAAATATTTTTATAAAATATTTTAATGCATGTGCTATCAAGAAGGTTCTCATAATATTGTATTTGAAATGTATTTTCCTAAGTTACCTAAATATAAATTTGAAGGATGAGTTGGCTTAATATCCTTTTGCTTTTTGATCAATGAACTTTTTGTCTTCATAAAAAATGTAGATCTTTAATCTTTTAAAAAAATAAGGGGAAAGGGAGTTATATACTTGTATGCAATAAATATCTTTCTGTTTTCTGATGCATTTTGACAAATAATTAAATTAATTATTAATTGTCTTTGAATCAGTTCATCAGCAAAATTGGCTGGGACATTAGAGGATTTCTGCAATCAGTTAACAAATTATAGAAATGCTACGAACTTTTTTGTCATAGCAAAATTGGCTGGGACATTAGAGGATTTCTGTTGATGGATCATCCTTCACAAGTTGAAGAACCAAATATAATAGTACTTGGGATTTCAATTCCTAATCCTACAAGTCTCTTTAGATGAAGCTTCCATGAGAATTTATGCTTCATGGATAAGCTTTCATGGATTCTCTGGCAAAAACGGTCTAATGCACATGGTGCTTAAGCATCTTCAAAACAAAACATTATAGCCCAAATATTACCAGTAGTCCCCACATGAGCACAATCCATTTTTAAAGTGATGAAACCGATTCGAATCTCTGACAACGATATATCTCTGTTCAATGAGTGATACTAACTTGATATAGTTATGACAATCTCCACATACCCTAAGATTCTTCACAATCTGGATAGGAATTTCAGGAACCGTAGCTATTAACCCAAAAGCAATAGCAAGCCTTTCACTATGGTGAGAAAGAATAGTTTCTTTTTGTTCATCTTCAATATCATGAAATACATAGTTTGTATCAGGTTGATAACCTGCATCTTTCAATCTGATACTTAACTCTGAAAGTTTTGAGTAAATTTGGTTTGACAAAGGGTGTGTCAAATCACCAGCCAAGAATGAGTATGTCTTGTTTTTCACCTCAATCCAGCTATACCCCGGTTCTTTTTTCACTTTTCTCTTATCCATCAGTTTTCTCACATTGGTTCTTTCTTGCCAGTTTCCTGATGCAGCATACAAGTTGGATAATAATACATATGCAGCCGAGTCTTCCGGCTGAAGAGAAATAAGTTTTTCAGCAGCGAGTTCACCGAGATCTATATTGTGGTGCACTCGAGCGGCTCCCAAGAGAGTGCGCCACACGGTTGCACCAGGGGGAAATGGCATCTCGTTTATGATCTGCATGGCTTTTTCCAGCATCCCTGCGCGGCTATAGAGATCGATCATGCAAGAATAGTGCTTCATTGTTGGATTAATGTGATGATCATTGATCATTGAATTGAAGTACTTTTGACCTTTGTCTACTTGGCCAGCATGCGTGCATGCAGTAATGACTCCGATAAATGTTACAGCATCCACTTCCATGTTTCGTCTTTGCATCTCATCGAATACCTCTAAAGCTTTCTTGGCCTGGCCATGCTGTGCATATCCAGAGATCATTGAGTTCCAAGAAACCAAGTCCCTCTCATGCTGCCTTTTGAAAACTTCACGTGCACTATCGATATTGCCTCTCTTTGCATACATGGTAACAAGAGCACTACTTACACATAAAGCATTGTTTAATCTCATCTTAATCGCATAGGCGTGGAATTGTTTTCCTTGTTCGGATGCCGCAGTAGGAGCAGCACATGCATTAATGATGCTGGAAAAGGTAAACTCATTTGGTTTGATCCCCTCTTTTATCAATTGGTGGAACATTTTAGCAGCTTCTTCAGTTTTCCCTGTTTGTGCATACCCTGCTAGCATTGCTGACCATGCCATTAAGTCTTTTGCTTCAATTATCTCAAAAACTTTTACAGCATCATTAATATTTCCTAGTTTAACATACGCATCTAAAAGTGCAGTTCCTACCGAAGACGACTTTTCATAATTAGTTTTGATAACTTCGGCATGCATTTCAGAAACGAAAACAGTATGCTGCACAGTAAGGATAGCAGAATATGTGAAATGATTTGGTTTGACACATTCCCTCCTCATTTGGGAAAACAAATTCACAGCCTGGTCAGTGCCACCATTCTGCAAGTAACCACTGATCATAGCAGTCCATGACACCACATTCTTACTCTCTTCCATCAATGAGAATAGACTAAACGCATCGTCCATTTCCTTGCACTTATTCAACGCTACCATGAGCGCAGTTACGACACTTTGGTGTGTAATAAAACCACTCTTCAGAGCCTTACACTGCATCATTCTTACTAACATCAATTTTCTAACACTAGCACATGACTTAATAACACTAGCAAATGTCATATAAGTAGGCTTAGCCCCTGCAAGTAGCATGCTATTAAAAGTTTCAAAAGTCTTTAAATCTTGTCCATTTGTCACATGTCCTGCAATCATGCTATTCCAAGACACCCAATCCTTATTCTCCATTCTATCAAAAACCTCTCTAGCTTCTCTTAACATCCCCGACTTTGAATACATACTAATCAGAGAATTGCACACAGGTATTTCTGCCTCGAAACCATGCTTCACAACCATGGCATGAACTTGCAATCCTTTATCGAAACCACCCTCTTTGGCCAAAGCTGCAATAACAGTAGAAACAGTAAACTGATTAGGCAAACACCCCTCAAATTGCATCTGACAGAACAATTCCCACACATAATCATTGAGTCCGTTCGACGAATAACCGGCGAACAACGAAGTCCAAGACACAACATTCCTCTCACCCATTTCATCAAAAACGCTCCTTCCATCACCAACAGACTCAGTTTTCATATACATATCAACAAGAGAAGTTCCTACACTAACATGATTCAATAGTCCAAATTTAAGGCATTGGCAATGAACTTGTCTACCCAATGTCCCATCAAAGGAACAAGCACAAAGTTTAAAAACACAGGATAATGTGGACTCATCAGGCGTTAAAGAAGAACGAAGAAGAGACACAAATAGGTGGAAAGCTTCTTTGGTTTGGTTATTGCGAGAGTAACGGAAGATTAACTGGTTATATTCTTTGAGGTTTATCAGGGGAATTTTGTCGAACAGATGATGTGCAATGTGAAGATCAGTGTCGCATAAAGAGGTAACGGGATGATTGAGTGCAACAGAAAAACGTTTGAGTATGAGAAATGGGCTAGTTGAAGCGTTGGTGAGTGCCCTTAAAGAGGGATTCAGAATCATGCTATTTTGTATTTGGAAAATTGTTACTATGGAGATGGAGACAAAGTTTGTTTTGTTGAGTTGAGGTGTCTATTTAGCATTGACTGTGACAGTGTGCGAGGATATTGAGAATGCATATGTTTTTTGAGGTTTGCAGCGACAAGCACGCACAAGTTTGGAGTTAGATTCTCCAAGATTTTATTATTTTCTCAAATTCTTTTATCATTTATTTATATTTTTTTAAATTATTTAAAATTAAGATTTGTGTCTATTTTTTTAGTTTGTGTCTATTTCACTTTACATGTGAAGTATTTTCTATAATTCTTTTTAAAAATAAAAATAAACATAACTCTTAAAAAGTAGTATTATTCTGCCTTAAAATGTAAATAAAATAAATTAAAAAAATTAATATATTTAATTTAAAACTTTAAATCAACGAAATAATTTGATCATTTTTAATAGTTTTATTATTGTCTCCTTTGAAGTCATTTAAATTAATATTTTTTTAAAAATTGGTATTTTGCTCACTGGGTTGGGTCTTTGTCCTTTTAATAATTCTTTAAAATTAAGAAATTTTTTTATTTTTTTATTTTCTAGGGTTACTTATAGTTTTGTTTTCCCTTTCAAAAAAGAAAATTGGTAAACCCTTCTTCGAGTCTACACATGTCAAAATCAGCATTTTAATTTTACTATTTACACACTGATTCTGATTTTCACTACTGCGTAGGAATCTCGTAGGTTTTCAGCATAGTGAGTGAACTTCTCAGCTCCTTCCACTTCCCCCAAATTCAAACCTTTTCAAAGGAATTGAATTTGCAACAACCAGAGTTGAAAAAAAAAACTATTTTTACCGTGAAAAAAATTGAATTTTTTTTCTTCTGGGAAGATGATTGCAGAAAAACCTAGTTGGGTAAGACATGAGGGTATGCAAATTTTCTCCATTGATGTTCAACCTGGTGGTCTCAGATTCGCCACTGGTGGTGGTGACCATAAGGTATGAAATTTTTCTAAAGATTTTGAATTGTTTGCTCTTTCGAAGCATTGGGATTGTTGCTGTTTTTCTTGATTTAATGTGCATTTGTACTTCATGTATACTACTGAAAGTGGCGCCAGACACAACACTAACACCGACATGTCGATATTGTAATAATCTGAGATGATGAATTAATTGAATGCAATCAAGCTGTTGATGTTGTGTCGGTCATTGATACGTGTCGGACACCTGAACACACCTTTGATTAGAGGTGCCAGTGCTACAGAGTTCGTTAAACATTGATTTGCATCATTGCATGGTAGTGTAAGCATTTTTCTATGTTTCATATAAACTTCAAATATTATGCTTCCTAATGAGCTTGTCAGTTATTAATCTAGACTAGATACACAATTTAGCTTAAGAAACCAAATTTTCATGGTGTCTTCTGTTGAGTCACTTTTCATATTGTATTTAGATACTGCCAGCTTAGTGTTATGAGAATACCGTATAATGTGGTTTTTAATTGTTTAGTAGCTTTTTTTCTCTCCTCAATTTGCTCCTCGGGGTGTGCATACACTCATTCTGCTTGTATTTTAAACGTGTCGCCATACGGTTCCCAAATCTGATGTTCAAATAACACTGCCCTAGTGTTATGTGAGGCCTGAAACATATAACTTATTCCAAAGTTTCTTGGTTCTCGTATCTTTCTTTGATTTCATAACCTTGATGTGTGTTCCTTTAATATTGGTTTTCCACTGTGTTTGATATAACTGACTTCAACCTTCGGTGTAGGATTTTAGATAGGATCATTTTGTTCAATTTTTACTTTCTTGATTTGTTTGAAGGATTTGAATTGGTTTTCACATCACATAATCACATTCTCAACTATGTTTTGTGCAGGTTCGGATATGGAATATGAAGTCCGTTAGTACAGACATGGAAAATTACGACTCTTCTCAAAGGCTTCTTGCAACCCTGCGTGATCACTTTGGATCTGTCAATTGTGTTAGGTGGGCCAAGCATGGAAGATTTGTTGCATCAGGGTCTGATGATCAGGCGATATTAATTCACGAAAGAAAGCCTGGTTCAGGAACCACGGAATTTGGCAGTGGAGAGCCTCCAGATATTGAAAACTGGAAAGTTATTATGACTCTGAGAGGGCACTCTGCTGATGTGGTAATGGAATTGCTTTTCCTTTTTCAACCTTTTGTCTTTTTCAAAAATACTTTCAACCTATTAGTTTAACAAATGCTGGCTTTTTTCTCTTTCGAATTGAGTGAACCAAATTTGTCTTCTAAATTGGTCTCTTGCTCCTTATCCGAATGCTTTTTAATATTTTCAATTATCATCATTAACTTGGGATATATTTGTCCATGCTTAAAGTAGGTGGATCTTAATTGGTCTCCTGATGATTCTGCTTTGGCTAGTGGGAGTTTGGACAACACTATCCATATATGGAATATGAGCAATGGCATTTGCACTGCTGTTCTTAGGGGCCACTCTAGTCTGGTTAAAGGGGTTGCTTGGGATCCTATTGGCTCTTTTATAGCCAGTCAATCTGATGATAAAACTGTAATTATTTGGCGAACTAGTGATTGGAGTCTTGCTCATAGAACCAATGGTCATTGGTCAAAATCAGTAAGTTTCTCACTATTTTTTTAATTATTTTTGATCCAATTCAACTTTCTATTTCCTAATTAATGTTTCCTTTTTTCAGCTTGGATCAACCTTTTTCAGGCGGCTTGGATGGTCTCCTTGTGGTCATTTTATTACCACCACTCATGGTTTCAAGAAGCCTAGGCATTCTGCCCCTGTTCTTGAGAGAGGGGAATGGTCTGCAACATTTGATTTCTTAGGACACAATGCTCCGATCATTGTGGTGAAGTTCAACCATTATATGTTTAGTAAGAATTCCTCCTCTAATGCTCAAGAAGCGAAATCTGCATCTGTTGGGTGGACCAACAGTGCTTCCAAAGCTGGATGCAAAGAGCAACAGCCTTACAATGTTATTGCCATCGGAAGTCAGGATCGGACTATAACAGTGTGGACTACTGCAAGTCCCCGTCCTCTATTTGTTGCTAAGCATTTTTTCACTCAAAGTGTTGTAGATTTATCCTGGTATTTCTATTCATCTCTAGTTGTTGCATGCCGTGCATTTGATGTCATGTATATATTATTTTTATTTAATATATTTTGACTTATTATTTCACTGACCGAGTCCTCTTCATTTTTCTTCTTTTTTGTTTTTTAAACAGGAGCCCTGATGGATATTCACTTTTTGCATGTTCCTTGGATGGATCTGTGGCTACATTTCATTTCGAGGTAAAAGAACTTGGTCAGAGATTAGACGAAGGTGAGCTGGACGAGTTGAAGAGAAGTCGTTATGGCGATGTGAGAGGCTGCAAAGTAAACTTAGCAGAAAGTCCGGCACAGTTACTGCTAGAAGCAGCTTCTACCAAGAAAACATCTAGCAAAAAAGTGGTTTCTGATGTCCAACAAAACAAGACAATGCCAAAGGCTTGTGTTAGTGAAGGGGACACTAAGAATTCCAAGCCTCAAATTGACGATGGTAAGAAGAGTGGAGGTCCTGTTGCTGATGAATCAAACATTCTTACAACCTCTGGTCGGATTTCTAGTCCTGTGAAGCAAAAAGAGTATAGACGCGCTGATGGTCGTAAAAGAATAATTCCGGAAGTAGTCGGAGTGCCTGCACAGCCGGAAAACATTTCTGGTGCACCTCCGCAAGCTCTAGATTTTCCTCTTGTCACTTCTGAACACAGAAAGAACTCTGATAGAGCTATTTCTAATGTTGATGACATTAGAGCAAGTTCATTGGGAGGAGCAAATATCAGACATTCAGATTTAAAAGAACGTTCCGGGGTTACTGCTAAGGCCACAATTTCTGAGGGCCTGATAATTGAGAAAGTTCCGGATTCTGCTGGTGATGGAAGCATCAATGTTCAGCAGTTGGGAAATTCAATGACTTCTAGTTCTTTAGCTGCTTGTAGTGCTGTACTTTCTATTAGAGTATTTGACAAGAAAGGAGGGGAAGATACTTCACCTATTCTTTTGGAAGCACGCCCAAGAGAACAACACACTGTAAATGATATTGTAGCGGTGGGAAATACGTCAATGATGAAAGAAACAGAAATTGTATGCACAAGGGGAGCTCAAACACTTTGGTCTGATAGGATATCAGGAAAAGTCACTGTTTTAGCCGGCAATGCAAATTTCTGGGCAGTTGGGTGTGAAGATGGATGTCTGCAGGTAAATAGTTTTACTACATTTATTATGTGTATACATGGTCTTCTTTTTACTTCAGATTTTCTGTCAACATTTCTGAAAATGATATATGGGTTAGATTTAGATCTTATGTTATTTCTATTTTCTGTCTTTTGCTTCCTTCTGAGAAGATTTACACAAAATGTGGGAGACGAGCGATGCCTACCATGATGACGGGATCGGCAGCGACATTTGTAGACTGTGATGAGGGCTGGACATTGTTGCTGGTGACAAGAAAGGGATCCCTTTATTTATGGAATTTATTCAACCGAACTTGTCTCCTTCAAGATTCATTAACTTCTTTAGTTGCTTCAAGTCCTAACTCATCCACTAAAGATGCAGGTACCAATACCATCTATTACCTACAATTGTTTGATAATGGGAATACTTGATTTTCAACTAAGTGGTCATAGTTATAGTTTTTTCGCTATGCAATCTTATTCGTTGACTCTGTTATTTTAAATTTTACCATTTCTTTTCAGGAACTATTAAAGTTATATCTGTAAAGCTATCGAAATCTGGTTCACCTCTTGTTGTGTTGGCTACACGCCATGCTTTCTTATTTGACATGAGTGTCAAGTGTTGGCTGAGGGTTGCAGATGATTGCTTCCCTGCATCAAATTTTGCCAGCTCTTGGAGCTTGGGTTCAATTCAAAGTGGCGAGCTGGCTGCTTTACAGGTTGATCTTAGAAAATATTTGGCTCGAAAACCTGGTTGGACAAGGTCTGTATTGATTGCCATCTATTTTTTACATATTCGGTGCATAATTTGAAAATGCTATTATATGGTGTATGAGTAACTGAATATAAAATTGAGTTAAGGGGATATGGAAAAGACTGTGATATACTAGTCTCAGCTTGATATGTTAAAGCATAAATAAGTTTGAAAATGTCCACAAAATGTGCATGTTATCTACGTGTTTGACCTCGTGTTGTGTATTTATTTTCTCCCTGCCCTCTTTATATTAGAATTTTTATGATGAAAGGAACACTTACTAAATAAGAATATCTTGACAGAGTGACAGATGATGGAGTGCAGACACGTGCTCATTTGGAAGCTCAATTGGCTTCTTCCTTGGCTTTGGGATCTCCGAATGAATATCGCCAATGCCTATTGTCTTACGTACGCTTTCTTGCAAGGTATTATTCTTCTCTTTTTCATTTAGATATTTACTGAGTGCAATTTAAGCATCTTATTGTTCTTGTATTTTTTTTTCTGATAATTATCTTTTTGTCCTTGCATGAACATGCATTTCTACATGCATTTTGTGTCCTATATAATAAATTGCAGTCGCATGTTGTTTTCTACTCCGCCAGCCACTAACCCTCTTGCTGTCTGTCTCCTAGCTATGCAACTATTTACATTTTATACTTGATTTATTTCATTTATCATCTTTTGACTGTGTCCTCACTATGTTACCTGATTTACATGAACACAATTTTTTGTGATTAGTCTTCAAGAATTTTTTTAATTAGGAAGATGGCATATAAACTTATCTAGAGATTGTAGTCATAAATCTTAGTTTTAAGTACTTCGTTGTAATTAGGAAGATGCACATTTTGTGCTCTGTGATTTTAGACTTGCAGACTAAAAAATGATTATGAAATGATTGCAGAGAAGCAGATGAATCTCGATTACGGGAAGTCTGTGAGAGGTTCCTTGGACCTCCAACAGGGATGGCTGAGGAAGCATCTTCAGATTCAAATAACTTAGCATGGGATCCTTTTGTCCTTGTAAGCTTTATTAGCTCCAATATAACACACATTTCTTTTTTGTCCGTAAAAGATGCCAAACTCTAACAAGATGCTGGAATGTCTATTGTCCAACAAAACTTACACGTGGTTGCACCACGCGATTGCTTCTTTATCTCAAATTTTCTTTCTGGATTTTTGTAGGGAATGAGGAAACACAAGCTCCTTAGGGAAGACATTCTTCCATCCATGGCATCGAACAGAAAAGTTCAGAGATTGCTCAACGAATTCATGGACCTGATATCTGAGTATGAGATATTTGACAAAAATCAAGACCAAGTGAATCTCAAGTTACTAAAGTTATCTTCACCGGCAACCAATACAATTGAGAGCAGTTCACTAGCAATAAACAAGGAGGACTGCGCTCAAGCAAAACTGGATTAGAAGTATTGTAAGTTGTAACCATGCAGTCATAGATGATCAACTGGAAAAATATTTAAACAAAATTTCCTCCAGCACTCACACAGAGTGTATCAAAATAAAAATGAGTTATAATTCCTACATTGTCACATCTTGTCCAACCAATGTTCTCAACACTTCCTCCAGCACTTCTAGCACATTGGTCAACCAACCAATGTACTTCAACACTTCTTGGACCTTTAGTTTGCCTTAGTCTGCTACGATTTGCCATATCAAAATAAACATGCATTATAATTCCCACATTGTCTTAGTCTAATTGCCTAATCAACTTCTTCTAGGAATTTATTGCAACATTCAATCCAAATGGCCCTGGTTTTTCAAATGGGTTAGCTGCAAATGTTATTTCAGAGCTATCTTTGTTTTGAATCTCAACCTTCACTCCTCCTTTGTTACTCCAACTGTTAATGTTGTGGTAATTTGTGTGTAACAGTTAAAATATTACTCAAAAATTACTCCAACAGTAACATTTGGGGTATGGAAAAATGATGATGTCACGATGAGCATTGATTATTTGAGTTTTGCGAGAAGGAGCCGAGCAACATTCTACTTGGGTTTGTTGTGATTATGAGATATAAAGGTTGAGGTTCAACATAAAGACAATTGTGGATTAATATCTAAAACTTACTCAGTTTGAAGTAGTTGGGATCATTTGGATTGATAATACAACAAATTCTTAGAAAAGTTGATTATGCAACGAGAATAAGATGTAGGAACGTATTTTTACTTTGATATGGGTAGCAAGCAATGGAGGGAGACTTAAGGCTGGCTGACCAATATATGCTATAAATTTGCATTAGATATTATCTTAATTTTCTCCACATGACTGATAGGATGTATCAATATTGGAGGCAGCATTCAGAGAGAGTAGGAGTGTATCAATATACGATGTATATACCTCTTTTAGGCTGCAATTATAAACTGTTTTTAGAGTGCTAACTTAAAAATTGAACTAAATGTAACACCTCTACCATTTATTTAAAACTTTCTTGATTGTAAAATGTCCAATAAAGGAGTATAAATTAGAGTTTCTTAGTTAAATCCAATGTTTACTATTAATTTTGTTTAACCGTTGATTGTGATGTTTTATTGTGCATTTGAATGATGAATCTAGCTTCTTTAAATTTAGCAATTCATTTTAGCGAGTAAAGTGAATACTATTAGTTGTCAATGAACAAATCAACTGTTTACATCATAGCCTAAGATTCATCATGGCTGATTAATACATCAATATTTTATTATCTCTTTGTCAGCCAAAGATTCGAGAGTTGTAAAATTAACGGGAGTCACCATCAAAATTTATTTAAATAGAAAAAACATTAGAAATGCAGAAAAATGGTTTATGAAACTGGGTTTTGGGTTTTAGAGTTGATTATTTGTAAAAAAAATGAGTTAACACTATAACATTAGTTAGAAAACAATTACTTATAATTAATTGTGGAGAACTTTTGAAACATTAGTTTTCTTATTATCGATAAATATAATAAAATTTCAATTTTTAAATGTAGAAGTTTTGATCATTTGTTAATTTATTTTTGTATTATTTAAAAATAGTATATTTGAAATAGAGAATAAAATATGAAAGTTTTCTTATTGCGCTTTTTAGAGTGGTAATTGACTTCAAAGATTTGCACGATAATCAAACAAAAAGTCAATTTCGAGTAGTCACTTCTAGTACTTTTTAAAGAGGGTCGAATATTTTTAAAAATAACATGTATTGAGTTTAACTATTGTTAAAAATAGAACAAAATGAGTGGGTTGATGCCAAAAATATATTCAATACACAAAAACATAAATAAAAAATATATTCAATACACAAAAACATAAATGAAAAAAAAGAGGGAATATTATATTCATACTCTAATAAATTTTACAGTATCGATAAATCACAATAACTTATATGTGTGATTTTGGAAGTAGTTATAATTAAAATAAAATATTTTTAATGATGTGATAATTATAATTGATTGATAGTATAAAAAATATAAATTAAATTAAAAACATGAGGTAACTTTTTTTAGAGGAAAATGAAGTAAGTTTGTATAGAAAAAAGTAGAAAAACAAAAAAACAATGGGCTTGAGCCCATATTGCAAAATAAAAGAAAGAGAACTAATTAATTAATTAAAAAACTAAAACCTAGTGAAAAGAATCCATTTACTTTAACTATTGGTTGGCTTGGAAAAATCATTGCATAAGCAAATGGAGGGGTGGTATTGGTTTTCTAAATTTCAGATTTTTTTAATGAAGCTATTCTAGCAAAACAAAGGTAGATAATGTCGCATGAAAGGTTATGTTTTTTTCGTTTGAGTTTTATTCATGATATATATTTTTTGGATTGCATTTTGGAATCTTTGTGAAAGTCTCATCCTTAGGTTAACTAGGAAGAAGGCTTTTCCAGGATATATTGGGTATGTGTTGTTAGAAATTTGGAGTGTAACTAGGAAGAAGGCTTTTCCAGATTATTTGGAGAAGTGTGAATACTCTTAAAGTTAATGAAGATATATTTTAGAAATAATAAAAATAATTTTTAATATTTTTTGAAATATAAATAATTGTTGACGAGTTTCTAACCTATTTGTTAGAAAGTAAATTTAACATAAACTTTAAAAAATAAAAATATTTTTCAAACTAAACATAGCCTAAAATGTTGCTAAGCATTCAACTGTTGAAAAAAAATGATATAGGCACACTTTAGAGAGACAAAAAAAGTGAAAGCAAAAAGAAAAAAATGGAGGAAAGGAAGAGAAGTAAAGTATTATGTGGTCAAGTCAGATGAGAAACTTGGTCGCACAAGGAAGAAAGTTCACTCTTTTGCAATTGTTTTTGTTCCTATTATTATATCGATTTTTGGTATAATGGTGTACTTTGTTTTATTAAAGAAAGAAAATGAAAAGTAAAGAAAGTATGGAAAAAGAAAAAGCATTAAAACCGAAATGATATTTTTAGTTGTTTGGTATATGAGAAAGTGAAAAGAAATTGTTTGATTAAATTAAAAGTGATAGAAAAAATAAGTTATTTCATAAAAATACTTGAAAATCCCTTAAAAAAAATTAGTTTTACGATAAAATAACTTGATAAAATTGTAAAAAACAAAAAAATTGCTTATTACCTTTTTGAGGTTCCTTCCCATTTTTTTTGGGTACATAATTTCCTCCCACTTTTCTTTTAAACCAGTAGAAAACTTTTTGGTTTATGTGCTTTCTCTTCTATGGATGCTAACAACATCGTACGCCCCTGTTGAAAATCTCTTACACGTTTAAAAGGATTATACATTGAAAAATTAATATGTTTTGATAGTATTAAAATTAAATTAATAATAGTTAAATAATATGTTATTTATGTATCATTATTTTTAATTTTTTCAATTTTAATAGATACAATGTATACGTGAATAAATTAAATAAAATTATTGATAAAATAATTTATGGTATCGATACACACACTGCTTTTTAATTGTACGGTATAATTTATCTTTTTTAAATTGATGTTATCTTTGTTTATGTCTTTTAACTTTTGTTTTCTTTTAATTTTTTTTTACCTTACATTCGCTTTGCACCATTAAGATTTAAATTATATTAAATTATGTATATAGTCGTTTAAGTTTGACAATTTTTTTGAATTATTATCATGACATTTTAAAATCTAATCAAAACATCACAATAAATTGACTGCTTAAGCTATTTTGTATGTAGATGAATCTTTTAATGACATTAATTATGTGGATATATTTTTATTATGTGTTTAAATTATTGCAGAGAAAATCAAGAAATATAGATTATTCATAAGGTTTGATGAATATTTTCTAAAATATTAATATGAAGAATATATTATTTCAGTATTTGTTTGAGTTTTTAATAACCATACGCTTTTAATTACACTATATTTTTGTTGAATGTGAGATAAAGAAGAATGTAAACAAAATATAACTTAAAAGATTAAATAAAAAATAAATAAATTTATAAAACTTAAGTGAGAATCAAACTAAATGTAATTAAAAGATTATACATGTATTTTTACCAAAAAATATTATCAATCTCTGCAAAATAATAATCACAATGTAAGTTTGATCGTGGGGTTTTAAATCACTTCAAATTGTTTATGGACAACATATTTGCAAATATTTTTTTAAAAAAAGTTTGAGTTGTACCTAACACACTCCCATAAAATCGATTTATAGGATAAACACTACCTATTACTTATAAATAACATTTTTTTTAAAACCTTAGCAAATTGATTTATTAATCAACTTTTTCTTATAAATAAGGAACAAAAGAATCGAATGGAGTAAATATTATTCGAATATAACGTAAGTGAATATTTTTTGTAACAACTAAAATGAGAAATATATTGATGATGAGGATCAAATTATTGATCAATATTATCATTTTACTCTTTTAACTTTTTCACTTTAATTACAAAGCAGGACAAACCCAAGGTCAAAGCCAATAAAGTTAGAGCTTTAAATTTATGAGAAATAATTAATTTTTTATGTATATTTTAGATTTCATAAAAATAAAAATATAAAGTAATACAATAAGTAAAAAGTATCATAATTATAAAATGATACAATAATTGACATATTTAATTAAAATATGTTGTATCTCATAAAATAAAAATAAAAATTTAAATAAAATTATAATATAATATTATTGTTAGTATAAAAAATAATTTCTATTTTTTATTTATCAAGACTTTATTTAAGATTTTGCTTTAAATTTCGATAAATGTTGGATGGCACCTGTTACGTAACCAACTTTATATTTCCACATAACACAATAACACAAGTGGGTGATCCAAGAGTACATATGAGTGCTATAAATTCAATTATTATAAATATGTCAGATCTTTTCAATTTCTCAAATAAAATAAAATAAAATGTTCATTGTTATAAATTTAGTGTGTAAATATTTAACTAATGTCGTCTATTTAATAAAAAAATTGAAATTTATATCTTTTATTTACTCCAAAATTATAGTAATGGACACCCCTTTTTTTAGAAATGGACAGTATTCAATATTCAAACTTGACGGCATGATTATGATATTTGTTATACGATGATATATTCATACATAAAAAATGAAACTTGTTTTAACTTATAATATTTGTTATATTTGACAATTTCCCATATATTAAAAATAATAAATAAAAAAAAGTAATAGTAATTTTATAAACTATTATTAATATATTTCAATTATTATAAATATAAAATAGAAAAAGGAATGTTTATAATATTAATTAGATGGTATAAACTGAAAGAAAAATATTCATTAAAAATGAAAAGTGACACACCGTTTAAGATAAATTCCTCTGGTTATTACTGGTTGCACTTTAGCAAGTTCAAATTTTACCATAAATGAAATTATCATTGATAATAATTAAATTGTGTTGAGGGACCTTGCTTGGGGTCGTGGTCCTTTTTTTTCTTAATAAATTTGATCATAAATGTTATATGGACATTATTTTCTTGTCGTCCAACAAGACAGTAAACTGTGTTGAGGGACTTGCAAGTGGCTGTGCTTCTGTTTACTCTTATAAATTTTATCATAAATGTTATTTGGATAATATTTTTGTTTCCCAACGAGAGTGTGTATACAATTTTGGTTTTTTTACTATATTATTTTTTATTTTCTCTTGGAACGTTCTTATCAAATATGTTTAAATGATATTATAGTAGTCATGTTTATAATATTATAAAAATTCTTTTTAAAAAATAGTTAAAAATTCAATTTCTATATTTATATTTTCAATACTTTTGTTTTGAGTTTATAACATTTAAAACTTTATATTTAATTTTTTTAAATTAAAAATTATAACTTTTTGTAGAGAAATTTATAATAATACTCTAAACATAATTACTACAAATTATTAAAAAATATATGTTGATATTCTAATAAAAATATAAAAAATATGATTTTTTATATAAACTAAGTATAAATTTCAAAATTTTATAACCAATTAGTGTGGTCCCAAGTCATCCATCACCAACTTGTTCATTTATACGTATTGGCCCTTATCCTTGTATACAGAGTAAGTGAATCTGGCCAACTAAGCATCTCTTTTTTAGCCTTAGTTCAAATCACCAAATATGTTTAAGTACGTGCATATGTAAGGTTGAACACGATTGAACACTTAAAAATATTGAGTTCGTCCTATTTGATTATAGTCATTCATTGGCAATCACCTTCACATCACTCCTAGTGATGAATTGTTGTTTAACGAGTTACACCTTTAAAAATAAGAAACATATTTATTCATTATTTTTCATTTCTCTCAACTTCTACCTAACTTTAAGCTTCGAAGTGTATGCATATACTCCACAAAAAACGAAGTCATTGTCAATAACCGTACACCTTCACCATAGACCTCTCTGACCTTCTCCAAAGATCATGCAGTAGTGTCTTGCAATTATATATATTTTTCCCATCAAGGTTAAATAGTATCTGTGGTCTCTTAACTTAATTTCTGTTAACGTTTTAATCCTTTATATTTTTTATTTTCCCGATTTTGTCATTTATTTTAATTTTAAGTGACAATTTGATTTTTTATATTTTAAAATGTCAACAATGTTCTCCTTTTTTTTTACAAATATTCAAAAAACTCATCAAAATTTTCAATCAAAACCCGTAAAATTAATTATACTCTTCAATATAATACAAATTTCATTAAATTTGAAACTCAAATATTCAAATAAACTCATATTTCAATATCTAACAACATCAAATAAATAATGAAATTTGATGAAATTTTTGTATGAGCTTATTTGAAAATTTGAGTTACGAATTTGATGAAATTTGTATTATATTAAAGAATATAATTAATTTCATGGTTTTTGGTTGAAAATTTTGATGACTTTTTTGAATTTTTGTAAATAAAAAAGGATAATATTGTTGACATTTTAAAAAATAAAAGATCAAATTGTCACTTAAAATTAAAATAAATGACCAAATTGGAAAAAAAGAAAATATAAAGGACTAAAACCTTAACTGAAATTAAGTTAAAGGACCGCGGGTGATATTTATCCTTATATATATATTTGGAAAACAAGATTTCTAATTTTTTTAAAAAAAAAATAAATTGATTTATATGTATAGTTTTGTAAAGGAGATAGATATATTTTTGAATCAACAAAATTGAAAATGTTATTAAATCTTGTATAAAAAAGCTATGTTATTCAATATATATGTATATATAATATCAAAGGAGAAAATTTTTACAATAAATAATATATGTTCACTTAAAAAAATTACATAATCTTTTCTTATCATTTTAATTCTGTGGTCAAGATTTCTCCTCTTGTTTGATATCTTCCACATATATACAAAATGTTAGATATATGGTAATAATTAAAGAGCGGTGTTTCTTTTATTTACAACTTAAAACCCAGTTGTTGCCTTTTATTAAAGGCACATGGTTCAGTCTTAAGATGGGGGGCACCTTTGGCCACTTGCCCCAGACATTTATTTTTCACAAAATATTATATTCGTTTTGTTCCAATTATTGTTCGTCTCAACATCTAACACCACATGGAAGGCACAACTACTCGGACATGCCATTAGCAAAACACATTCATTTGCATGTTCAAATTTATTTATTTAAATATCTTGTCTGATTTGAGTATTTATGTGTGTAGTTATAGACATTAATTCACCGGACTGAATAATATTATGGTCATTTGTTATAGACTTTTTTATTTTATTTTTATATTTTTAAAAATAATTTTTTATAAAATGATAGTTATTGAAAGCGATTATAAACCTCTAATTAACATGATTAAAACGATGTCGTCACATCTTCTTGGCAAAAGAATGTTTGCATGCCTTAATGAATTTATGTTTCTTTACTTGAGTTTTTTACTTTATTTGAATATTGTTAGACTGAATACTACGTACCATGTTGAACTCGAGACCTTGTAGTTGTGTATGAGTTTCTTTACCGTTTCATCTAGAAAAACTTAGTAAAAGTTATTTTAAACTCATTTTTTGCTGATTAAAAAAATCAACTTTGACATTTAATGATTTAAATATTCATTATTAAAGATTCTCACATGATAAATAAAAAAATAAATAAAAAAATATTTTTTTATAAAAGGTATCTCCCGAAAATAACTTTGATGAGAAATTTCTCAGAATAGGTTCTCATTTTAATGATTTTTTAAAATTTTATTATCTAAAAACAATTGTAGCAAATAAATGAAATGTTAAAATGATTTTTTTATATTAAGCTATTTAAACCAATTTATCATTTGAAGTTTTATTTTTAAAATTATTTTTTTAAAAATATAACAAACACATAAAATATTATAATTTAAAAAAAAAAAAACTGCAACAGCTATATGAGTGGCTAATTTTTTTTTTTCTTAAGAATTTTAATGTTGCTAAACTTTTGGACGGAACGGGATTGAGGACTAAATTCCAACCCTGACAAGGTACAAGGAGAGTGCAAGTCTTTTCCAATTAGTCTCAGGCGGATATGGGGGAGGCAAACACCCAACCCGCCACGTTGTCATACCTAAGACAAATTAGTTTTTGGTTAAACAAATGAGTCTTATATAATATCCTGTTGAGACAAAATCTCTCTCAAATGTTTTAATGATAACAAAATTATTTCAAAGATTATGAATATATGTGTTATATAACATGTGCTCTTGAGTGTATTAAATTTAGAAACCAGGTTCTTCACCTCCTTGATCAAATGAAGTGTATTTTACACATTTCTTCATGACCTCTATGTTAGAGGATAAACGAAATAGAAAAGAGGATGAACAAAGCAGAAAAGAGGATGAACTCATTCATCCTTGCACATGAGAAATAGGTAAAAGTACAAAAGCACAAACAAACAAAGCAGTACACTACATTTGTTGGGAAAAGGAAAAGTCAAAAAGCATAAGTCACATTACAAATGAAAGCTTCATCCTCCTATAACTCAAACATGAGGATAAAGGCTAAATGATAGTTTTGCAAATAAAGACAAGTCCAAGGAAACTTAGCAAAGCCTCCAACAGCTATATTTTGCTAACCCATATGTTTGAATCTCAAAAGGCAAAAGTACAAGTCATGTCCTAATTTATAGAAGCTTTATCCTCCTATCAGAGGATGAACGATAAGAGGATGAATCTTTATGGAAGACAATATACTTTATCACTGAAACACTGATCCAAGTCAAAATTAAGTGAAGACAAATTTCTGGATGAATAGCTTAAAAATAAACAAAGTCATAAGAAAGAAGTTCCATGCCAGAGAATGAACGCTAGAGGATGAATGACTGCCTCTTCGTCCTCCTGCATTGCAAATGATTAAAAGTACCAAAGTACAAAACGTTTCACTTGTCACGTAAAGTAAGATTACATATCTTGGAAAAGAAAAAAAAAGGAAAAAGCACTTTCCAGTTGTCAAGTTTCTAGAAAGGTCTAACCTCTAAGACAGCTTCGTGAAAATTAAGCTCCTAAGTACAAGGCTGAATGAGGACAGATTCAATGGCGTTTTTGCAATTCAAGACAAACTTCAAGGACCATTACAACTTGAGATAACGGTCGTAAAGGACAACTTTCTTAAAGAAAAAGTTTCCTTATCTCTATAAAATGAAGGTTGCTCTTCTTCATTCAACAAAACAAGAAAGCATAAAAAGAAAAAGTCTAAAGAGTATCAAGAGCATTCCATCCTCTCTTCATACTTTCTATAATCTTACATTAGATCTTTGAAATATCTTTTTAGAAAGTGTTAACTAAGAGAAACAACCAAAATTACTTCATATCATCTTGTAATTTCCAAGTGAGTTACACTTGAGAAAAGTTGAAATTTGAGAGAAAAGATTGTAAGCTTGGTGAAGCTCTAGAATACACAAACTGCAATCAACCTCAGTGAGAGGTTAGTAGTTTTGATACTTAGTGAAATCTCACAAGTGTGTGAGGACTGGACGTAGCCTTCTTTGGGTGAACCAGTATAAAAATTGTGTTATTATCCTCTCTCTATCTCTTTATCATTTGGTAATCAACTAAACCTCTACATTTTTACTACTTCTGATTTTCATCCTCTCGAAGAGGACAAAGCTTTAAAACACAAAAGAATTTTTAAAACCACAAATATCTCTATTCAACCCCCTTTCTAGTGATATTCTAGCTACTTCATATTCAACTTCTCTCTTCAACTCTACAAAATTTCGCCGATACTACTGTATATGTGAGAGATGTCTTGACCCAAAAGAAGGATTTTGATGTAAATTTCATACACGATAATTTTCCGACTCGTACTATTAGCCAAGTGTTTATTACGCTTCAGCCACATTCAAACGCAGACATGTCATAAACTCTAGTGTGAGGAGGCACTATCAAACATTGTTTTACTGCTAGAGTGCTTATGATTTGCAACATGATAGTGCCCACACTATTTAGGGTAAATGGAAGGTTTTGTGGGGTGAAAGGTCATCAATACATCTAGACCTTTATGTGGTATTTGACGCATGAACGTATTCACACCAACTTTTAGAGGAATAGATAGGGAGTCATAATTTTTTCCTAGTTGTGGGAGTGATGATGAGACTATCCTTCATGTTCTCTATGATTGTGTGCAGATAACTCAAGTATGGCTCTGACTCATTCCTTCTATCGAAATAACAACTTATTTTCTTTTGATTGCAAAAAATGAATTTTCGTAAACCTCAACAAGATGGGAGTGGATCTCTCAATGTTCGATGGAAAAATATATTTATGAGAATATGTTGGTTTCTTTGGACATGAAGAAATCAATAAATTTTTCAGGTCAATTTTTAGAAACAACTTGATCTTGTGCATGCTATCCTAAACTACTTTAAATTAATAAAACATTGTAACGACCATTGTATATATCAAAGTCATCAAATTGAGGAGATAATATACATTCATTGGATAAAGCCTCATGAGGGCTAAATCAAGTTTAACATTGTAACGACCATCATATGCATCAAAGTCATCCAATTGAGGAGATAATATACATTCATTGGATAAAGCCTCATGAGGGCTAGATCAAGTTCAACATTGATTATGTTTTATTTTTTGATATTATATGATTCAGATGTTAAGAGATGAACTTAATTAAATATGATAATAATAATGGATCGATAAAAAAAAATGTTATTTGTTTCTTGAGCATCTGTTATACTCATTTTATATTCATTATTTGTTTGAATTGTGATTTTTATTGTACAACCAACCTTTTCAAATGTGCTACGATGAAATTGTCTTTACGAAAGTTTTCACAATGTGATATCAAGAGTTAAAGACTCAAGGTTCTTATATTCAAGTGACATGGGGTTTCAAGGTAATTTTTTAATTAAAAGTTTATAAATGTTTAGAGTGACAGTCTTTGTAATTGACATTTTTTTATGCATTATGTTTTAATAAATAAAGTTCATTTTTCAACAAAATTTTCACTATTTTAACATTATTTATGCTGTTACGAGCAAATGGTGTCACAAGTTGTTTATTCAGTGATGCAAAGTATTATTTATAGCATGGAGAAAGATTCATTTATGGGAAAAATTATGATTGTTGATGAGATGTTTAAACCCTAAGTGTCTTAGGTGGTATGATCATGTCATGTGTAGTCACCATCTATCCATGGAAGCTCTATCTCTTCATCCATAATAACCTCGTACAATGTTCCTTTAAATGTTATAGGAGACGAGAACTCATGTAAAATACCATTTTACTAAAGTGTTCTAAGTGAAGAAAAATCATGTGAAATACCATTTTCTTTCCAAAAGCATTGAAAATGTTTACTTTCAATTTTTCTTTCATGATCACTACGAACAATTGTTATAGAACAACCTTTCTCATTTTGCACCTGCCTTTATAAAATAGAGAATACTTTGTACAACTCACCCTTGTGAGTGAGGAATTTAATCCATGTCAATCTATTATAATCATATACAGTGACAAGATCATACATTTTACCACTAAAAGTGGTTGTTCTTGTTGGACTAAACAAAACAATGTGTAAGAATTCACGAGGTATTAAGGTGGAAACAACTTTATCAAATCAAATTATGTTTTGATTTGTTTTCCTTTTTAATATGTCTCACAAAAAAAACATTTTATTTATAATTTCAATTGGGTAATGCCTCAAATCAGATTGAGTTTGTTTAATTTTAACATGTCTCATAAAGAACATTCGATTTACATTTCAATTGGGTAAGCCTTTGACACAATAGTTTGTGTCAGACCCGTTCTTTGTTCACTGACATAAGACTCTTTACCTCTTGTTTTTCTAAAGTAGAGAATTTAATTTGCTAAATATTGTTTTTTCTCTTACCAATAACAAGTACAAAACCATCACTTTGACTAATAGCTTGACATATTTTTTGATTGAAGACAATTTTACACTAATTTTTAAGTGATTAATTTAGCTCAAATAAATAGTTAATTATATTAAGTAGATAACTTATAAAATGTATATCAAATGAAGAAATTCATTAATTACAAACACCACTTCATTAACCATGACTTTAGACATGGATAACCATAATTTTCAAGTATTCAACCACATGGAGATTTTACCACTTAAATTTTTTTGTTAATCACATCTAGATTTATAGTTAATAAAGTTACATTGATGATTAACAAATTTTAAGATTTGATATACTTTTCTTTTGTCTTAAAAGATATGGTAAATACCAATATAATTAACTCATCGAAATCTCGAATTTGAATCAGACGTCAAACTTAACAATATCGACATTTGTTAATTGAACTAAGACTTAAGAACAAAATTTGATATTCTTATTAAGTATTTATTAAACATAATTAACCACTTGTGTGAAATAGTTAGATTATTGATGGCAAAAATTGTCCCATTTTAGCTACTTAAATGACACAACTATAAACTGTTGCTCCAAATATACACTCTAGCCTCAATTGGATGATATAACTTCCATATAAAACGGTGCCGACATTTAATATTGAGCATGCATGCATGAGGTCAAGTGGATTGTAGTTGATGATGGTTCGCATAATGAGCCGCGTAAATGGAGAAATTTTTAATGTAGATATATGGACAAAGTTACTCCTATCGATCTAATATATCATGATAGGACAAAGTTAGTATTTTGTCACTGATGATTTATTTCAAACAGTTAACATAGATATTGCTAGACTCAATGTATAAAAAAATATTATTGAATAAACTCTATAGAGTTGCCACAGCAATCTAGTGGTCGTCCTATCCTAGTGGAGGGAGTTACGCCACTAAGTTGCAGTCTTGTAGATGACAGAAGTAGAGTTAGAGTAAGAAAAATTGAAAAGGAAAAAAAGAGTTGAGGGAGAGAAAAAAATATACACCTCATCAAAGACTATATAGTTTTAAAAATGACGCAGTCGGAGTAACAAAAGGTTAGCAAGTGCTAATCTTAAAAAAAGAATAAGTTCTCGAATCCATCAGAGAAGAGAAAAACTCTCAAAATTAATTATTTTATTAAAAGATTTCTTTTGTTACAGCATAGAAAGTGTTTAAATAGATAATAGAAATCCTAGTAGGAAAAGTAGGTAAAACAGAAAAGCCCGAAATTAAAGGAAAAGCTAAAATCAGGAAAAACCCAACATTACGGGAAAAACTAAAATGGCTGTTTTGAGACCCAAGACGAGCTCAAAACGGTTCTGGATGATCCTTTTCCGTATTTCCCGCTGCGTTTGCCCGCAAAGCCGTTTCTTCCTCGATTCTTGCCGCGAACCTTTCTACATAAAAAAATATATAAAATCTATAATATATAAAATTAAAATATATAAAATCTACCAATAATAAGTTTATGCACAAAACACAAAGTCTAGCTCTTAATAATGTCGATTGTGGCCAACTAAAAATTGTGTTATTTAACTTAATTACGTGACTATGTATGAGATCGTAGTCTGCCACTTTTTGTCTATCACTATGGTTCATCGAATCACTATGGTGTCGGCTATATTGTTTTCTTTGATTTATTTTAAATTCAGCTTATAAAAAATTATAATAGAAATCATTAGACTCCTTTGTTCTTAAAAAATTCTCGATTTATTTTCTCTCTTAATCTTTGTTTTTTCGATATTTCAACTTTAATTTCAATATCATTTTCACTGTTCATGATAAATTGTGTGTTCACAATAATATTATATTGAAAATTTGTAACAAATGCCATCTTGAAGGGAATATATTATTAGGAATATATTATTAGGAACATATTAATTAATACTTTTTAATTAGTTGGTCAAACAGTTCATAAAATTATTTTAATACGCTTCTAAATAAAAAATTCATATTATTATTTCTTTTTTTACAGAACGTATTATTTCATTTTAAAGTATTTTTAACGTATATCACAACAAATTTTCAGTTTTCGATATTAAATACACCAACTTTTTCAAATAATTTTGTCGGCTAAGTTTTTAAATTACTTTTTTATTTTCAAATATTTTTCTTAAATGATCAAAGCTATTCTCTCTGTTGCCGTAAATTTATTGTAAGTGTCAACTTAAAATAGGTGGACCGACAAATTAGAGGCATGTAGAAAAATTGGAGTCCAGTAAAAAAAAAAGTAGTTGAAAGTTGAAACTCAAAGTCGATGACCTATAATATTTCAATAAATGAGTAAAAAAACAATTTTTCTATAAATAGATAACTTGACATTATTATTTGATTTTAAAGGAATGTACTATTATTCTAACGTTGAATGCGTTTCGTTTTTAAACTGACTATTTTCATCTTTTTACTAGATTATTACTTCCAACAAGTTAAATGAATATTCATATGTGAATATGAACATGTAAGTGAGGATCTCAGTGAGAAGTACCCAATTAATTGGAGGCTTGTGGCAGGAAAGTTTTCGGATAAATATGTTATATTTATTTGTATTACACAATAAATTTATAAATTTATTTTATATAATGTTAATTGTTGTCACAAAATTCACTATTACGTTTGTTTATGGTTGGATTTTATTTTATTTTTTACTATATTTGATACAATATAATAGAAATTCAGTTATTATTTTATGCTTGAGGTCCTAATAGAATTTTATGCTTAAAAAATTCTCAAAGGTAAGGAATTTGGGATGGATCAAAAATTGGGTCTACTGAAGTACTTTTAGCTCTCTTGAAATCTCCACGAAACATACATTTTAAAAATAAAAATACAAAATATTTTTACAAAATAAGAGAAGTAAATTTTTTTTTCTCCCCATTCTTTATTTTTTATTTATCTTTATTCTTTTAAAATATCTCATTTGTTGTCTCAATAAAATCTTGTTTATAATCCCACATCTTTCTCTAATTTATAATATTCTTTTTAACAAAATATGTCACCATCACTTTTTTTTTTCTATATTTTTCATCTTCTTTCATGATCTTAAGGTAAATGTCAAATACTGATAAATTAATTATAATAAATATGATTATATATATATATATATATATATATATATATATATATATATATATATATATATAAATGAGCGGAGAAATTAATCATACACCCGTCGAGGCGGGGCTATTGGGCGGGGGCAGAGATGAAGAGTCGGGGATGCAAAATCTACGTTGTTGCCATAGTTAATTAATTAATAAACAATGTGTATTTGATTATTATTAGATTATTTATTGAGCATATTTGCATATAAGGAAATTTATAACATTTGATTATAATTTATTAAATAAATCATACACAAGATAAATATTAATCACAAATTAATTTCTTATAACTTATGTGTATTTAATTATTAATGTTTCTTTAATATTTTTTAAATAAAAATATAAAAAATTATAATACACTAATTAAATTTTATTGTCTACATCATGTTCTAAATATTCACAGATTAATTAAATAAGAAAGAAATGTGCGTTGACTATAAATTTGTCTATTTAATATTTTCAACGTAAAAATTTGAGAAAAATTATAATATATATACTATACAAATCCAATGCAAGACAAAAATCTGTAATTAATAATTAGTTAAAATATACTTATTCAGACCCAAACTCCTAATAATTATCCATAGCCTAATTACTTGAACTACTTTTGCCATTATATATTCCTTTTGTCTCTTGAATCTACTATAACCAAGCATGCATCCATATTTTTCTTCATTCTCAAAATTTCATCACGTCTCAATCTCATTCCCAAAATATTTAAAGCTATGGTGATGTTTCTGAGTCCATGCAGAACTCTTCTACTTCTTCACCTTAAAAAATTCTACTAACAAATTTGAGGGTGCTCTTTTTCCTACATATAGAGTCAAATAAACCCTTCGTCCTTCCACGTCCAAGATCTAATACGGATGATTATTTCTTGAAGGTCTAATTCTACAAGATTTTCATGCTATTGACCCAATTGATATACCTCCTATATGGAGCTCTTCTTCGACTTCCTTGGTTATTAATTGGTTTGTAACATCCCTTGCTTAGGGAGGAGAAGCTAGCTCCATCATCTTATGCAATCTCCATTCTTGAGTACATATTTTCTAGGAGGTACTTCAATTTTATGACAATTTGATAGGGTGTGGTTTAAATTTTACGACAATTTTATTTAAATCATACTCTATGTCAAAGTTAATAATCTTATCAATAATGTAGAGTACAACACATTTTTTATGAGTTGGTACAACACAAGTATTTTATTTGTCCCGTTATGTTGTCGTGGTTCAAAAACTTCAGTTTAGTGTAATTCTTCATAAATCATAAAGGGTCACTTTTATGATTTTCTTTTCCTTCTTATCTATTGATCCCTACTTTGAAGTTTTGATCAACTAAGAAAGAAATAATATACTAAGATTGTACAAGGCCCACTTTTGTTTATGCAACTTTGTATCATGCTTTATTTTCGATATAGTTTGTATTTAGGGCCTTTGATCTTCATTCTCTCCAGCATGATGATCACTTACTTAACAATGAACGGAAAAACAACATGCGTGTGGGAAGATTCCTATTGCCATTATTTCTGTGATACCATAGAGACAACCTTGCATGTCTTGAGGGATTTCCAAAGGCTGTGATTATTTGAACTCATTTAGACAATAGTGTCATTTGTGGAGATATAAAGTTGACTTAGTAGTTAGAGTTAAAAGATAGGAAGTGGAATCAAAAGAGAAATGAATCTTTTATAAATGTATTTATTTATATTTATAACTACATTCAAATAGTGATAGTACTGAATAAATTCTTTTGTTTTGATGTTTTTTTTCTTATGATTGGGACCAAAGGGTATTTATTTACCTACAAATGAAAACAAATATTAAATTAAATAAGTATAATTCATGTAAGGTATCATCTTGTTTTATTCCTCCAATTATCCCATGTTAGACTTTAATAATTACACCAAATCGACCTTTTGAAATCCTATACTGAATTTTCAAATTGTCCTTTAAGCTCTACAAATAAATTATGCACATTTATTATATTAATCAGCAGCTACTCCACTAACAATTCTACTAAGATGAAACGTTTCATTATCTTTGAATGTTTCCATCGATTTAACATTTCCTATGTCATAACTTTAGTAATTTATTTATGAAATGTTTGTTAATATGAACCAATCAATGCTACACACTCGAAGGGTAGTTCCAACAAATAAATAGCTTAAAAATGTTACTACTTGATGAAAATGTATTTTTGTTTTAATTAATTTGCATTATCATAATGCCATCGAATAATCAGTAATGCCATTTATGTTTATATTTTTTACTCACTAATAACAGTGTGCAAAAATTCATGCGAAAAAATGTCTCATCACTCAGTTGCAAGAATATTTCCAAGAAGACAAAACTTACACAATTAAAAATGTCTTGGTTGGTTGAAATGATCTCAAGTACCAAACTACTACCTACAAGTTCATGTTGAACTTCATGGGCATGTTCAAAGTAGAAAAAGAAGTCGCGAAGGAAATCCCATTTAACCATTTTGACTTTCTATTAAATTTTTACATCTTTATTTGTTTGAAAATAGTAATCACATAATAGTTACTAGTTTTTGATAAGCTACTTCACGTAACTTTTGAGATTATAACTTATTATTTTTTTTTATTAATTTTATCTTTATCATAAAATCTTTTTTTTATCATTTATAATTTCATTACTATAATTTAAAATAAATAAAATAGGTATATGTTATAATTTCAAGAACATATTCAATGTATGAAAGAGAATAACTATCTATTCGATTTATGGTTAAAATTATCTTAATTTTTTATTTTAGTTATTATCTTTTGTTATAATTTTTTTAATTTTGATTATAATGCTATTTTAAATATTTATTTTTGTATTTCTGTTGTTAAATTTTACTATTACCTAATTGACATATATGAGTTGAATTAAGAATGTATCAGATTAATAAAAAATAATTTAATAATAATAAATACAAAAGATATAAGATAAATAAATTTAAAATTACTAAAAAAACTAAATTTAAAATTACTATATTTAAAATATTTTAAAGATTAATTGAATTAAGAATATTTTTTTATGTTATTTTACATTTTTAATTTAATTGAACTGCTAACTTTATTAAATAGTTCAATTGACTTATTTGTTATTAACTATAAGCTATCAACTAGTTTATCCGCTATATCAACTATAAACTCATTAGTTATCAAGTAACTTATTAATTAGTTGTTATTGTTATTATTTTTCTAAACATACACTTTATTAATATTTCTAATTTATCTTGAAAAACGAAAAATTGAATTGAATATATTAATGTATAAATGATGTTTTAGTAGCATCAGTACCTGAACTTCTTTTTTTTAATACATGTAAAAAAGAGAGTGAAAACTTATAATACGAATTATAATTCTCTTTATTTATACTCCATTTGGATAGAGATAAACGCCAAGAAGAATAAAAAAATAAATAATGATAGTATATATTAGAGTTTAGGGTTTCTCTCATAAAATAATGATCTACTGTCTCTTTTTTGCGTCTATCTTTCTCTCTCTATTTAAAGGGAGTAGAAAATGAGAGAAAAGAGAATAATAAGATCTCAACTATATAATTAAATACATAGGTAGTATATATTAGAGCTGTCAGAATGGATCGTGCTGTTGGATCCACATTCTAGTATAGGTCGGGTCTTAAAAAAGTGTCCTAAAAATCAGTCCGAATTAAAAATGAGACATGGCTGCGTGCAAACCAGCGGGCTACAGGCGGACGCACTACAAGTAAATTTGAAATGACTTAAATAATGACAATTTTTTTTCTTCTTTTGGATTAATTTTAAAAAATGGTAATGGCTATTTTTGAGCTGGTTCTAATAAACAAAAGTAACATGTCCTATAATTGAGAAAGAAAAGAAAATTTATTTTACTAAAACAAAATAAGAAAATGAATCCACTACAAGCCATGAACAACATAATATTGTTGAAGTGCTTATGCCACTGAATAAGACGAGGACCGTCAATGCAACACCTTCCCTAGTTCAACTCCATTCACGACTGCCAACCAAGACAAGTGCCGATTGCAGCACCACACTCTTTTTCTAAAGACCAAACACAATTAAGTTTTATGTAGTGATATATGTTGTTATGTGTTATAATTTTATTTTATTGTTTCTATTGTTGTCAATAACTGAATATATTTTGTATTATAATTTTGTTTAAATTTTTATTATTTAAAATAAAAAAAAATATAAATAAAAAAAAATATAAATAAAAAAATCAAATAAATTTAATAAGAAAGTGAATTAGACCCAACTAACTTATTTATGTGGTCCGACACTTCAAAAGATGTCAGACCGGCCCATTTGACAGCTTTTATATATATATATATATATATAAAAAAAATCAGAATTCATAACAACATGGCGTCCCTCCAGATTGGGCAGTCCATAATTAAAGCTCGGAATTTTTTATTTAAAAAAATAAAATAAAATTTGCTTTAATTCGTCGTGCATGTAGGGGAGAGTCGTTGAGTTGAATCACAATACACTTCTAGCTAGTCACCTACCAACAACACATCTTTTATTATAATTATAAACTTTATTTATTTAATTGGTTTTTATACACTTGTTGAAAGAAACAAAAATGGGAAAAAAAAACCTTCACCATCAAGTACAGTTTACAAGTTATAGGCAGCCATCAAATCATTATTGCTATGCTTTTATAAATATGAAACGGGTTTCATATGTTCATTACATTTTTCTTTCCATATACAACTATAACAAGTTCTTCTTACATGCAACTTTGCTTTATTTTCTAACTTCTTATACATTCATTTTTCACTGCAAATGGAAGAGGTTGGAAGCGTACTCCACTTTATCCAAGACAAGACCATTTTTATTATTGGTGCCACTGGTTTTCTTGCCAAAAGTACAATCTCTCTCACACATCCCTTTTTTTGTACAATTTTTTTTTTTAATTTGATGCACATTTATTTTATATATATGGTTGTGTGTTTTACAGTATTTTTGGAGAAGATATTGAGAATTCAACCAAATGTTAAAAAGCTTTTTCTTCTTTTAAGAGCATCAGATGATAAATCTGCAGTTTGTCGCTTGCAAAATGAGGTAAATGAAAGAACAAATACATTAATCTTTTCCAATCTTATTTTAAATGATTTATTCGTCAATATTCTCTCTCAAATTATTTATCATTTTATAATAATAATATAATATTAATTACTTTTTTTCTATTAATATACACTTATTTATTGTATCTCAACTCTTAAAATTAATAAGAATATTTGAATAAATAAAATTTATTTTATTATTGAAATCAATAAAATTAATTATTTTTTAAAAAAACCGCACACAACTTCAATCATGCAATTAAAATGAAGCATAGCGAGTAATATAATTGAGTTAATGTAATAAATTGTGTAAAACATGAGTAAATTTTTTTTTCTAAATTTAATTATTAATTGTAGGCTTAATTATATTTTGAATTCTTATAAAAATTTTAAATTTTATTTTATTCTCTATAATTTTTTTTCAACTATTAATCTTTAAGCAATATTTTTTGTGAGTAGTTTCAATCTCTATAAAATTAAAATAAATTAATATTTTATGGTTTTGTTAGTTAACTTTGTAGATACACTTTATATATAATGATAGAAGTTATGCGCGCACAAACGAAAAAGTTCAAAATTTCATTTATTAGTCCAAATTTCTGTTATTACGTTTTAAAATTCATATTTATATAACATATTTAAAATTTTCAATTTTTTTGTGGGTTTTAAATATACCTAGAAAAATATCATTTAAAAATTTGTAATTGGTTTAATAGTAGAGATTAAAATTGTTGTAAAAAAATTATGGAGATTAAAAGTAAAAAAATAATTAGAGACTAAAAATAATTTTAACCTTAAATTATAATATTACATTTGACTTTATATATTGCTAAGACTAATGAGATTATCAAATACTTCAAAAATGACCTTACATATTGCTCTTGAAAATAGTAAGACAAATTTATAAATGAGATTGGCTATTTCCTTCCCATAAAGTTGACAAAGTGACAAAAATAATAAGCGATTCCTTCCCTCTTAGGCTATTGCATTTTCTTCTCTACTTTATCGTTGACATTTGTTCGTTTCAAACTTGCACGCACTCAATTTTTGGTTTATTTTAATTTTAAGAGGCCATAACTTTTTTTTTTTTTCATCTATTAATTTTGAAGTATAAAAAATGCTATTTATCTTGAAAAACAGTTGTCACGAGAGCCTCGTGATAGTATAAAAATGTATTATCTCTTTTGTCTTTAATCTTTATGCACCCATGTATTCCAACAAATACCAAATCTCTAAGGATTGGGATATTACTTCGTGATAGATTTGTTCGTAACAAGTAGCACTATAATTTTTTAATAAAGAGTCCAATGAGATGTTGACCAATGCAAACTGTCCCAAAGAACCTGACAACACTGTCTTGTTGTTGTAACTCACAACACCAACCCATTTCAAGGCAATTGTAATTTTGTTAGTCCCACATATGTTGAATTAAAATCCACCATTGATATTAACTAGCCAAATCCATTCAATTAGAGCCCTAAAATCAAGACATGAGCATCCACGTTTCTATAAATATATCAAATTTTGTTTATTTTCTTTGTAATGAAAGTCTACTTGCATATTTCAAATAATTTTTTTTATGATATGCTATAATTAAAACTTTAAAGTATCATTGCTTAATATTTTAATACATATTTAATTTAATATTTATTAATTTATCTATAATTCTAAATAAAGATTAAATTAACGAATTAAGAAATAGCTTAAGACACTTGTTAAGAATCTAAATATAAAAGTAAAACATTGAAAATTGTACATTTTATATTTTGAAATTGTAAAAAGTAAAATTTTCTCTTCAAAATTTATATTTTATTTATTTCTTTCTTTGTTTGACAAGTGACTTAAAGATACTTGTTAGCATAACCTTAAATTAAATCATTAAACTAATGATATTTAAAAGTATTAATAATAACATATCATAAAATAAAAATTACATAACACTTGTTACGTGGATTTTCATTAAAAAGCGATGACTAAAATTGTTAACAAAAAAATATTTGAGAATGGAAGTTTGAAGAAATTTTTTGTATAAACTAAAAACAAAATTTTATATATTTATAAAGATGAAAAACTTGTTTGATCCGTTCAAAACTAGAAATTTGAAAATTTAAATTTTCTTCAAGATATTATTTAATTGTCTTTCTAGACTTATTCACACTTTTGGGTGAATATGTACGTTGAATCCAAGCTTATGGTAGTCCATATTGTTGCTCTCGGTCTCAACAAAACACATATACAATATATAACACATTTTTTATTTATTGTTACGCATCTAAAACACTTGTTAAAAAAGAGCTTTTCCAAAGCATTAAAAATTGTGTGGCTAATATGTGCTTACATATATTTTTGGCATTTAGATATTAGCGAAGGACTTGTTTAATTTGCTAAAGGAAAAAATGGGTGCAAATTTTGAGTCCTTTATTTCGGAAAAGTTGACTCTGGTGCCTGGGGATGTCTCTATTGAAGACTTGGGTTTGAAGAATTCCATTTTAAGGGAAGATATTTTGAGTCAGACAGATGTTATCATTAATTTGGCTGCAACTACTAACTTTGATGAAAGGTACGTACAAACTGTATATATTTTTTAAAAATTGATATTCATTTTAAATGAAATAAATGTAAAAATTTATTTAAAAAATGCATGTATCTAAAAGATGCATATATTAGGTCAATTTCACTAATATTATTAAAAAGAAATAAATATAAATTTATTTATAAGTATTTGATGAGTCTTAAGTGTTCAAGTCTAGTGGTAACGTGTTAAAGTTCAATTTCACTAATATCAATGAAAGAGACAAATATAAATTTGTTTATAAGTGTTTGATGACTCTTAAGTGAAGTGTATATATATTTTAAGGGAAATGTTAACAAGAGTCTTTGTTAATAATTTAAAAATAGAAATTTTATAATAAAAATGTATTGAAAGATGTGTTTTCAAAAATAAAATTAAGTTTGAAATATGTTATTTTTCAATGTAATATTTCTAGTTTTGGATTCTTAAAAACACTTGTTAATTAACATGACTCGTACTTTAAATACCTTCATCCCAATGATAAATTAGGACAATAGATCAAGAATGAAAACATTTTACCTTCAACTATTAAGTCCGTAATTGAGTTTTGGAGAAAAATTATAAAACTTGTGAAATAAGAGGAACTAAAATCTTATTTTAAGAAACAGTTATTAAATTTTTGGTTCAGTTAAAAATTAAAATAGAGGAATAAAAAACGAATTTAAGACAAAATAAAAACATAAATTATAATATATTCTTCTATGTGTATCAACAAAAAAAAATGAATTATTGAAGAAAAACAAATATAAATTTTTTTATAAATATTTAATGAACCGTAAAATCTTTCTTATTTATATTGATACCATCTTCCTCTCACTTTAACTTTTTTTCAGCAAAAAAAAAAATTGAATTATGTAAAAAAATAATGTGTTTAAATATTCTACCATACCATTTTAATAAATTTTAATAAAATATTATATTTATTCTCTATTTAGTATTATTATAAAATTTATATTTTATTAAAAATAGTAAGAAGTACACTGAGACTGAGAGATCCATATTAATACACTGAGACACTGAGAGATCCATTCAACCATATTAATACACAACCTCCAAAAATCATATTTAATGCCTATATATATGTGTCAACGATTAATTCGTTATCTAAATACAGGTATGATATAGCGTTGGGTCTAAATACATTTGGAGTTAAGCATATCATAAGCTTTGCGAAACAATGTATCAAACTCAAAGTACTTGTCCATGTATCAACAGGTTAGTATTAAATTTATGTCGATATCAATCCAATTATATGGTTCAAATTAAACATTATTAATTAACCTAAGTTCATATTGATTGGCATAATCACTTTTGTACTTGAATTAATTTCAGCTTATGTATGTGGTGAAAGAAGTGGACTCATACTAGAGAGCCCCTATCTGTTTGGTGAAACACTAAATGGTGTGTCTGGATTAGACATCAATGCTGAAAAGAAATTAGTTACTGAAAAATTGGGTGAGCTACGAGATATTGGAGCCACGGAACGTGAAATTAAATTGGCCATGAAGGACCTAGGTATTAAAAGGTTTGTGAAAATCTACACAATAAATACACTTCAAGTTACCTTATCTTTTTACTAGTAAAAAAAATTTAAAGTGGTTTGATTATTTTACACATATTAAAAAATATATATAAATAAAAAAATATTATTTTTATCAAATTATCTTTATTTGTGTATTATCAATATCATAAATACATAGTGAAATATATCGCATTAGAAATTATGCAAATAGTATTAATTAAATGATACAATGAAAAAAAGTACATCGAAAATTGAAAAAATTATTTATTTTGAGACAATTATTTTTTTTAAAATTAGTTACTTATTGTAGGACGAAAGTAGTGCAATTTAATCTTTCTAATATCAATTATTTTCTCAAAATTTGTCTTTCATATAGACTTGTTCTATGAGAAAAAAGAGTTATTCTAAACATAAAATTTAAATTAATAAAAGTATATTACAAGAATAATAACATTAAATATGATAAAATTAGTTAATTTTTATTTTATATTTAAAGACCATAAAAGTAGATTTTTTTTATATTAAAGACTATATAAGGATTTAATTTTGGTATCACTAAATCAAGATTTTATTTGGTGGGATTTAATTCCTAAATTTATTCAGGAAGACTTTTTCTATAATATGATGGGTTTTGTCAATTTAGTTAGATGTTATTTGGGGTTCATCACTTAAATTCATGTTAACTTAAATAGTATGTACTAAGTGTTTGTATCTGACACATGTAGTATATCTGTTTAGTATTAATTCCTGTTCAGTATATGTTTTTGTGCCGGTGCTTTATCGATACCAACCTGTAAAAACTAACCAGCTTTATTGATTTTCATACAAAATATATGGAACAAAATTGTTCTGTTTTCACTTGATTTTTAGTGAACACCCAAACATATCACTAAAATGTTTTGTAATATTGTGCTCTAACTTGTAATATGCTTATAGTTCACAATACAAATGAGATTATGAGAATATATAAAAATTAGAACAGAATTGTAAATTTCGTGGATCATTTCACAATACAAAATTGCCCATTATTCTATTTCATTTGATTTTAGAGCAAATGTTTATGGATGGCCAAACACATACGTGTTTACAAAAGCAGTGGGAGAGATGCTCGTGGAACAATTAAAAGGAAACTTATCTGTTGTTATTTTGCGTCCTGCCATTGTTACAAGTACGTTCAAAGAACCTTTTCCTGGTTGGTCTGAAGGAATCAGGTAAATATAAGGACTTCAATTACCTTGTTATTTTTATTAAAAATTAAATATATCTTAATTTTTACTTTTTTTATACAACAATATCAATTATTATTACAAGACCGCGTCAATACAAGGTAGAGTCATTTCAATTCATAAATATTTGAATTATAAAAAGTGTTTTTAATTAAATAATAAGCAGTTTAATTAGTCTCACGTTTAAAATGTAAAAAGTTAGCACCATGAAAGCAATCATTAAAATTAAGTCAATTCTCAATAATAGAACTTACATAGGTGGGAAATTGTTGGTGGACCCTCAACACCATGACCACTTTTAAAACATTTGATTATGCTATAAAATTCATAAAAGATATGTATTTTGTTAATTTCAAACTCTTCTGAATAATTAAAGCTTATGTGACGTCTAAATCTAGTAATTAAATGATTTGTGAGTAGCTAACAACAACCACTACATTATCAACATCTCTCACTACAACACCAATACCCCACTTACTCTACTATATCATACATATTGCATCAACATTACACTTATACCAATCACTAAAAGGAGGTGTCTAGTGAACATCAAATATAAACAAAATGGGACTTCAACATAACATCTCCATCAGCACCACACTAACACTCTTAAGATTAACAATCTATATGTTTTTTGAATTACAACAGTCACATCAAAATCAATCCCCTCAAAACATTTTTTTATTTCTTGTGGACCATATTTCATAACACAAGGCCAAACATGAACAGTAACATTATCTTTGCATCAATAATATTTGTTTCCAACCACTCATGAAATGGTATACATACTTAGAATCATGTGAATTAAATATTAGACCTAAACGGGAAGCAAATCTACTTTGACCAATGATACTTCATAAAGAGATGTGAAATTGTATCATTATGTTGCCATAAAAAAATATACAGTGGATCACAACTAATTTCTTTTTTAAAAAAATCACTTTTTAATAGTGTTTTTGCACGTAGAATTCTCCAAACAAAAATGAGTGTGTCTTGGAATATTTTTATTTGCCTCAACTTTTTCCAAACTTATTGATCAGTATTGTACACGGAGTTTTCAGAGACAAATATCTCAAGTCTTGCCTTTAAAAAATGATATGAACTCTTCACTAGAAAAATAACATACCATGAAGCACCCCACACAAAATCATCTTATAGTTGAGAGAAAGAAAGTGGCAATATGAAAATTTGATGACCTTCAAAAGAGAGAAAAACTTCATTAATTAAAGTAGCATTCCAACATTGAATATCGAAATATATTAGATCAGAGACAAACATAATATCATACATGGGATGTTTTTAAGATCAAATCTTGCGACTATTTTGATAAGAAAACCAATTATCTCTCGTATATGAATTAGGTTGACATCCTCTTCTCTCCAAATACCAACCTTTCCAATAACATCCAAACGAACTTATGATATATTTCTCCGTATATAATTTAGCCAATAATCAATTAAAGGTTTCAAGAAATTTCTCCTAAAAAAATAACTTACTCAAGTCTCTCTTTGATACCAAAAAAAAGTGTTTATTTTAAGATAAATAACTGCATATATTTAAACTTAAAATTTAAAGTGATAATTTCCGGCTAATATAACAATGAACACCACTAAAATATATATAAGTAAAAACACTAAATTAAGACTACACAAAATCTTGTTATAGACTGTAATTAGTCTTTAATTAAAATTTATTAACCACACACAAATTTGATTAGCTAGAAAATTATAACTTTAATGTGTACTATAAGTCTGTGTGTGAAATTGAAAATGTTTGCTAATAGAGAATATTTTGTTTTATAGAACCATTGACAGTTTAGCTGTTGCTTATGGGAAAGGAAAACTAACATGTTTCCTTGGAGATCTGGACTGTATTGTTGATGTGGTGAGTTTTTGTATTAAAATTCCATTTTTGTGTATATATATAAATATTTTCCAATGCTTTATCCATTTGTAATCTCATTTGATAAGCAGATACCAGCTGATATGGTGGTGAATGCAATATTAGTGGCTATGGTAGCTCATGCAAATCAACCTAGTGATATTTTATATCATGTGGGTTCCTCTGTTACAAATCCAATTAGATACTTTAATCTCCAAGACTATGGATTTAGATATTTCAAGGCAAAACCATGGATAAACAAAGATGGAACCATAGTTAAGGTTGGTAGTGTAACCATGTTAACTGACATGGCTAGCTTCAGGAGATATATGTTCATTCGCTACCTGCTTCCTTTACAGGTTGTTATTTAAATATTTTAATTGAATTTGATGCAGTTACTACTCAAAATGGTATTTTAATTATCCTTTTTAACAAGACAACACCTTTTACATTTTTGTTAGGGACTCAAACTGGCCAATATAGCATTTTGCCAATATTTTCAAGGAACTTATCTTGAACTCAACAGAACGATCCAGATTGTTATGCGTTTGGTTGAACTGTACAGACCTTACTTATTCTTCAAGGGCATGTAAGAGTTACTTTACATAAATTTTTCTACAATCACTCATACATAATCATCACTTTTTAAATTTCAATTAAATGCATATGTAAATTTGATTTAAACTCTTATTATTTCATAAAACATTTGACACAAAATGTTAATTATTATGGCACCCAGATTTGATGATATGAATACAGAGAAATTGCGGAGAGCAGCAATACAAAGTGGAACAGAAAAAGATTTATTTTACTTTGACCCCAAAGTGATAGATTGGGAAGATTACTTTATGAACATCCATGTTCCTGGTATCGTCAAATACATTTTCAAGTGATACAAATATTTGATTAAAAATTCAAATTTGTTATTAAGAAACTACAATACAATACATTGTGGTATTCTATTTTTAATCATTATCTGCTCAATCAAAGGTTGTGTAATTCATATTAGCTAGCTATCAAATAAGATTAAAAACTTTGAATAAATTGTGTTATCAAATACAATATCATCATGGTGTATTAATATTTGCTTTCTATTACAATTGATAGTTCTCATTTATTTCATCATGGATTGTGAGATAAAGTCAATATCTAACCCATTTTCTTTCCTCCTTTATTTGACTTTACAATAAACATCGTTTAAGGTTGTTGCAGATAGATGTTAGATTGTGGCTAGTATCTTCATAGACCACTTGTAATTTTGTAAAGTATAGCTTTTTCTCTTTTTCATTTGTAGAAAGAAATAGAGACACCAAAAAAATCATCTATAATCAATCAGATTTGGGACCAGAGACAGCTTTTGGACATTGAATTTGGGAGAGACTATTGAATGTGTATTTAGCGAAAAAATGAAATAAGGGCCAAAAGGTTTGAATTTGTCTTCAAAATTTAAGATATGTACGTTCAAATCGAAAATTTCTTGATAAAAATTTTTTTGGTTAAAATGTTCAATTAAACTAAAATTTTGTTATAAATTGAAAATTGTTTTTAAAATTTATTGGTTGAATATATATACCTAAAATTTTGTAAACCAGATTTTTAGGTTGAATATATCTTTTTTGATTTTTCAAAAAAGCTAAAATTTCTTTTTTCTTTCTTTTTCTTTTCTTCTTTCTAATTTGTTTATTTCTGTCACTATATGTACTACTTCCCACATATGATAGAGACTTGGTTGAATTGATCAAATTCACATCCACTACCTAGATGTAGTTTGCAAATGATCAATAGCAACCTGATATTTATTGAGAGATGACATAGATCAATTATTGTGGACTTGATAATTAGTTAGTTTGTTATGTATTGGTGTACATTTAGACAAATTGATTAGATCATAATCTTAGTGTATCTTATTGCTGTAATTTTAATGTAGATTATATGTATTTGCAGGGTAACTATTTTTATCTTGGCAAAAATATACATTTTTGTTCAAGTCTTATAAGTTTTTTTTTTTTAAATTTAGTCTTTTAACTTAAATTAATTATTTTTCTCACTTTTATCAATGATTAATACAGTTAAAAGCTTATAATGATTAGAAACTCTATTAAATATTGTAACAACATATCTCTCGTAGTATTCATCAAAAAACATCCATCAAACTTTATAAATAATCTATATTTTTTGATTTTTTCCATAACCATTTAGACACATGTATAGTTTATAAACATATAAATATATGTATATCCACATAATCAATGATATTAACTTTCTCCCTTTGTAAAGTAGGTTGGATAGTCAACTCAATGGACTAATTGGATTTGATATTCATATTTGATAACAGTAATTCAAAAAAATTGTCATATTTAAAAAACCACATGTGTAATTTAATTATTATAACTTAAAAACTAATGGTGTAAACTAAATGCAATTTAAATGAACAAATTAAAAAGAAAAAAATATTAAAAATTTATAAGCGGAAACTAAATTAAGCTTCAAAATTCACAAACTTAATTTTGTTTTATATATTATATTTCCACGTGTTTGGATTAGCATTTCAATAATAATTTTGTCTTCTAAAAAACATCAAAAACATAGAAGAAGAAAACCATCAAAATTATTACTTTTATTAATTGTCATTAATTTAAAGCTCATCCATCTCATTCATTTTACTTTAGATCTCACAAGTATCATCATCCATCCCTTTTTTTGGATGGAAAAAGAAGAATATATTATCAAATAATTAAATTTTGCAAAGATACACCTCTAATTTCATCCAAATAATTGCATAGATAGTCTCAAATATTTAAATATGTTTTTACATAAGTTTTCATTAGAACATTTTCATAAATTATTTTATTTTAAAGTTAAATTTTTAACTCACAAAGAGTATCATCAGAAATTTAGTTTAAAATGCTATTTTTTGGTCATTAGTTTAAAATATTAAATCATATCAACCTTTTCAATTTATTTCCTTGACCAAATTCTAAATTACTCATTTATTTTCAAATATTGTTCTTAAATTATCAAGCTATTTTCTTTTTTTGGGTACAATTATCAAGCAATTTATTTTGAGTCAATTATCAAGCAATTCTCTCTATGAATACAGATAAGGATTTTAAGTTTGAATATGAAATTTTATAATTGTGTGAATTAATTATAATTTATTATTTTTTAAGAATATAAAATAAAATAGGTGAATCAACAAATTAGAGATTCGTAAAATTGGAGTCCAGATTCTAATAAAATAAAATAAGTGAATCGACAAATTAGAGAGACTCAACAAAGTAGTTGAACCCCAATTGTCAATGACTCTAAATATTGTCAATAAAATATTAACCTCACCTTATTTTTATTTTACAATAAATTCCTTATTATCCTAGAATTTTTGTTGAATACAATAATTTGAATGTAAAATCATTTTAACATTTAAATTTAATTTGATATAATTAAATACAAAAATTTGACATAGCATTAAATAATTGAATTTTTTGTAGCAAAAATAATTGAATTTTTTTTAGCAAAAATAATTGAATTTTTTTAGCAAAAATAATTAAATATTAAATAATATACTTAACAAAATTCTGTAGTATCAAAAGTGTTGGATTTTTTTTATAAATATCTTTTTTTTAATACCAAATTACTCCACTTTGAAAAAAAAATTCCCTCATTGTCCTACTTTTTTGACCCTACAGGACATCGCATCATGGGCCTGCGACGAGCTAAAGAATAGCCCAGCAGGACATCGCATCCTGGGGTGAATGAGCTGAAGAAGAATTTCAAAAATAAAATCCGAATTTAAATAATACAATTAATTAAAAAAATATTTAAAAAGATTATTAAATGAAATTAAATAAAATACTTTAATAAATAATAATAATAATTTTAATAATAATAATAATAAAAGAAGAAAATTGTAATAATATTAAACATAATTGATGTAGTTTTTTCTTTCAATTTGATGTATTTTTTTTCTTCGAATTAATGTATTTTTTAATGTTATTAATATAATTTTCTTTTTTTAATATTTTTATTATTATTATTATGTTTATTATTATTATAAAATTATTATTATTATTTATTAGAGTATTTTATTTTATTTTATTTTCTTTCATTTAATAACTATTTTATTTGATTTATTAATTAATTTAAATATTTATAATTTAATTATTATTAAAATTATTATTATTATTAAATTATTAATATAATTATTATTATAATGTAATTTTTATTATTTAATCTGTAATTATTAACATTATTAAAATTATTATTATTATAAAAATTATTATTATTATTATTTATTAAAGTTTTTATTTTATTTTATTTCACTTAATAATCATTTTATTTAATTTATTAATTATTTTAATTATTTATAATTTATTATAATTATTTTTTAAATATTTTAATTATTAAATAAATAAAAAAAATGTCTTCACTTCATCGCATTCTAGAAATGCGATGAGCAACTAAACCAACAAAATTATTTTCAAAATAGGGGTATTTTGGATTAAAAAAAAAACAGGAGATAAAAAAAAATCTTAATAAAATAACACTCTAGTAAAAAATAATTGTTTAAAAAACAGAATGAACTTAAAGTAATTTAAGAAATAGAATGCGCCTTAAACCCTAAACTCTAATTCTATTATCAACCTTCACTCTTTCCTCATATCTTCCATTCACAAAGTAATTGTAAACACCACTCCCATTACTCCTTCCTTTATGAAACTCTCCTTCGTAAAAATCACCATTGCCGTAAAACTCAACACCTTCCCTCACACTCTTCTTTTTTACACTTTCTTTCATTGAATCGTCGATGAACCACTGCACCGGTTTCGATTCGATTTGGTCTTTATATTTAACAACTTATTATCAATTATGTCTTTTATTTTAGCAACTTATTAACAATTTAATCTCTATATTTAACTTGTTACTATCAATTTAGTCTCTAACATAATATGCGTAAAATTTAGGGTGTATATAGGTTGGGTTGGATTGTTTTTTACCAAATTCTATACACGACCCAATCAATTTTATTCGGGTTGCATTGAGTTCTCAATCCATGATTTTTCCATCAAACTCAAACCAAACCAATCCGATTATAAGCAGGTTGGGTTCGCGAGTAGTAAAGAGAAATATATATATTTTTTTATTTTAAAAAAATGTAATTCAATTTAAATACTTGAACATAAAGAAAAAACTATATCACAACATATTATTCAATACTTAAAATAAATCCACAAACACAACAAAACACTTAAATTAATTAAATTAACAACAAATTTTCAAATATAGTCCAACAATTAAATTTTAACAATATGTAAAAAATAAATAAAAATATATATGTTACGTCAATAAATTAGATTTGCGAGTTCAAAATGTTAAATCAGCTACCCGAGCCGAACATAATTGAGTTTCGATGGATTGGTTCGAGTTAGACTCGAATTTGAATGAATTATATCAAAATACATGTGGAATTGGTTTGGATGACCGAGTCTATCCGTATCTATGAACACTGCTAGTAAAATATAATAGAGTCATAAACGTGTTTCAAATATTAATAATTTCATTCACTTATTTGTGAACGTCCTACGAAGAGACGAATATGATGGTTTATTCATTATGAAAATGCGACTTAGTGAATATTTTAAAAAGATATTTTAATATAACTTTTTCCAAAGTGAAAGAAACAAAAAACCAAATATGATATAAATACAAAAACAGGAAAAATAGGAGTTTAATAATAGTACAAAATCAACCTTTTTTTTTTATTGTACGTGGATCTCAACACCAATTGATGAGTCCAAGGGTGAAGCATCAAAACATTCAATTGACTATATTATTATTATTATTATTATTATTATTATTAATATTATTATTCTTAATATTATTATTCTTATTATTATTATTATTATTATTATTATTATTATTATTATTATTATTGTTATTATTGTTATTATTATTGTTATTATTATTATTATTCCACAACTACCGATAAAACCAAAATCCTTCAATCTTTCTTTTGTCTTTGTCAATTACTAGTCGTTGCAAAATAAGTGTCCTTCATACAATATTAATTGTTGTAACGCAGACGCTTACTTTATAACATTTTCTGTACGCTAGAGCGACACCTACTATAGAATGGATGAATTAATTCAAGTGTTTTTTAAAGAGAAAAGTACATTGATTTCCATTGAATTCTCTTTAAAGGACAAGACACACTTCATCTAATTTTAAAAAAACACTTGTTAAAAAATTACATCACATATGACATTAATCCCATGTTCAAAAGCCTATGATAGTAATATCGTTGGTATTAGATTAGCACAATGCCCATGTTCATGTTTTCTTAATCGTGTCTCATTTATACATAAGGTTATGAGCAATAGGAGAGCTTAACCTCTCTTCATTTTTGTTATGTAAATTATTAAATCTTGTTGACATGTCCATGATTATATATGTGCTATGATTAGACCTAAGTGTCATTTTGAAATTGTGTTAATGGAAATAATACACATTTGATCTTGGTTATTTTATTGTCTAGTATATATTTATGCTCCTCATATAAACTCTGAGCAAATATTCAACACTATTCTAGTTGAGGTTCTTTATTTAATTTATTTTGGTTTCAAAAGGGCAGCGATGACCAAACAAATTTTGGTATGCATGTTGAAGCAAAGTGTTAGAGGATATACAAATAGGGATAATTAGGAATTTGTTAGTAGTTGTGTTCCTATAGGTTGTTAGTACTGGAATAGGTGTACCTGCTTTGGTGTTTCTGTTATTAGTTATTTATCTTAGACCTAATCCCTATCCTAATGTGCCAGAAGTCTTTAAATAGATGCTTCCACCTCTTTAGAAAGGAACGTTTTATCAACTTTAGAAATTGAGTGGTGTAAATCATTGTAGGAACGTATCCGTTCGCTCTTGTGTATCATTTTCTTGGGAGATATTCTCTCTTATTATTTGTTATATTTTCTTTCTAAATATTAGTGTTCTTCCTCTAAATCTTTGAAATCCAATTTTTGGGTTCCTAACAATTGGTCCGACCTGCCGAATTCGAAGGAGTGCCAGTGTGCATGGAAATGGAGGATTGGTGGGCAAACTGGTAAAAACCCAGTTCTTTTTTAAATAAAAACCAGTACGAGAAAACTGGTAAAAATCCATTTTTTTTAAATAAATTCAAATTTTGAACAAAACAAGCTTTGAATCCAAATATGGACAAAAGCCAATTTCGAAACATAACCAGATATGAAACCGATTATAAATCCGGTTTTAGGAGAGAAATGTTGTTTTTGTTCTGATATTCAACCCAAATAAGGGGTTAATATCTGAAATTTGAAAAAATCAATCCATGCATTGTCCTACGCTTTATTTATAACTTTTTCTTATTATGCAGCCATTGATAAAGTGTGACAATCCTGAAAATGCTTTCTGGGGTGAAATTCATTCCCTGTGACGAGGTTTGTAGAGTTAGCATACTTTTATCATAGTATCACGGTTGTTATAAACTCCTATTTTAAAATATGATTTTGTTTTCTACTCAAATTTCTGCATTGCACTAGGTACAAAATGAGGACTTTGATTCTGACTCATAGGAAAAGAAAAAATCAGATAGTAGGAGGAAAAAGGGTAACAGGAAGGGGAAGAGCTCTAGGAATATCTCTTCTGATGATGATGAACTTGATAAGATTAAAAAAAGCTCTAGAAAGAAGAAATGGTATTCATCTGATGAAAATTCTTCTTTTGATGCAACTGAAAGTGAAAGCGATGGGGATGATAAGAAACAAAGGAGGAAAGGAAAAAAGAAAAGAGATGATGGTTTGTCTAATTATTCCGGTGAAAAGTCAAAAAGAAACACAAGATCTAGGAGTGGTAAAAAGGAATATACATCCGAGGAAGGGTCTTCTTCTTTAGATGGTAGTGATTGTTTTTTGGGTTGCCAAAGGAAGCGCCAAAAGTCATATACAAAATATAGGAGTAAAGGGAACAAGATCAAAGGCGAAGCTACCGACATTGCGACCAATTCTACACAGGAAAGGGAGATTGCAAGAAAAGAAATGGGATTGGATTGGATGCTTAGGTCTGAAAATAATAGATCTTCAGTTTCAGAAACAAATGAGATATTGTATGAGGAAGTTCCAGTTGAGGAGGTATGTCTTAGTATTAAATTATGTTTCCCCTCAGTTGTTCTAATGTTCAGCTCTCATGTCAACTCTATTTATATATATTCTTTTTCTGTCCTCAAAGGAAGCCTCTTTGTTGGTTTTTTTCTCAAGCTATATCTTTTTTTGGTGTCGTTTTCAAGCTATTTCTTACAAGAACTGAAAAGATAGATAAGAAGGGAAAAATAAAATAATCTGGAAAAAAAATCAAAGAGAAACTTCTTTATAACTTGTGTAGTCATCGCTGCATTTGGTTTTTTGTTCACGTGACCATGACATTTCAACTTGTCCTTGGAGGGTATTTGTAAATAAAAATATATGAAAATAATATTATGAAATTAATGAAAATAATAATATAAGAAATTAATATTAATAATATATGAAATTAATATTAATAATAAATATACTTACAAATGCATTAATGTATCAAAATTCAGCTCGGTGATTAGTAGATAATTCCATCTGTGAAAATTTTGATTGAGAATGTTAAAGAAATTTTGATTGAGAAGGTTGAATAAAATTTGAGATTGAGAAGGTTGTTGTGATTGAAAATGAGCCATTGAAAGTCCTTATATAGGGTCGTTGCCCCAACCTGCGATGCCTTCAGCTCCTCGCATCCTCAGGGTACGATGCCAGTAGCTCGTCGCATCCCCACGTAACGATGTCTGTCCAATTCAAATTGTTTATCTAATAGTATCAACAGTTGTGGATGATGGATACTAGTTATTTATTCAGACCAATTAAATTAGTCCAACTTGCGTTAAATCTTGGCCTTCCAATTTTTTTTATCAATGGTTGTGGATGATGGATCCTAGTTATTTGATTTGGACCAATGAAATTGGTCTAACACTTATTTAATCTTGGCCTTTCAATTGTTTTTATCAACAGTTATGGATGATCCAGGAGAAAAATATCAATCCTAGTTAATTTATTTGGACCAATGAAATTGGTCTAATTCCTATTTAATTTTGGCCTTCTAATTTTTTTATCAACGGTTGTGGATGATCTTGATGAAAAATAAATCTCACTACCTTCTATAAATAGAACAATAAATCTCACTTTCTTACCACACCTTCTATCTCATTATACCTTCTAGCATTTCATACTTACTCAAAAAAAAAATTTCATGGATTCTCAACAAGTAATTTGTATTGTTTATTACAATGGTACAATACTCGACAGAATTGAAGGTAACACATTTATAAGTGATTACAAAAAGGCGTTCAAAATACATTCTGGAAGCAATCTTGCTCGTCTAAAGAATGTCATTAAAAAAAAGTGACAACTCGATGACAAAGTGACGATAACTGATATAGTTTATCGACTCCTTGTTTTCTTTGGTGAAAATACAACAAGGTTTGAACTGATGAAGGTTTGCAATGACGAAGATGTTCAGATCATGTTTGATGTTTATGCACAGTGGTCGCAACTTGGCACCATTGAGTTATATGTTAAGTTTGAAGACGGTCCTCAAACATTGATCAACCATCGTCCTCAAACATACCCAATCCCGACTACATCCCATCTTTTCATCAAAGCAACCCTTATCAACCCAACTTATATTCTCCATCACAACACTACGAACCATTACAACACTATGAACCATACCCTAGCCAACTAGAACAAACTCATCCAGAAAGTTTTCAACTCCATCCTGGATCTCTTCCAATAAATCCACAATGCGATCTTCCCCTTAGTGTCTTATATGATATTAACAAGGAAGAATTAGGTGATTATAGTGAAGACGATGAGACATACTTCGATGAATCATCTGGGGATTCTGACGATGATAATGATGTTGACGAAGATTTGGAAGCAGAAGATCAACATATCCTACCTAAATTCGATCCATCGTCATACATGAAGAACATCAATTTAGATAATGCAGAGCAATCAAGTAAATTTGATGACATGTTCGTTAACCAAGACCCAGCAGTAGATGAAACTCTTGCTGTTGGAATGAAGTTTCGAAACAAGGATGAATGCGTACATGCAATCAAACGGTACCATTTAAAACAATCGTTGAATTTTGTGGTACATAAATCATATTTAGAAAGGTACGTTATTTGTTGTTCATCTCCAAATTGTTTGTTTAGATGTAGAGCTTCAAAACGCAAAAAAAAAGTGAATTGTGGGTGATTGGTAAATTGAATTTGCCTCACACATGCACAAATTCTGCTTTGTCACAAGATTATACGAAGCTCGATTCTAACATGATATGTGCAAGCGTAATGCAAGTTTTGAAACTGGATCCTTCAATCAAAGTGAAGGTCATTATTGCTTAGATTCAGGCCGTTAGTTATAGAAAGGCTTGGATGGAAAAAAATAAAGCCATCGAACAAATTTATGGCAATTGGGAAGAGTCTTACAATCAACTCCCACAATGGTTATTGATTATGCAAACGTTTGCTCCAGAAACCAAAATTGAAACAGAAACAATCCCAGCTTATCATGAGAATAGTTCGATAAGTGGGATAAGGATATTTCATAGACTATTTTGGGCTTACCTTCCGTGCATATCTACGTTTAAATTTTGCAAACCAATTGTACAAGTAGTTGGGACTTGGTTGTACGGCAAATACAAGGGAACTCTATTAGTAGCAGTTGGACATGATGGGAACGACAATGTAATTCCTATTGTTTATGCTCTTATGGAAGGTGAGACAAAATAGGGTTGGAGTTTCTTTTTTAGAATTTTAAGAAAATACGTCACTCCACAAGCCAACGTTCGTTTGATTTCGGATAGACACGAATCCATTAAGAGTGCTTATAACAATCCGAATAATGGGTGGCAAAATCCTCCGTCAAAGCATGTGTTATGCGTCCGACATATTGCACAAAACTTTGCAAGGGAATTTAAGGATAATGCTTTGAAGAAAAAAGTTGTTTGCATGGGTAATAATTTCATTTTTATTTCTTATAATTTGTGTAATTTTTAATAATTTAATTATTAATTTTTATAATTAGTTAATAATGTATTGTCTACTATTTCAATATAGGTTACTCAATCAATGAGCGTATATATCGACACTACCGCAGAGAAATCGGCATATTAAACCTGGAGGCTTTAAAATGGTTAGATAACATACCACGACTAGATTGGATTCAAGCATTTGATGGAGGTAGCCGTTGGGGTCAGATGACCACCAACCTTGTGGAGTCAATCAACGGAGTATTAAAAGCATCGCGCAACTTTCCTATCACTGCTTGGTCCAATCAACATATTATAAAACAGGGACACTGTTTCCAACAATGAGAAAACTACACGCATCAATTTTAGCTTCTAGTCAGGTATTCATAGAAACATGCTTAAATGTTATGAAATCTGACATACGTAAATCCAATAGTCATAGAGTTGATAGTTTTGATCGGAGCAACCATACTTTCATGGTTCACGAGACGGTAAATCCAATAGAAGGATGACCAATTGGTCATTACAGTGTAAACCTTCATAACAATTGGTGCGACTGTGAGAAATATCAAGCTAAACACATGTCTTGTTCACATGTGATAGCAGCATGTTCTAGTATCAAATATGATTATTGGAGCATTATGCCTGATGTGTACAAGGTGGAAACGTTACTAAAAGTGTATGACGAAACGTTCAGCCTTATACCAAACAAAGGATATTGGCCAGAATGTGAAGGTGTTAAGGTCTGTCACAATCCTATAATGCAGAGAGTCAAGAAAGGTCGCCCAAAAAGCAAATGCATTAGAACGGAAATGGATACTACAGAAAGAGTGCCAAGAAAGTGCGGATTATGTCGGGTCTCTGGTCATACTAGAAAACATTGTCCAAACACTGCCGACACATCTACTCAAATTTGATGTATTTTGTTTCTTTCAATTTAATGTATTTTTTTAAATTTTATTAATATAATTTTCTTTTTTTATTATTATTATTATTATGTTTATTATTATTATTATCATTATTTTTATTTTTTTATTATGTTTAATATTATTACAATTTTTTATTATCATTATTATTATTTTTTATTATGTTTATTATTATTACAATTTTCTTTTTTTTTATTATTATTGTTAATATGTTTTTTATTATTATTATTAAAATTATTATTATTATAATGTAATTATTATTATTTATTAAAGTATTTTATTTTATTTCATTTAATAATATTTTTAAATATTTTTTAATTAATTGTATTATTTAAATTTGGATTTTTTTTTTTTTGAAATTCTTCTTCAGCTCATCGCACCCTCAGAATGCGATGTCCTACTGAGCCATTCTTCAGCTCGCCGCAGGCCCATGATGTGATGTCCTGTTAGGCAAAAAAAAGTAAGGCAATTAGAGAATTTTTTTTCAAAGTGGAATAATTTGGTATTAAAAAAAAACAGGATATTTAAAAAAAAATCCAACAGTGTTCAACTTATTTTGTTGTTGAAAGCGTTATGTTTATAAACTGTCTCGTTTTCTTCTTTTTCTACTATCGTTTCCATGTTTTGTTTTTCTTTTAAATAGTTAGCTCAGCTGTGTTTAAGATTTAAAAGATATACAAATTTAATGTAAAAGTAATTTCTCCTTATTTTGACTGACTGACTAATTTTGATCGGATAGTTTTAGATTCTATGATGAAGAAACAAGTGAGATGCTTATCTTAACATATGAAATTAACGATATTTGTTCAAATTGATAGAAATCATATCGATCGGAAATATAATTTAAATTAATAAAAATGCTGCGAACAAATTCACAACACTCATCTTATTAACATAAAACAATATAATGTTTATAAATGTAATAAAGTCTACAGATACAATAAAATTGAGGTGTCTAAAATATCATGCATCTGGAGCTGCAACATTGACAATGTCAAAGTCATTGATAGAATTGACACTTTTGATTGAAGCTAATATGTCAATCTAAACTAAAGAACACCGCAATAAGACAGAAAATCAAAACATTGTAACAAGATAGAAAATCAAAATGTCGTATTTTGACAACGAACAAACACAACATCATAGTAAGACGATTAAACCACAAAAAACACAAAAGAAAAATTAAATTTATATAAAAATCACTTATTTAGATAAAAAAAAAATAGTAAAAAAGATTAAGAAGAGTGATTTTAAACTAAAAATTAGTCATAAATCACTATCTTGAGTGAAAAATGAAAAATTGATCAAAGGACAAGGAGGAAAATAGCATAAGGCCATGCGGCGGACCAAGTTTTTGGTTCAGGTATGTGACGTCTAAGTTGTTGACATATAAATGAGTTATTAAACGAAAATTCGTTTATAGAATATTTTACATTAAATTTTATTATTTTTGTAATATAAATTCATATAAATTTTAATAGTTTTTAAATTAATTAAATTTTAAGAATTTACTTAAACATTATCGTGACGTCAACTCAAATGACACATAACACAAGCATCTTACTCGTCATATTATTAAAATTCAGTTTAGAAAATAAACAATTAATTTAAAAATTGAAAGACTACGGTTTCAAAATAAGGGATTAATATGCGATGCTCCTCAAGCCGAATTATGAACTTGTACTTGTGTTTAGAGTCAATTTTAAGAGGATATGTTTCGTATCTTGTTGTGGAGAGTGATTATAAAATCTTTATATATGTAGTTACAAATAATTGCAAATTTAGTTGAAATGTCTTCATCTAGGTGCAGTGTATTCACAAGTTTTTGAATCATGATTAATATATGTAAGTTCTCCATACTTAAAAGGAAGGAAACAAATGTGCTGATTAACTCGCTTACTTTAAGTTTTTATTGAATTGTTTATGTATTTTATTGTGGAGAATCCTCTTGTGATTTTTGCAAAGTTATTTTTGATAATATTTTCATCCCTTACATGCCTAGTAATGTTCTACTAATTGGGTAGTTTTTTTTCTTGTTGTTTGGATGTTCTTCCTCTCTTTATAAAAAAAGAGGATTAATTGTAAAAGTAAAATAAAATAAATATGACGAATAGATTAACCCCCAAATCTACATTTAAGACTATATTTCAATTTATAGTTTTGCTTGTCAAAGTACTTGTTTTTCTAAACATGTACTTTTGGGATAGAAAATGTTACGTGAATTCTATAGAAGCTGACACTACCTTACAGTAAAGTACAAGAAGCAATAAGCAAGAAGAAACACACGTTTATGGGCAAAGATTTTTTTTTGTTGCCAAAATACCATCTATAGTCCTTTAATTTAAATTTAATTTTAAATAATAATTTTATTATTTATTTAATTTTAAGTAACGATTTAATAATTTAAATCTTAAAATATTAATAATGATATTTTTTTAAAGAATTTCAAAAAATTCATTGTTAAATTATTACTTAAAATTAAATAAAAGATTAATTTAAGAAAACAAAGATAATTGACTGACCTAAAATGAAATTAAAGAGCCGTGAGAAAAGGATTGTCTTTCTTTTCATAGAGAAAGAAATTAAAGAGCAGCGATAGGTATTATCTTCTTTTTTTTTTCATAGAGAAAGAAGTAATTGACTCGTGCAACAATAAATACTGATTTGTTTTTCAAATTACATTTTAATTTATTTTCTATTTTTGATATTTTTAAAGTAATTTAGATTATTTTACACCCATGTATTTGTCCGCAAGAAAAAATTGCACGTGAGTAGGAGAGTTTGTGCTAGAAATATGATATGATAATTTTTCAATGTGAACATTTATTATTTTTTACAACTATTCAACGTCTTTTTTTTTTTTATCCTTTTCCTGTTACATCACTAAAATATTAAAATATTAGAAATTAACGTTTAGAATGATGTGTGGTTTGCAAAGGTGGTCTTTCATAGCATAGTGGAAAGAAACAACATGATTGATACCAGAATTATTCATCAAACTGTGTTTATGATCATAATTTTAAAATTCAAACAAGGTGGGATTGAGAAAACGTGATATAAGATGGCAATCTGCTATGAATGACTTTGTTAAACTTTGGAACATTGCTGCCATAGGTGGCGTTCTAAGAAACATAATTTCAATGGTCATCTCGACGCTTGTTCACTTTTTGATGAGTTAATTGCAATTCTTTGAGACTTTGTAATTAAAATGTTGCGAGTATTAATGTTGAATATGAGTAACGTCAAACTAAACACCTTATAGTACTATTTTATTTCAAAATATTTGATTAAACATAATTAGAATTTTAATTAAACCTAAATGTATAAAGTCATGTCCATGAAGTAAAATAAAAATATAATGATATGTTTCTTTTGTTTTTATATATATTCCGACATCAATTATGCTCCACTGTTTTTAGGTACTGTATCTTTTAGATTTTATGAGTTTTTATGGTTGTGTCATGTTAAAACATACCTTAAAGAGAACAAAATGCTTATAAATTACTCATAAATTCTAAGTGTCCAAATAATATCGTAAAAAGAAAATGAATTAATTGTAGTTTTAATTTCTTTATTTTTATCAATTTACGAAATTGATCTTCTTATTTTAAAATATGACACATTTGGTTATTTATTGTGATTTTTTTAACTAAAAATGGCTATATGATATTGTTTAAATTATATGATATATGATAATGCAAAACAATTAGCACTCATGAAATCGCAATTAAACTCTATAAAAACTTAACTTTTAACTTCAAAAAAATTTTCATTTTTGTAATTTAATTTATGACATGTGAATAATTAATGCATATAGATGATTTTATATCATGAAATCGTATGCCACATCCTTTAAATTATGTCAAATTATTATTTTTTTAGTCAACAATACAAGGGAGATACTAATATTATCGACTTTTAAAATAAAAAGTTCAATTTCGTGAATTATTTAAAATAAAAAATCAAAATTATAATTAAACTAAAAAATAATATTGAATTTTTTTTTAACGAAACCTGATATATAAATTACATGATTTGATTCCCTAAGAAAGTGCTCACTAAGAAGCTATAAAAATAATCAATAGAGAATTAAACAAACTTGTATACGTTACATGTATACATAAGGTGTAATATTTGGTTTGGTTGGAGTGTTGGAAGAGAAAAAAAATCTAACACCGATAAAAAAATAATTGGTTTGTTTTTTGTAATTTATTTTTATGAAATTCGAAGAAAAATGAATTGGTTTGATTCGGTTTAATTATATTTGCTAATTTTAAAAATGTAAAAAAATTATTTTAAAAAATCTAAAAATATCTCGGATTATCATTTTAAAAGACATGAAACTAATATTCCAACAAATAAAGATTGGGTTTGGTTTGTTTGATTAGATTTAGACCATAACATGAAAATAAATGATTAATTTAATCGATTTGATTTTAATCTTCAAGTTCATCATATTATTGGTTCAGCTTAAACCTAGACATGGACAAAATATTTTTTATTATAAAAATTTATTTAAAAAATAGTTTTTTATTATTTTAAATTAATTTAATTTTAAAAATTGTTTTATTTTTTTTTTTAAACTGATTTCAAAATTTATTATTTTAAAAACTGTTTTTAGATGAATTTTTAATTATTATTTTTAGTAATTCAAATATGTTTTTAAAATAATGATTAATAATTAATAAATTATGATTTTTTAAAATAACGAAAATAAAATTTAAGTTCTGTTTTTTATTTTAAAAAAATATTTTTTTTTTGCTTAACAAAATATCATACTTTTAATAAAATTCGGTTTTATGATAAAAAGAAATT
>JBBPBO010001984.1:61563346-61701257 GCA_037974295.1 Cicer cuneatum | reverse complement strand
TATTTAAATTCTATTTTCTTTTAAATATGATAAAAATATATTAAAAATACACGTAATCATGTTTTCAATGTATTAAAAATTTAATAAAAATTATGTTTTATTTTAAAAATATATTTGAATTAATAAAAATAATAATTCAAAATTCTTCTAAAAACATTTTTTAAAATAATAAATTTTGAAATCAGTTTTAAAAAAATAATAATTAAAACTAATTAGTTTATGATAAAAAAATAATTTTTTAAATAAATACCTAATATTTCCTTATTATTATTATAATTTTTTAAAATATAATACATTAGGTTTTATTAAATAAAATATGTGATCTATTAGATTTACAAAATGTCTCAATTTTAAGAAATAGATAGACCAAAATTCTGAAATTAAATATAGATGGTCTAAAATTACGAATCAGTTAAAATAAGAGGATCAAAATTGCGAAATTAAAATTAGATAGACCAACATTACAAATCAGCTAAAATAGAGAGACCAAAATTGAGAAATTAGAAATAAAAATAACAAAATTACGAATCAATTAAAATATGAAGACAAAAATTACAAATAAGTTAGAATAAAAAAAACTAAAACTACATTTAAATTTAATTAATTTAAGGTTTATCAAATTACTGATTTTTTTTAATTCAGATATTCTCAAAAATGACACCGTAATAATCTAAATTTCGATAAGAAATAAGTAAATTAAGATGAAGTTGAAGAATTGTTACCTTGAAGATTCATATTAAAATCCTTCTAAATAATCCACTTTAGTTGAATTAGTTGATTATCCAATTATTGGTTTGATAATAGAAATGTAAAATTAAATTGCATTGGTTGTTTGGCACCGTACTCATATCCATCCTTGTGACAATTAATAGTTGATGACTCCTAGAAATCCCAAACCGTCACTCAAGCTTCACAATTGTCATTTGGGGGAGACATTGCTGTAATTTGGTATAGTTTCAAAATGTTAGCTCAACAAAGTATGTAGTACACTGTTGGAGATCATGTGCAAATTTAGTGTCATCGATTTTGTTTTGACATGTGTCACATGTTCAGGCAACAAACAATTAAGAATTTGCATTATATTGGTTCTTTTCTTTTAAAGTGAATAATAATAATAATGATAATAATAATAATAATAAGAATAAAATAATGTTATGGTGAAGTGTCACATTTATTAGTCCGTAAACTACACTACACCGATATTTGAAAATTCGTCCAAATTATAACCACAAGGTGCCACATGTGATCTTTTAGACTTTTAGGAAGTCTATTATTCACGTAATTATATATAGACATAAATTTCACTTGATAATCAGAAATTTTTCGTAACAGAAGTAAGAATATAACTATAATTCGTCCAAATTAAGTTTCTATAAATTAAATTTTATTAAATTAAAACACTTTAAAATAATCTATAATATGTAAGATGATTTTTCCTTTTTAAGATATGGCAATGTTTTCTTATCATTGTATGTGTTTATTCTTAAAGGTTTGATAAAATTAGAAGGATACATAGTAAAAATTACTACCAATTAAAAAAATGTATGATAAAAATTGCTACTGGTCTTTTATAACTTTTCTACTTTTTTTTTCTTTAAAAAAATTATCTATAAAGTGGTAACAACTATTTTTCTATAGGGGTAAAATAAAAATTATTAGACATTTGTCTTTGAAATTTTTTTCTTTTGTGTGAGCAAGAACTCCCAAGTCAATATGTGTAGACATGTAATTAAATGTTTGTTGTTAAATAATCAACAGAGATGGAGAAATATTAGTAGTAAATATTAAATTTTTGATCTCGTATTCGAGTTCAATTTTGACTTTTAGTAAAATATTAATATTGTCTATTAAAAAAAATAGTCTATATAAATTTAAACTTGAGTCCTAATATCAACTGTATTTTTTTAATTTTTTTTTCTCAAATTGATATCAATTGACTACGTGTATGTTGATTCATTTTTTAGAGAGTTAAAAGTGATTTTATAGTTCTACAATTGATTTTGGTACTTTGTAGGATTCTAGATTTAAATTTATTTTATCTCTAGAGTTTCTTCTAATTTAACTTTTTATTTCAAACATAATTTTTATACTTAAATTTATTATCTAACTCACTTTTTTTTACGTAAAACTATATAAATATAATTTATTTTACTTTAAACTAAAATCAATTCAATCAAAAATTAAATACAATTATTTGTGTTAACCACTGTTCTTAATATATATAAATATAAATTAATTACATTTGCTTGTAATTGGGTGAAGAGGTAGTAGCATACATGTGACATGCATGTCTATATAAAGATATATGGTATCACCATCAACAACATTGTTTCCTTAAAAATTTGTTTCATTTGAAGATCCATATTTGAAATTTTTCTGCCTCTATCTCCAACCTCTAATGGAATTGGGAAGCATATTGCAGTTTCTTGAGGGGAAGACCATTTTAGTCACCGGTGCAACCGGCTTCCTCGCAAAAAGTATCAGAAAAATTTATATATCTGATATAATATTTTAGATTATATACCTCAATTTTTCAATTATATTTTTTATATTTCATTTCAGATTTAGTATTTTACATGCATTGAGACTCTCAAATAGTAGCTTGTTATGATCTGTTTATTTATTTGTGCATGGTTTTGCAGTATTTGTGGAAAAGATACTAAGAGTTCAACCGAATGTGAAAAAACTTTACCTTCTTCTAAGAGCTAAGGATTCTGAATCTGCTACTCAACGCTTATGCACTGAGGTGATGAATGAATGTTTTTATATTATTACAATTACAATAACTTTCTTTAATTTCTTTGAAAGTTATAAAAATATTAGTCTCGTTCATATGAAAAAAACGTTTCTGTTTTCTGTTGTATCTTTAAAATGCAAAAGTGCTCTGTTTTCACATATATTTTTACTGTTTTTTTTTACAGATTTTACAAAATAATTTCTTTTACTGTTGTTAAATCTTTGAAAATAGTATAAAGTGAAGAAAAGACACTTTTATGGCTTTGTCTAATATAGATATAAGCAGCTTTAGATACAGCAGGGGCAGGCAGTGGCGTTGCCCCCCCTCCCCTGAGAACAACTATATTCTAGTATTATACTCCCTTTTGTCTATAACATATAGACCAGTATGATTATGCTCCATTTACCAAATTATAAGTCTTCTTTTGAAAAAATATTTCTACTTAAATATAAGAGATTAAAGGATATATTATCGATGTAAAATTAATATTTTATGAATTGACACATTATAATTAGCTGTCGGTACAAAATAATTTTACACGGACGGGCAGTACATTACATTTAATCTCTAACTATAAAAATTTTTCTCTTACATTGATTTTTTATTTTCTAAATATATTCTTTATCTATTCTACCCATTTGTATTGAAAGATAAAAATTCAACATTAACTACATTTATAAAAGGATAGTCATACACAAAATATATACATTACCTACACTATCAATTTTTTTTCTTCCAATTATGAGAATATATTATAAGTGCTTATAAAAATGGACAGGGGAAGTAAATATATTAATATTATTTTATTTAAAAAAAATACATTAATATTATTAAAATTACTATTTTTGGTCTCCAATAAGAGAAATTTTTGGATTTGACAAGTAAAATAGTATTGGAATATGCACAAGTTTATTTTTCATGGTTAGATCCATAAATCTCGTCGTATCTCATTTGATTTAATAGCGAGATTTATTAATCCAATAATCAAAATAAATTTGTGCAAGATTTATCTCACTTGTATATCATAAAATTGAGTCAGTTTAGTAACTAAAAATTATAAAAATATAACGTTTTCTTTAACAAAAACAGAACTTTAAAATTGGAGCACAAATCCTTCCATGTTTAACCAAAGATTATTTTAGACAAATCTTAATTGAAACTTATTACTTGAATTCCTTCTTGTTTTCCTTTTTTATATTTAAGATTTTAGTCAACCAAACTAGTAATTATGTTGTTATATACACTAGACATTACTTTTTGAGAATAAAATAGAGTAATATTATAACATCATTTCTATAAACACTTTCAAAACATGCACTCGAAACATTTTTAACCGGTTAGGCTGACTTTACTATGCAATCGATAATAGACAGTAAGATTAATAGAAAAATTTATCTCTCTTAAACTAAAAGTCCACTGTCAACTTCATCATAAAGTCATTTGCAGAAGATTTAATCACTCAAAGCACACCTAATACATTTTTGATATTTTTTCACTATGTGTGCATAATAAATTTGTGTGATATGTAGATCATAGGGAAGGACTTGTTCAAATTATTGAAGGAAAATTTGGGTACAAAATTCGACTCCTTTGTCTCTGAAAAATTGATTGTGGTGCCCGGAGACATTTCTCAAGAGGGCTTGAATTTGAAGGAATCAATTCTAGAAGAGGAGATTTGCAATCAAACAGATGTTATAGTTAATTTAGCTGCAACAACAAAATTTGATGAAAGGTATATATTTAAGGTGATATAGTAATTTAGAGTTTATTTTATATAAAAAATTTAAGATGTACATTTTTTGCATTAATTCTTCAATAATTGTTATTAAACGCAGATACGATGTTGCATTGGGTATAAATACATTAGGAGCCAAACATGTTTTGAGCTTTGCCAAAAAATGTGCTAAACTAAAGGTGCTTGTCCACGTTTCGACAGGTTAGTGTACATACCCATGATAACTTATCTATGCAATAAAGTCAAATCTTCATCTAAATTATTCCAACCTTTTGAGCCAAAGAAAATCTAAATCAAACCTTAATGTATCAATAAAGATGCATTACTTTTGTCACAGCTGTTGCAACAACTTAATTATGACCACTCATGTTTTAATTTCTTGATTGAATTCACTATGTAAGTGTAGTGGTGGATATTACACAAAATATTAGAAGTCTGATAAAGATTAACTATAATATTATAATTGAAATTTATAAAAGTCATATAGTTTTATAAAAAATTCAATATAATATCAATACAAAATAAAAATATAATATGAGAAAAGAGACATTTATGTCGAATTAAAGTTGTGTCATTTGTTCTCCTAAAGTCTTGAAATTATCTATAATTGAATCAGAACTAAATCTTTCAACTATTTCTTTTTCAATGCAAAACATCATATTGTCAACAAGAAATTCATCTTTTAACTTGTTACGCAGTCTTGTCTTGATAATCTTCATTGCTGAAAATGATCTTTCTGTAATAGCAGTAGAAACCGGAAGAATTAAGATAAAGCGGATTAGCCGATCAATCAAATAATATGTTTTTGTCTTACCTTTATTTTAGAGTTTCATACAATTCAGACATAGTCGACAATTTATTCAAATCTGAATGACTAACAACATTAAAAATAAAATGTTTCAATTGAAATCTCAAATTAATTTTCTCTTGATAATTAAAATTCAAGAAATAAAATTTATTTACAAGAGCTCATATATTGTCCATATCAAATGCTTTGTAAATATCTTTAAGAATCAAATTATTGCTTAGACTCAAAAGCTCTATTGTTTACGCACAAAACATGTGATTCAATTCATGCAATTGTTGATCAATTGTAATACAAAAGAGATTCACTCTATATTGTTGACACAATGTGATGTAATCATGTTGATGATGAGCGCATCTTTCGCGTTCTATATAAATAACATTACAATTGGGGGAATCAATATCACGTTGGTTACAAAATAATATCACATTTTTCAATAAATCATTTCAACCATCATCTCTCAACATTTGAATTAATATTTTTGTATTTTTGACTAAATGCATTACATTAAGTATATCTTGAGATTTCTATTGTAAAGCTTGACAAAGACGATATGTAATTTGTTTTTCATGTGCAAGAAAGGTATACTTTGAATTATATGGAACATTCTCTAACACTACTTTTGCAAGTTCATAATTGTATGATGTTAAGAGTTTGACCATTTCAAGAAAGTTACCTCTATTTTTTTATTCTAGTGATTCGTCGTGGCCTCGAAAAGCACAAGCTTAAATGTGAGCCAACGAACTGAAACAATAGAACTCTTTAGATGAAGTATATTTTTGCTAATTAGATCGACACTCTGCACATTAAAGCCATTTATGATGTACATAGATTTATTGAACAAGTCTTGACATGCTTTCATTGCATTGTTGTGAAACGAATAAGGACTCTCTCCAATATGTTTAAGTAAAGCAAAACTCTTTTTGGCATTGACCTTTCTCCATGCTTTAAATCATTTTCTACTGAAGAAATCAGTAGTAGGATTTCCACTAATTGGTTTTGTACTGAACAAGTAACAAAACAAACAATAAGTAGCATCATTAGTCGGAGAGTACTCTAGCCATGAAGGGAACATTTTGAACCAAGATGCTCAAATTCGTTTTGGATGCTTGTCTCCATTTATGAGATATTTTTCAACTACACACTAATAGGGACCCAAATTAAGATAAACTTTTTGAACTTCATTTCTTTGATTCACCGGATATTTCCCAATTTGGAGACGCTTTTCGGGGTCACGTCTAAACAGTTGACATCAAATTTATCCATGGTGATTTTTTGAATCTTACAATGCTGCTCATCTGGTTAAACTATTTGATCACTAGAAGGATGCTTTTCAGGTGTTGATGTTGAAGCTTTGTAATTTTCATCTTTGTCGAAAATTTTCTTCTTGAAAAATGCATCAATTTTCTTATGTTTAAAAATCGTGTCACTCATAAAAGAATACACAATTTAATTAAAAACAGTTCACAAATTAACTAAAACAATTCACAATTAACAAATAGTAGAAGTGAAAAAGAGTAAGCACTTGAAAAATATAAAAAACAAATTGAGATAGTCTGAGGATCAACACTAAGAGGCGACGCTGACGGCCGCTGCAACTAAGAGGTAGAGTCCAAAAGAAGAGAGGGAAGAAGGACTGATAGAAGAGAAGGAGAGAAGCAGATAGGAAATAGGCGATGACAAATGGAATGAGTTTCTCAAAATCTTAAAAATTTAGAATATTTTAATAACTTATCATTATTATTTTAATAATCTATCATTTATTTATAAAAAAAAATTATAAAAAATATAAGAGATGTCGTGATCCTACTAACTCAATAGAAGGTCCGACACTGTCTAAATGTACATAATACTCATGAGTAAATAGACAAACCTAAAAAATCATTACATAATTGAAGGAAGTAGTCTCTCTTTTGTGCTTACGGCTTATACGTTGTAGACAGCTTTTACTTTATTTTTTTTTTTACTAAAATAAAATTTATATATACAACAATGGATCTGTTTATTTTAAAATTAAAATAAAATTAATTATCAAGATCAAATAATTAATTAGAGATTATTTTTTGATATTTTTATGTAAAATGAAAGTTGATTTGTGTTTGTTTTTAATGAAAATAATTTTATTATTTTTCTTCTTCGTCTACTATAGTTATTAAAATTATATTATTTTATTTTTTTTCGTAAACTACTTAAATTTGATTTGCAAAATTTTATATGAATAAAAAAAATGCAGGAAAAAAAAATGAATTGATACTTCATAATACTATTATATTTTAATGGATAATATGTTACTTAAAACATAAATGAAGTTCTAAATAAATTAAAATTTCAAATTATTTCCTTGGTATTGCTATCTCTTGCAGCCTATGTGTGCGGTGAGAGAGGAGGACTCATACTAGAGGATCCTCATCACTTTGGTGTGTCACTAAATGGAGTGCATGGACTAGACATTTGTATGGAAAAGCAATTGGTGGAGACGAAATTGAAACAGCTTCAAGCAAAGGGAGCAACAGAACATGATATTGAAGTGGCCATGAAGGACTTGGGTATGGAAAGGTAATCAAATAAGTGGAAATTACTCAATTCGGATTCACCGCAGTTAAAAAATGGAGTTACACATATTAATTAATCTATACCCATTAATTTAAGATATAAATCATCTTTAAATAATTTTTATCATTGATTTGAAATTAAACAATCAAGATCGTATTATGCAGTATTGTTAATACGTGGAATCTGAATTGGAACTTATTGTCTCTCTAATTATATTTTTGAGTCATCATATTTTAATGAATACCAAAAATTGAGTTTATTTTTTTTAACAAAAGACATTGAATAATGTTTGATTGTATCTTAATTAATTTATCAGAGCTAATGAATATGGATGGCCAAACACTTACGTGTTTACAAAAGCAATGGGAGAAATGCTTGTAGAAACTTTTAAAGAAAATATGTCAGTTGTTATTCTACGCCCTACCATCGTTACTAGCACTTATAGAGAACCTTTTCCTGGATGGATTGAAGGCTTAAGGTAAATCATCAAATTTAATCTTATTCTAAAATTAAAAAAATTAATTAGTTATAGAATTTTTTAAAAAAAAATTGTCTCTAATTTGGTGTCTCTTACAATTAATAAAGAAATTAGACACATTATTTTCCTCTTATTTTGGGAATTTTCTACAGAACCATAGACAGTTTAATTGTTGCTTATGGTAAAGGAAAATTAACAAGCTTCATGGCGGATCTTGACGCAGTTTTTGACGTGGTGAGTCACATAATATAATCTTCTTCCTATAATTCTATAAATAAATGAAACTTTTCTTTTAATCAATTTATTAATTAATTAATTAATGTTTGAATTTGGAGCAGATACCAGCAGACATGGTGGTGAATGCAATTATAGTGGCCATGATAGCTCATGCTAATCAAGCTAGTGATGATCATATAATATATCATGTAGGTTCCTCTGTTAGAAATCCAATTAAATATCGTAGTTTCAAAGACTATAATTTTAGATATTTCACGGAAAAACCTTGGATAAACAAGGATGGAAAACCGGTTAAGGTTGGTAAAGTTACCATGTTTAATAACATGGCTAACTTTCGAAGATACATGTTCATACGTTACGTGCTTCCTTTAAAGGTACTTTATTACTTCAAATCTTTAATGTCACATATAAATTTCTTTCTTTTGTAAATTTTTTTTATTTGCTCTTCGATCAATTACACATGTCTTGCATTTATTATATGATAAGTTAACCAACGTCAATTATAATCAAATTTATATTTCTGAAAAAAATATATTAAAGTATGAGTAACAGATTTTAATTGGTTGCAGATAATTTATCTACAATTTTTTAAAAGATATTCTAGAATTTATTGTTAAAGTTAAATATGTTTTTAGTTCTGACAAAATTATGATATTTTAAGTATAGTCTATAAAAAAATTTATTCCATTTTAGTATCTATTTTGGTGTTATATAGATGTTTTTTAGAGACTAAAAGTATCAATATTTGATATAAAAAAATTCAAAATAGGGACTAAAAAGTGAAGAAAAAATTTATAAACTAAAAAGATGAAACATTTTTATATAGACTAAAAATAAAATTTTATAGATATTAAAAACTTACTTTACCCTCTATTTAATAAGTAGTAAAATACAAAGAATTTAGTCTTTTTTTATTAAAGGGTTGAGAGTATTTTTGTTCAAATGAATTGAAAATTGAGAGGCTTGAAATATATACTATTACAAAATATTTAAAAAAAATGAGACCTAATACATAGTAATATAAAAAAAAATATATTTAGTCTCAAAGCCCTTTACTTACTGGTTTGGGCCGGCCCAGTTCCCCAAAGCTCTCAAATTGTGGCTTTATGGTAACTAAGCTCTTAAATTGTGTTTCTTTTTATATATATGGATTGGTATAGTCCCAGTACTCGTTTTTTATAAATTATTTCATTTTTTATGTTAAAAATGAAAAAGAGAAATGAGATGAGTGTAATCTTCCTATTTGGATTGTGTACGGTCGCAAGAAAACATAGTCACAAAATCTGAATTGTTGGATTAAAATTGAACAATTTAAATTTTAAAATCAGAATTTTTGTTTTAAATAAAATCAAATTACATCTTGAAATCTAATTCAAACTACACTCAATTTAAATCCAAAATTTTTGTTAGTACCAACAACTTGCTAATAGAGTTTGCATTTATCAGGGACTAGAGATGGCAAATTCAATTTTATGTCAATATTTTAAAGGAATATATCTTGACCTTAACAGAAAAATCAATACGGTTATGCGGTTAGCTGATCTTTACCTCCCATACTTGTTCTTCAATGGCGTGTAAGTTAATTGATAATTTATTAACAGCTAAATTAAAATATAACACTATATAGTATATGTTTAATATTCATTCATTAATTAACTAAGAGTGTTCGTTTTGCATACAGATTTGATGATATGAACACAGAAAAATTGCTATTAGCTGCAAAACAAGGAGGTGTAGAAATGAATTTGTTTTACTTTGACCCTAAGATTATTGATTGGGATAATTACTTCATGAATATCCACATTCCTGGTATCTTCACTTATGCCTTCAAGTGATGTGTGCGTGATCAAGTATTTTTCATTGCCAATATATATATATATATATATATATATATATATATATATATATCCTTTGAATGAAGCTTGTATTATTGTTGGATTAATACAAACTTGTGCTAGTCATATTATACTTTAATCTGTAACAAATTATTATATATAATTATTCATCATATTTATCTCAAAAGTTGATTGTGAGTTCAGTTGTTTGAACTTAGTTATTACAACCGTTGATTCTTACTTCTGTAATTAAAGTAAAGTAGAATTGATAAAATTACGATTAGTCAATATAATTTTACAAAAATTAAAGAATATAGTTTTTAAAAATCACGATAGTCTACTGTTATATATTTTTTTGATTGCATGATACAATAGAGCGGGATCTAAGACAACCTTTATACTTTAATATTTGGTTTGTAAAAGAAATTGAATGAAAGAAAATAATGTAAAAGAAAAGAAAGCATAGGTAAAGAATGCTAAAAGAAAGTGAGAAGATTTTTTATTGTTTTGTAGAAGAGAAAGTGAAAAGAAAGAAGAGTAAAACATTTCTCATTCCTGATTTATTTGGAGAAACAGAGAAAAAAAAGTGTATATTTATAAAATAACAAAAATAACCTTAACTAAATGTAAATATATAGAAATAAAAAAAATATAAATTGTACTGTTGATAATAAAAAAAAAATAACACTCGATAAAAATATAATAAAACTCTACAAAATATCAACTTATATATAAATATTTATTTTATTCTTCAAATTAAATTAAAATTAAAATAAATATGAATTGATTTTAATTTTATTTTACTTATAATAAGTTTTTCCTATTGTCCTACTTTATTTTTTCAATAGAAAAATAAGTAAAATATTTATAGAATAATATTACAATTAAAACAATTTGTAAATATGTAATATCTCCATTCTTTTTTTCAAGGCAATTAAATGTTAGAATAACTCTTTCTATAATTTGTAAAACGGATTCTAAGTGGGAACAATTTAATCTAATCAGTTTCTTATTGCTAAATACATGTGACTAATGTAAGGGCCCGTTTGAAGCATTGTTTTTTCTTATAGATATATATTTCATTGGAAATTTTATCCTCTCTCAAGGTAGATTTCTACTCTATAAATAAATTTGATAAATTAATATATTTATTTTTATATAAATATTAAAATTTGTCATTTTTTATCACATTATTATTTTAGTTTTTTGATATACAAGTGAATGCCAATTTTTTTTATTTTATTGGAAAACTTTTTTTAAGTTTTTCACTATAGAACTTACACTTTGAAAAAAAAATTTCAAGTTTTCCAGTACAGAATTCTTTACTGGAAAACTTATTTGTAGTTTTTCGGAACTACGGAAAACTTTTTTCAATGTTTCCAAAACACATCTCATTATCGGAAAGCTTAGAATCGCGAGTTTTCTGGAAAAAAAATTTCCTTTTTATAATTTTTTATTCTTTTGTTTTTTTTTTAATTTTTAACTATTTTTTATTCCTTTGTCATAACCTAATAATAATTTATTCTTCATCTCTCTCTGTCTTACTTCTTTATCTCATCACTTTGTTATAAATATTAATTTATCTAGCTCAATTCACAACAATTTCTCGTATATCAAATATCTGAAGGAAAATAAAAAATAAATATGTATACCGAAGAACTCTTTCACAATATAGGTTTTAAATTAAATAATTTTTTAAAATAAAAATTTCAAAACAAAACATATGTATACCGAAAAACTCTTTCACAAGTTTTTTGGAACAGAAAGTTTACCGGAAAACTTATGAAAAGTTTCCACGTAGTTTACATTCTCAACCTTCTGTTCCGGAAAAGTTTTTTAAATGTTTTCGGTACGCACCTTTTAAACCTTCTGTATCGACAAACTTTTTCAAAGGTTTTCGGTACACACCTTTTCAACCTTATCAGAATATTTTTTAAAAGGTTTCCGTCACACACCTTTTCAACATTTTGTACTGGAAAACTTTTTTAAAGGCTTCCTGTAACACCCCGAGTTTAAAACACAGCGCGAGTGTATTTTTTTTTAAAAAAAATAAATATTTAAAATGATTTTCCAATTTATTACTTCAAAAGAATTGAAATAAAATTTCCTTTAATTCATTTCATAAAATGGCACGTCGTAATTTAATCGATGAACGTAATTAATTAGTTTCATCATAAATATCACTAAGTACTTATCTTTGGGAATTAATAATAAACATTAATACATTTCAAAAGATCACTGTCATATCATCCCAAAAGAAAATATCAGAGTGCGGAATAGTTTAGCGGAAAAGTAGTACAATAATTTCCGAAATAAAACAAATTACATTTTCCAACTCAAAATCCTATACATCAAATCTAACCGATCATGCACTAAAGCTACAGTAGCACGGATTTCCTCCGCATCCCAAACAAGTGTCATCCGACTCCGCCACTCGCCTTCCTCATCATACAGATAGGGATCAGTCTCCTCCGAAGTCAGATCAATGCACAATCTAGGTCGCTTCGGCGGTGCCGGAATCTCATAACAATCATCACATATCCTAGATGGACCCGGAATATCAGCTGCTACTGGCATCGGTCCTTTGTTCTTTTCTTCTGCCTCAGAATCACGTACATCTCCTCCAATCACCGGGTTATGAGTCACCACTCCTACGGTGGTCTCCGTCTCAACCCCTCTAGCTGGCTCCTCCGCATCATCAAAAATCCCGTGCGCCTCCAATACCAAACGGGAAGGCACAGGAAAGTCAATCCTCGCATAGCTGTGCTCCACGTAGTGCACTACTCCATTAGTCCTACAGGTCCTCTTCAATCTCCCCGTGTACGTAGCCCTGCTTGAGATGGGGTCGTATACCCAAGCAGTAGGCACGGAGCGATCAATGAAATCGAGCGACGTTTCAGTCGTCTCAGGTCCCACGGGTGGCATGGGTTTGGGGGGCATGTGAGGGCAAAGCCCAAATTCCACATATAATAGTAAAGGGTCACCGACCGAAATTAACAATTAACAGGTAGCATATATCTCACAGTAACAAATACATCCATGGCATATCATATAATAATGATGAAAAATAAAGATGCTCATTTTGAAATTTCATAACATGTATGCCTTTTCAAAACAGCAACCAATTAATATGGAAAATATGTCGTAAGTGCAGCTAACACTCAAGCAATCACAAACATTCATCAGAAAATTCAGATTTTTCCACGTACTTACACACGTCACTTTCCAATCATCATCATATAACCAAATCGTGATCGGTGGGTCAATCCCCCTGATGCAATATGTATATGCTCATGTATACAATTTCTTGGAATTACCAAGGTGCAGTCGCTCAACAGACCAACACATTTTAAATATGTTTGACATTAACGACCCTCAAGACCAGGGTGCAATCGCTCAATAGATCAGCACCAGTGCAGTCGCTCAACAGACTAGCACTCGTGCAGTCGCTCAACAGACCAACACGTTTAACATATACCAAGGTACAATCGCTCAACAGATCAGTACCAGTGCAGTCGCTCAACAGACCAGCACTCGTGCAATCGCTCAACAGATCAGCACGTTTTTGCGCATTTCAGGGTACAATCGCTCAACAGAGCAGTACAAGTGCAGTCACTCAACAGACCAGCACTCGTGCAATCGCTCAACAGATCAGCACGTTTACGCATTACTCTGTGGCCCATCGCGGGTACCACTTGACTATGCAATGCATGAATATGCAGTGTTTTCTCTTCACTGAAACAGTATGCATTATCAGGAAAATTCAACCTTTCCATCATTTTCCCAAAACCTCTCAACACAATTAATTTCATCATCAACACATCAATGATAAAACATTCAAGCCATCATTATCACTTTACATTATCTCAAAATTCCATTCTTAATTATCAAAAATCTTTCCTTTGTTTTTCCCAACTCTTAAAATTCATAAAACAGTGTTTAAAATTGAGATTTCTGGAAAAATACGAATCTGTATTCAAATACAGCTTCCTTGTATTCGAATACAGAAGCCAAATCAGTGCAGAATCAACACTCTGTATTCGAATACAACCTTCTTGTATTCGAATACAGAGGCTATCACAATGTAAAAATCAGTATTTTCACAACTTCAGTCGAAGTCTCAAAAGCTTCATTATTACCACTTCAAACTATCACAAAAATTCCATTTCAATTCATCACAAACCTTCCCAATATTCCCCAACACTTAGGGTTTATAAAACAATGTTTAAAACTTTGATTTTCTGAAAAACACGAATCTGTATTCGAATACAACTCCCTTGTATTCGAATACAGAAGCTACAAACTGCAAATTTAACACTCTGTATTCGAATACAGCATACTTGTATTCGAATACATAGAACAGAAACAATGTAACTCAACATTTTCTCCCAGGTCATTAAAGGTTTCCAAAACATCATCATCTCCTCTTCAAAACTATTTCAAAGACTCCGTTTTAAATCATTTTAACCCTTCTCAATGTTCCCCAACACTTTAAGGTCCACATGACAGTGTTTAAAACTTGATTTTCTAGAAAATACGAATCTGTATTCGAATACAGCTCCCTTGTATTTGAATACAGAAGCAAAAATTGTGAAAGTCAGCATCCTATATTTAAATACGAGACTGTCGTAGTCGAATACAGATGCGAATGCAGTGTTAAAACTTCACTTCTGTATTTGAATACGACAGAGTCGTAGTCGAATACAAATGCTAAGTCAGAAGCAAAAATCCTTCCTCTGTATTCGAATACAGGGGCCCGTATTCGAATACAAGTTCGAAAACTTGAGTAAAACAGAAGCTTGGCAGGTTGTATTCGAATACACTCATGTTGTATTCGAATACACCTTCGAAATCAGTGAAATTTTTCCTGAGACTTCAACACATTTTCAAACTGTTTCCTTTGAAAAATCAGCAAAACACCAAAACAGATTCAGCACTCTTTTGAACCACAAAACTCAGGCATTTACTTTTCCAGAAAAACACTTTCATCATTTTAAATCCTTCTCTTTTGAAAACATCAGCAACACCAGAATCACTCGAAAAACAGAATGTCAACCACACAGAACAGACTTTTCTCAATGTTTACATTGTTGATCATTTCTCAAAACAACATGCAAGGTATTTCTAGCATTCTTACACAACCAATCACAACATACAAAGCATTTTCAGCTTTCTCACATAAGCAGAACAACATTAATACATTCAGCCAAACAGCAACCATCACCTAGCAGCAAAACACCAACAGAATGCATTTTCGCATTTTATAACAACTAGCACAACAGTTTTAAAAATATGCATTTTAATCATCTTCAAAATAATATGCAAGACATTTTTCAACTTTCCCACATAAACAAAACAGCATTAATGCATTCAACCAAACAACAACCATCACAGAATCATTACACATCAACAAAATGCATTTTCTTCATTTTTTTTTCAAGATGTCATTGCAAAACAGTTTTTCTTCAAACAATGATGAAACATTATTAAGACCATGACAGTATGCATTTACAGCCCTAATGCAACTAGAAAGTGGAAGGTGCCCTTACCCTTGTTGCATTTCTGCTACTACTCCATTTTCTGTTTTCGTTCCCGTTTACGCGTCAAAAATCGGCGAACTCCCGCTTGCGTTTGCTGCTACAAAAATGGGTTCTTTAGCTCTAGAATGATGAGGGGAACAACTTTTGTACTGAGGGTTTTCTGGTTTTGCGCTTGGATTTCCAAGTAATAACACTTTTGAGAACTCCCTTTTTTTTTTTTGAACGAACTGGAAACAGAAAACAGAATCGGAAGGAAGAAGAAGGTGGGTACTGTTACATGCAGTAAGGGCAGTAACGGAGGAGGAATGGTGTTCTGATTTTACCCATCCTTCTCACTCCTATATATAGGCTTGTGTGGGTGCCACCTCACCCGACACTTGTCTGATCCTCAGCACTTAACCAGTCTCGTCGCAATTAGCCGATAATCCCTTAATTAATTTTCCGTTAATTTAATTACTCGTAATTAAATTAATTTATTCTTCATCCAAAATAAATATTTATATATATATATATATATTCACTCAAAACATACACATATTAAATATTTTACAAATATCCCAAAAATACACTTAATATTAATTCCAAAATTTAATTCTTAAATTTAAGGGTCTTACACTTCCGATTTCAACCATATACTGGAAATCTTATAAAAAAATTTCTGGTAGTTTCCAGAAATCTTTTACGTACCAAAAAACTTGGATTGATTGAACCGAAAATTTTTTAATCGTAAAAAAAAAAAGGTGAATTTGAGTTTGTAAAATAAAAAAAAAAATTCAAAGATAAAATTGGCATTTTAAAAATATTGTGGGATATAATTATAAGAGTGGGGTACTGAATAAACTTTCTTTTTAGGGGTGTTCTTATGGCCCAAAGAAGAATAGACTAAAGCACAAGTGACTTATAGACTTTAGAGTTTTCTACCTCGCACCCTCCATATGTACTTGTCACCCTCCAACCTACATTAAAATACAATTTTGCCCTTTTGACAATCTATAAAAACCTCAAAAAAATTTACCACTCATTTTTTCACTCCCTCTTTTGAACATTTAGATAAATCACCATAACATTTAAATCTTTCCAAATCTTCGAAACCAAAAAGTAAGTGATAATCGAATATTTCAAACTTTCAAAACACAAAATTTTGATATTTTGAGCAATCTGAAACTTTCGAAATAACAATTTTTTAGATTTTTCAAAATTTTAGAACAAATAAAAACTTTCGAAATGGAAAATTTATAGAATATTCGAAATTTTTGAAATAAAAAATTTTTAGAATTTTCAAAACTTTCGAAATAAAAAAAAAATTCAAATATTTCAATTATTCAAAACTTTCAAAGGTTTACTTTGAGGTTGAATTATTTTATGACCATAAAAAGGGTTACTTTGAGGATATGCATTTGGTCAGAGATATAAAATCTCAAATAAAGTTTAATAACAAGTTATTTAATTCTATAAAAAAATTCAGTCATTTGCTATGATACTTGTGTTTTCAATTTATTTGATTTTAGATTTTATTGATTCGGTTATTCCAATTTATATTATATATGAACTGAAGTAGCAATATTGATTTACAAGGAATGGGGGTTTGAATTGTAAATCCGCCTTTTTAAAATTTCTGTTAAAAACTTAAGAAAATAACTCAAGATTGATCTTGGTTGTGAAAATAGAAAACAAAGAACGTTCTTGATTTTCACCAGAAAACAGAGAACGTTCTTGGTTAGTTAAAATCAACAGTTCAGGTTATCTATTTAACTTGATAATTAACAGACTGAAAGTAAATAGAGATAAGGGAAGAGATATCACACACAGATATATCCTGGTTCACCAACCCGGGCTACATCCAGTCCTCACCACAGTGAGATTTTCCACTAAGTGTTTAAAACAAGAACCTTCTTGGTTTTACAGCACCTAGTTCAGATCAGCCTTGATCTGTTACAGTTTGTCAATCCTTTCCACCCAGAAAGAATTACGATCGGATCACCTATCAACCCTTGATAGGATTTTACAACTTCACCTTTTAACCTTAAAAGGATTTTTCTGAGAATGACTCACTCAAGCTATAAACAAGCCTTATAGTCTTGAGTGTTGAATGATAAAGATATGATTTAAGACAGAATCTGTTTTGACTCAACTCTTGTTTGAGTTTAGATTCTTTACAAAGAATTCAATATAAATGTATCAGAGTAAAAAGAATTTAATCAAACTGATTCTTGTAAGTGATGAGAGATTTTCAAGTTTGTATGTGAGTGAGTGATTGATGATATATCTTGGTACTTGAATGTCTTTGATTTTTGGACAGAATCTGAGTATGCTCAACTCGTGTTTGAGATTAGATTCTTGACAAAAGAATTCAGTAGATGATTCTGATATGAAGAGGAAAAACAAAACTGAATCTTTTGTTTATGATTGAGAAGCTTTCAAGTATGAAGATGTATGTGAGTGATGTTTTTCTCTGTACTTGAAGCTGTGTTTCTTCCTGAACTTTTTCCTTCCTTTTATAGGCGTGAGAGCATTTAATGATGTTCAAAATATAGCCGTTGTTAATGCCTTTTGTCAGACTGGACAGGAGGCATTATTTCTGAATAAAAATAATCCCACTTGACTATTTTTATTTCACTGTTCAGGCTTGGGCTGTGTTGCGTTTTGAATCAATCTTTCTTGAGTAATTAATGATTTTTCAACACTTCTGATAAGTGATAATATTGTAGGCTTGAATTGGAGCTTTTGAATCACTTAAAAGAGATTGAAAAATGATCATAGAATGTTGTTGCAGAAAACTGTAGTTGCTGGAGATTGATGATCAATCTGGAGCTTTAGCTTTTTGGATATCCTGGAGATTGATAATCAATCTGGACTATTTTTCTGAACATACTGGAAGCTGTCTTGATGCATTGTATATTGTTAAGATTGTTTATCAATCTTGACAGCAGAACTGGAGTTTTGATTATGTCAAAACAGCTTGGAGAATGATGATGAACTTCTGCAGAATGTTAATGAAAATTCTGGAGATTGATAATCAATCTGGAGTCCTAATATTTGAACTTTCTAGAGATTGATAATCAATCTGGAGGTTCAGTTTTGATCATTCTGGATGTCTTCTTCTGAATCTGGAGATATCCTCTGGTATCGTTTTCTAGATGAAGTAAAATTTGACTGTCATGCTATGTTCTGGTCAGATTATCTTCTGTAATACTTATTACATTTGATTACTTCTGAGCTGGAACAACTCTCCTCATGGCAGTCTTCATCCTGGTGTGGTCCAGGTTTTCATCTGATATTTCTTCCTTCTGATCTGGGCCAGAAAACATATCCTCTGATCCATTCTGGATCGAGTCTGGACAGTTTTGATATTTCACTGTCAGGCTATGTTCTGATCAGCATAACTTCTTGATTGCTTCTGATATTTGAATTCTTATGGTATGAAGCAATTGTCCTTATGGCAGGCTTCCCTCTGGTGTTTATCAGATATTCTTCTGATATTGTTTCCGTTTGATCTGGGCCTCCAAAGTTATCCTCTGATGATGTTTTTCGACTTCTTGGTTTTTTTTCCAGAATTTATCCTCTGGTAAATTCAGGACGTATCCTCTGTTAATTTCCAAAATGTATCCTCTGGTAATTTCCAGAATGTATCTTCTGGTAATTGACTTCATGAGGTATCTTCTGGAGTCTGATAATTACTGTTTCCAAAACTGTCTGGACAGGCTTGTTTGAGATTCTTTATCTTTCTCAATTCGAATGTCCTCTTGATTTGAATTGATCCTATGTGTTCTCTGCCATGTAGTGATCATATCCATGTAACTTCTAGAGCCAACAACTTCGATTAAGTGATGGAGAAAGTTAGGTTTTTAGGCTGTCATGGACTGGCGAACATTCTCCGTTTTCCAGAATATGTGGAGAATGTTTTCTGCTGCTGTTTTCTTTGATTCTTGCTTTGTTCACTTATGCATTTATGTTCCTTAAACAAACTTAAGTGAAATCATTAGTAGACAACCATTCATAAAACTTAATCATTTAATTTAAAATGTTTGTTGTCATTAAAACATATATCAAAAAGGTTTTTTCCTCAACATGAACATGCATAGTTGTATTCATCCTTAGAGTGTATATGAATTAGAGAATTTTTTTACTGAATGTAATTTTTTATGGAAATTCAAATTCTTTTACGAGATATTTTATCAAAGTTAAATTTAAATAATTTCAAATATCATTTAAAATTTAATAATTTTAAATTTTCTCTTTACTTTATAGTATATAAATAATGAAATGGTTCTTATAATTTTTGCAAATTTACAATTTTGACTACATATATTTCAAAATATGCATATTAGTTCCTATATTTTTTTACAAATTGGTCCCTAAAATTTTTTAAATTGGTTCTTTAAAATTGCAAAATAGTCCTTCAACTTTGGCCCAAATATAATTTTCAATTTTGTCTCAAAACTTTTTAAAATTACAAAAACCAGTCCAATTTTAATAGAACAATCATTTTATCCAAACAATAAAATTTAAAAATGAAAGAATTAAATTGCAACATTTAAATTACCTACAATTTTAATTTTCCTAGAATTTTTAATTAACACATCTAAATATACTCTTAGAAAACATAATGGTAAAGTTTTATGTATATCAATCACGTCATGTTTGATTTATTTTTATTATTATAGTAAGAAATACATATAAGAAAGAATTACTTGTTTGGAATTAGAGCTATTTTTGTTTTATAATTAATGTAAAAAGGCAACGTTGTTTGGGATAATGAAAATGTTGGAGAAAAGAAAGACTGTCATATTTGGAGTGGGATTTTAGATAGAGGGTGTATGTCTAGTGTTTGATTTAAAAAAAAATTGAAAAAACGATATAATATATAATACATGTTTATATAGTATTTCAATTACTATTTTAATTGGGTTTGTAAATATTTTTATAATTTTTTATTTAGAAACAGAAAATAAATCTTCTCAACTATTTTCCTCTAGAATTTAACTTCTAGACATTATAGTAGAAAAATATCCAAGATTTTTTTTCTTTATAATATAGATTTTTTTCGTTGTGTCATACAAACTAATTCTTTCTCTTGTGTTTGTCGGACAATCTCAAAGGTTTTCTCTTGTGTTTGTGTCGCATGTTTCTTGTGTTATAAACATTTTCTTGATCATTATGTGTGCACGCCTTGTGCTTGAATTGATCCCTAGTTTAATATATATTGTGGCTTTTTCAACAACAAAAAAAGTGCCACTTCCAAAAGGTGTTTGATTGTTATTATTGGATGTTTTGTTTGGTGTAACTAATTTTATCGATTTAATTTAATCAAAATGTGGGGCTATAGATACTTGGTATTAAGAGAATACGAAAAAGAAAGTGACTAGCTACATAGGTAATTATGTATGAGTGTAAATACGATAGTTTTCAAAATACAAATACAAGGATGATTATTGTAGTATTAATTGTATTCACCCATTGTCATTCTTAACTTTTTATTTTATCATTTAAATAAAAATAATTAAAAATTAATGTTTCTTAATTAATATTTTAATAAAATACATCAACTTTTTAATTAATTATTATTTTTATTTATATTTTATTTCAAATAGAATATACTTCTTTATTAAATAATAACATTTATATTCTCTCAATATGAAATGGTAACGATCCTAATAGATAAAGTTGTGGTAAAGTACTATATTATTTATCTTTGTACCTATATTTTTTAAAAGTATTTATTGCGTGGGTGTGAATTTAATTTTTCATTCTCTAAACAACTAACTCCATTAAATTTTGTGTCCGACAAACATTTATAACCTAAAATCACATTTAAAGTGCTTTTTGGTGTGAGTAATTTTGTTTTGAATACACACGAAATGAGTTAGTAAACATACATAATCAAACTAAAGCCAGAAAAAACCGAAGCATGAACTAATTAGAGGTTTTATCAATTTGGTTTTACACTGATTAATTTAATTTTATATATGGATGTTTGTTTATCCCTCCGTACAACGACAAAAACGAGTTGCATTGTATCAGTCCTGACTGGCACAATAAAACCAATTGGTCCAAAAAACTACAGTTTACTCTGCAGACACACACCCCGAGATAGCGACATGTGAACAACAGCATTAGGAATAGTATAATAGGATTTTTCTACTGCTACTGTCGTGTACTTGTTACTATGAAAATAAATCAATTTTTTTATGTCTACTTCATCACTCTTGCGCAGCGCACACTACATATGGTATATATCATTAAGAGTCGATAAATTCGTTCAAATATAATGGTTTAAATATATTTTTAATTTTTAATTTTTTATTTATTTTAATTATTTATATTTTATAAATGATATATTTTAGTTTTTTATTATACTTTTTTTACATAATTATAATTATAAATTATTGAGATTAAATTTTAGATTAGTTGTGAAGTTAAATGTATAATTTTAATAAAAATGAATTGAATTGAAAATATAATAAATTTTGATAAATGTCATTCATTTTAAAAAAATTACATATGTTTCAAAATATATAAAAATAATTTTTTTCAAGTACAAATATAGTATTGAATTAAATTAATGTTTATTGACATAATATTATAACAAACATATATTGCAATTATTATAATAGATTCAAACGATAGAATATTATTATAATTTTTATTGTAATCGTAATAAATATTAAAATATATCATTTATAATAGATAAATAATTAAAATAAATAATAAATAAAATAAAATTACATTTAAGCCAAAAATAATTACTCATCGAAAAATAGTACCTTGACAAATTTAAATATTAATGATAAAAAACAGCCATATTTCTCATATTTTATATACATATACAACACTCAATTAATTACGTGGTAATAGGGACAAGGCTAGGTTGTTGGTTAAAGGAGCACACCTACGGATATTTTTTTTCATACCTAATTAGCCTCGTGTTTTCTAATGCTACAATTTCATATATTTATATAAATATTTCATTGAAAGAGAGGACGTACTGTAAGTTTTTTTTCTTGGGAAGAGGTCATTGGAACAATTCTATTTTTTATTCATTTTACATTTAATAAAAAACATAGCCCCCTCAAACCACACTATTACCACACACGTCTCTTCGTGAAAATATTTAAAATTGAATTAATTTAATTGAATAGATGGTAATATTAAATTACGATAAAAAAATATAATTAATTTAATTATATAATTAAATATTTTTAATATGATTTAAATTAATAATTTATTCAACTGAATTAATTATAGTTTTGCACATAAATAATAAGATATTAGAGATGTACAAATAAATGGGTGTTCATGGAATATTATTTTAATTTCAACACTTTACTTTAAAAGATTTATATTTTGTAGTTTTCTTAAAATTATGCTTCAAGCAATTTTAGTCACTATTACAACCAAACATATTTAATTGTTGTCTAATGTTTAAATTCTTTAATGATATTTTACAAGTATGTATACAATATTATAAAAAGCTTTTTATAAAAATTTAAATTTATTTAACTTTGAATGAATTAAATATGAATTTTTAAAACGTGAGTAATTAAAGATAAAAATAATGAAAACACAGATCTAAAAATCAAATTTTAAACTCATTTTTATTGATAAACTTTTCATAATAATGTAAAAATGTCTAGAAAAAGACGTTAAAAAATATATGTCGACTTTTCAATTGAAATTAAAAAATTTTGCATAATAATTTTGTATGGACTAAAAAATGTTATTTTTATCACTAAGAATAAAATAAAAAATTTGAAAATTTATTTGAACTAAAAACTTGTTGTGACCTTATAATTACTTAAGAGTTTAATTTCCATACACATGGTATATATTTTAAAAAATTTATATACATGTAAAAAAAAATATTATTGACACATCACAATCACAATGGTTCATTTGTGTGATTTTTAGAACGTTATAATTATGGTCAAACACTTTTAATACTTTAAAGGCTATAATGTATGAACAGTGTAAGAATTTGTTACACGGAGAGGATGTATATATACACAAAGTAAGTTCAATAATTAATTAGTTAATTAAGGAATCATGTTGTAGTAATTTAATTGTACTTTTTTAGAGGCAGTAATTTAATTGTATATATAGTATATATTATTAATTATTGATATTATTACTTATGGATCAACTAGTTAAATATCAATATGGCATATTAGTGTGAAAAACTTTGTTTTACTCAACCGAAGTGGTATAATAAATATAAAATTAAGAAATGCTAACAAGTGTCTTTAAGACACTAGTTAAAACAATAAAAATAGAAATATATATAATTTTAAAAATGGTGCATTCAACTTTTTAAAATTTTAAATTTTGATCTTTTTTACACAAATTTTTATTTTTATTTTCTTTTTCAATTTATTAACAAGTGCTCTTATGACATATATTAGTATGATAGTATCATCCATATAAGCTTATTAATATAAAAAATGTTGGTTTTGTTTATCTACTCGTGTTAAGTAAGACAAATTTTTTATAATTAAGATTATAATTTCTATACACAAAATACTAATAATATAATTTTTTTACATATGCATCAAATCAAACCATGCATAATGTCAGTTTATTAATTTTATTTCTAAAATATCTACTTGGAAAAATGTAATTGAATATTTTTATAAAAAACAAGTGATTGAATATATGTAAATAAATATAATATATAAAAAGTAAATCTTATAATTAATTAGTATTGCTATAAAATTATTTTTAAAAAAATTACTACATCCATCCTATAATAAATGGCACATTTTAAAAAAATATTACAAAATAAATAACATTTTAAATTTTTAATATAATATAAAATATATTTTCAAATATTATTTCTAATTAATATTATAAACATAATTCTCAATTCGTTATATATTACTTTATATTTGTATGGTTCTTTAGATGAAATTATAAAAACTAAAAAAAATTCACATATATAACTATAAAGTTTTAGATTTATAATTAAAATATTACATTTAATTTAATAATATTAATATTTATCAATTAAATTAAAAATTAAAAACGAAATGCATGAATAATTAATGAAGATGGTTTAATAGAAATATTATTATTTATGCATTTTTGTTTTAACATATGTGAAATGGGAAACGAGTGCGATGAGTAATTGTTTATTGAGAATTTGAAACGTTATAAAGTCATGTGCGTGAGAATGGTCCAAAGCTGTCTATGCAATGAAATATCATATTTCCCACGTGTTATTCATGCATATATATCCTTTTCAGTACTTTGCTATCATAATGTCAATTCAACTTCTCAACATGTTTATTTTCTTCTTATTATTTGCCCATACATATCAATTTTCCAAACCCAAGAAAAGTAAATGGACAAAGAGGAGCCACAAGACCATTCAAAATTATCCTTGTAAGTCCACAATCAATCCTTTTTTCCTTGTGTGACGGGTTAGCTACCCTCGTACAACTTTCTAATGTTTACTTTTAAAATAAACTGACGTTACGATAGTACTAGCTCTATTTTGAGTATAAAGAGAGAAAATTTGTATTTAATTCATTTTTAGTTTGGTTAAACCACGGCAATTTACAACCTTCTTAACTTAATTTTGTCAAATTTATAGCATAATCAATCACATCCTTAGTGATTTACTAAAAGATAAGAAAATGATAATCAACATTATTTTTTCTATATTTAATACTTCATCGATCTAATGGGTATTATTTTGTTTATTTTGCATGTATATTAAAAGATAACAATAAATTTAAAAAGATAAATATTAATAATAATTCTATTAAATTATCTTTATTAATGATGAATGCATTTTTTTATCATTATATAAATGTAAAGGGAGATATAATATTTTAAAAATAATGTACATAGTATTAATTATTAATTTTATGATACAATTAAAAAACAATATTTAATTATATGGGATATCAAAAACGACATTCATTTTAAAGTTTTTTTTTGTTAAAATTATATTGATTGTAAAATGGAAAGAGTATTATTATTCTCTAACTACCCTTTAATTAATTTTTATTTTATTTTTCAATCTTCTCATTAAACAAGTTCTTATAATGAATATTTTGAAAAATATAATTATATGTTAAAAAAATATATGAAATTAACTGTTTTTGGTGTGAAAATAGTTTTTCTTACTCGTTTATAAGATTGGGACCGGAGGAGCAAGTCACATAAAGTTTTTTAGTAAAATAAAGTCATGTAAAAAGAAAAAAGAAATTACCATCTTGGTGGATGGTGGACCTTTTAATGTGTTTTACTTTTTCGACAATGAATATTAATTTTATAAAATTAATTTTAATTAAATGTTAGCAAGTAAACATATGTCTAGATGTATTTACAAAATAGTTAGTTGAACAATATATTAAGACTATAATTTATTTTTATAATTAAATATTCAGATTTAAACTTTAAATTGAAATCCATTTTGGAAGTAAAAATAATTCTTCTTAAACATACTTTGTTTACCCCATAAAAAAAACATAGTTTAAGAAATTATTAACATTAAGATTATGTTTTTTAAAATTACTTTTATTTTCAGAAAAGTAAATCTAAAAAGAAAATACTTTTACTTTTACTTTCTAATTTGTGACAATCTCATGAAAATGGAACACTTAACCTTTTTACTGATGTCTCATTTTTGCCCCTTACATAAACGACAAACTCAATTTAGTCCCTTAATAAAAGAGTTAACTTAAAAATTAACCAAACTAAGTTTAATCATCACCGATTATAACTTCATTTTATTACTATAATCATTACCTACGAAGTACTAATTAGTTTATGCCAAGCAATTAATCAATTATCTCAATGACCTACTTAATTTTCTATTAAATAAGTGATTGAATGAAAGGATTTAAATGAATGGTATCCTAGCTTCCAAACACCTTAAGAACTCCAAACAAATAATAAATGATTTGCAAAATGTATATTTCTATTGAAAAGGAACCGAAACAAAATTGAATAATGAATTTACCAAATTAATTCTATTAAGAGACATAAAATAGTTTGGTGGTTTGGAGAAGTTAGAGTAATAAAAAAATCATACTATCAACTTTTCTTTATAACAAAATTAACAACTAATTACTAAAAAAAATAAATTATGAAACAATATCAAATTGTTGTCATGTGATTACTCTAGTTTTGTAGTTCATATATGATGACAACCTTTCAAATAAACAAAAAATTCCTAATCACTAACAAAAGTCATATTTAAAATGTAGGGTGGGGAGTCTGGTGAGAATTTTTATAGTTTGAATGTTATAGTTTGAATCCCAAAATAAAATCAAAGTATGAGGAAACAACTTCAATCACGGTTTGATTTAATTTAATCTATTAAATGGATAACATAATTGATAAACTCAAGAAAACCATGAGAACTTACACAATATTATTTAATCGATTAAATCCATGAAACAATTAATAATGAGATAATCAATTAAATGATATGAAACAACAACAATGAGACTTCTAATTAACTATCATATAATGAGTCCGTTTGTTTAAAAAGATTTAAAAATGATTTTTATAATATTTTATCTTTTTGTTATAACAGTTTTAAAAAAGAATTTTAAAAATAAAGTTTCAAATAAAACATTAGTTTAAATAGTTAATTTTAAAATATTATTTTAAATATTTCATTTATTTTCTACAATTTTTTTTGGATAATGAAATTTAAAAAAAAAAGATTAAAATAAAAAATTATTTTGAGAAATTCTGCATAAAAATCAATTTAAAAAAAATACTTTTTTATAAAAAAAAAATGTGATTTTTATCATGTTAAAATTTCTAATAATGAATATTAAATTTATTGAATGTCAAAATTACTTTTTTTAATTAATAACAAATAAATCTAAAAAACTATACTATTTTTTAATTAAATTTTCATAAAAATAATTTTTAAAAATATAAAGTCAAAATCATTTTCTTTTAAATCTTAAAGAAACATCCGATATGTCTATTCATCCAAACAACCAACAAATAACACATAGGATTCGAGAAACAAAGAATAGAAACTAAAGTATTGTCTAGAAGTCTTCACCATTTATAGGGAAGAAGTATGAACAAAGTGTGTGGTTTGTTTCTTCAAAAGAGGAAGAAGAAATGGGAATGCAATTTGTAGTGTTCTTAATATTTTATCTTTTTAAGTCGGTTAAAATATACATTTTAAAATGGTTCTATGTCCGAATTAACAACAAATGATTTGATAAACATATTTTGTAACTCGTTTCATGAACTGACTTAATAGAGTTTCGTCCTGTAAGTCGATTCAGCTTAACCGACTTAAATATCATAAATTCAGTTCAACAAATCATATTATCCCTATATATACTAATCATATTAGCAACTTAAGGTGTGAACAATTATATAGTAAATTATCAACAATTGTAATGGTAGAAAATTATAGAAAATTAATCACAATGACATCTCTACATAAATAAAGTTTAATGTTCAATGAGCAAAAACTTGAGAATCAAACATGTCTTAACAAATCGATGAAATGGTGACGATAAAACGGCGGCGATAGGAACCCAAGTTTTAAGTGTACACAATAAGGAGGTTAGGGAATACAATTTGGAGATTTAGAGCGCATAGGTTAAGGAAATGGAGGTCAGGGAAGATAAAACGCAAATTAGATTTTTAATTATACCGAATTTTTTTATATTTTTTAAGTATGTCTTAAGTCGGTTACCAATATAACCGCACTAAACACATTGTTAAGTATTTACAAAAGTCACCGCCTCATTTTATTAAGTCGTTCAACCAATTAACCAACTTAAATATAGAGGAAGATGTGATTTATTAATTGTCAATATAACCGTATTAAACACGACATATTTACAAAATTGTCACCGTTTCATTTTGTTAACTCGTTTACAGAGGCAACCGACTTAACTCGCTGTATTGAAAATTCAATTTTCTACTAGTGTAATTAATTATAAATTTGGGTCTTGATGTTAAATAGTTATGATATGATGATAGACGAAATTTTAAGTATCGTGTTACATATGCACTAATAAATAGGATATATTAGTGGTTGAATGATGATAGCATCAAAGTAGAATAGCTAGAAAGCTTTGGGAGATATTGCTAAGAAAGATTTAACATAAAAGTGGGAACTACTTACACATTCTGATGAAATACTAAGTCACTTTGACGATGATCTTATATTTGTGAGTTACATGTGACACTTTACTTATATCAACTTAGTTAAAGTAGATGATTGTTTTTTTTGGAATTGTTAAAGTAGATAATAGTACTTTCATGCATTTATTATTATATGATATGTGTTATGCGCATATGATATGAAGAGGTGCTTTTATGGTCTTATATTGATAACTACATTTGAAGTATCATACTATGTTCATTTAATCTTTTTGAGTATAATTATTGTATTCATTTGTTTTCTTTGTGGCCATTTACACACTGTTTATGTGGATCGATGATTGGTTGACAAGAGAAAATGAAATCGATGAATAAGTTGATGAGTGATCGACGTGTCTTGATTGCATCAAATATTTGAGTTGTTATTGTTGGAGATAATGGAGGTTAAGCTTTGAGAAGGAGAGAAAAGATCATTTTGAGAAAAAAAATATAGAGAATCAAAACATGTCTTTTATTGATTTGTATTTTATTATTATGACTGATCTTTAAATTTGTTTCTTATACATGATATTTATTTATGCAACTAACTAACTAACTGGCTTATAACTGTCACACTAACTAATTAATTAATTGTTCCATAATTGCCACACTGATTAACTAACTATTTTTATATTTAGCTAATTATGAATTTCATAACGAGAGTAACTAGTTTTGTTCACAACGAGATATTGTGACATTTAGAGTTTAGATTCATTTTTATTGATCTTTTTATTTCTGCAGTCATTTAAGTGACTTCTTATTTTGAAAGTATTTTAGTTGACCAAATTATCTCATCTATTTTACTATATTTACTTTTCGAGTAAATTGTGTCACATTTTGCATCGCCTTTCAATCATGGTATGAGTTGGAGTAGAAGTTCTATAAGCTCTAGTACTGGGAGAAATGTTGTTGTTGTTGATTGTACATATGAATTAAAATTATATTTGTATGTTGCAAACACACACGATAATTCAATGAAGGATTAAATATATTTTTAAGTTTCTATAAAATTTTAATTTTTTAATTTTAGTTTTTATAAAATAAAAATATAATTTTTAGTCTTTATAAAGTTATTTAACAAATAGTTTTAGTTCCGCTAAAACAAAACATGATTAATCTTTCTTCAACTTAAAATTTTTTTAATGATTTTTTGCTACTATGTTTTGAACGTTACAAAAAGTTTATTATAAAAAATTTATATTTTTAACTTAGAATTAATTAAATATAAATTTTTTAGATGTGAAAAAATAAATATAAAAGTGATGAAAAGATGGACTTAGAAATTGATTTTTAAACATATTTTTTGTGAAGAAATTTTTTATAATGTTGTAAATATATTCAAAAAAAATTCATTTAAAATATATGTTAACTTAACAAAAGGGATTAAAACTACATGAATGACTAAAATTAAAAGGTTGAAATTTGATAGAGATTAAAAATATATTTAACCCTTTAATAAACATTTACTTTGGTGTTCTTATTTTAAGGTAATAATATGTATTTCGAATGGTTGATGTTCATAACACTCATGTTCATTCAAACCACCTCTATATATCAATGTTGAAGGTAGATCCATAGGGACCAAAATTGACCTTTCTTGCATTGCAAGGGGCCGTTTAATTAGGTGGTGTAATATTTGTCAGGGACCATATATAAGAACACATAATATTTCATTATAATTGAGTTTTGTTATTTATTGGTGCAAAAGAATAGACCTTTTTGTAACATTTAAGTTTGAAGCTAAAGTTAATCGGTTTGAGAGATATGAAAGTGATGAAGATTCAACTAGAGAGGAATATGAAAGTCATGAAAACTCATTTTAAGACATGTTAAAGTTGGAAAATACAAATTAATCATAAATAGTATGTATCGGTTTGTGTAGTGATTTTGGTTTATAAAATGGGTCAAACAAAATTATCTTGTCTCTTGCAATACAAAGAGCGTTAACTCAAAGTTAATAATATTAATGCCATTGTCTTCACATTTGTAAAAGAAAAAATTAAGTTAGGGACTAACTTATCATGGTTTACTTTTTTTGTTGAGGTCATTTTTTACTCTTGTAAACTATATATAAATTTTACACAATAAAAGAAAACTATATATATATATATATATACATTTTATTAAAAAGAGTGTTTAGACTGTAGAGGAAATATTGTTACCGCTAGTATTATTCATTTTAATGTCGGTAAATACTTTAATCCCTATTATTTTGTTAGATGATCGGTGCCCACAAGATAAGAAATAATTTAAATTTAAAATCACTTAAAAATTAAATAAATTTGAAAATTTGTCGTGGATCAACAATGAAACACAAAAAGGGATGGAGTTCATCTTTTAATAACTTTTTTATTATTATTATAGTAACAAAGCAAACCCACTAGCTATATATTAATTGGATATATATTCGAAACCTCCAAGACACACCCTCCTATCTTAAGCTCATTCATTTCTTACATGTGAAACAAAAGAGCTAAACATCAAAAATGACTTTTGAAACTTCACAATGTTTACAAAACTCCATACCCATCACCATCTTCACCTTTTTATTTTTCACCTTCACTCTTCTCTTTTCCTTCTTCTCATTCCTCATTTTCATCTTTAGAATGAAACCATGGTGCAGCTGCAACATTTGTTGGAGCTACCTAACAATGAGTTGGGCCAATGAATTCATAAATCTAAGTGATTGGTACACTCACCTTCTTAAAAAATCACCAACCGGTACCATTCACATACACGTGCTCAACAATACCATCACGTGCAACCCACAAAACATAGAACACATTCTCAAAACACGATTCGACAACTACCCAAAAGGAAAACCGTTTTCCGCGATCCTCGGCGATCTTCTCGGTAACGGAATCTTTAACGTTGACGGCGTTTCTTGGAACTTCCAACGGAAAATGGCGAGCCTTGAACTAACGAGCGTAACAGTTCGTACTTACGCTTTGCAAATAATCAGCGAAGAAATTCACACGAGACTCATTCCTTTCATGATTTCATCCGCACGTGCCGAAAAAGTTATCGACTTACAAGACATCATGCGACGTTTCTCTTTCGACAACATATGTAAATTCTCGTTCGGTTGGGACCCACTTTGTCTTCAACCAAATTTACCTGTTTCTGAATTAGCTGAAAGCTTCGATGTTGCGTCGAAGCTTTCTGCTATGCGTGCTATGTCGGTTTTACCTATGATGTGGAAAATCAAAAGATTTTTCAATATTGGATCGGAGAAGAAACTGAAAGAAGCTATCCACATAGTGAACAATTTAACTGAGAAGATCATAAACAACTATAGAGAAATTGGATTCTCTACGAGAAATGATCTTCTTTCGAGATTTATGTGTTCAGTAAATGATAACAAATATTTAAGAGATATAGTCGTGAGTTTTCTATTAGCAGGTCGTGACACGGTGGCAGCGGGTTTAACATGTTTGTTTTGGTTATTAGAAAAGAACCAAAGAGTTGAGAAAATTATTTTAGATGAAGTGAATCGGGTAATGAACCCGATTCAAGAATACCCAAGTTTTGAACAAATACGTGAAATGAATTACCTAAACGGAGTCGTTTATGAAACAATGAGACTTTACCCGCCAGTTCAGTTTGATTCGAAATACGTAAAAGAGGATGACGTGTTACCGGATGGGAGTTATGTGAGGAAAGGGAGTCGGGTGACTTATCACTCGTATGCGATGGGTCGGATGGAGCGGATTTGGGGATCCGATTGTTGCGAATTTAAACCGGAAAGATGGTTGAAAGATGGGGTGTTTGTGAGTAAGAGTGTGTTTAAGTATCCCGTTTTTCAAGGTGGTGTTAGGGTGTGTTTGGGGAAGGAATTGGCTTTGATGGAAATGAAGTGTGTTATTGTTGCTTTGGTTAGAAGGTTTGAGGTTCGGGTTGAGGGAAATCGTGAGATTCGATTTGTTCCGGGTCTTACTACCACTTTGAGGGATGGGTTGCCGGTTCGAATCTTTGAAAAATGATAACATTGCTTATAGCTGATATATATTATTTATTTACATTGCAATATTGTTACATTAGTAGACTTAGGTGTACTAATTTGTTATGTACCTGGTGTAATTGAAAATAAATCATATTATATTATATGTACGTCATATTGTCATGGAAAGCTAAATTAAAAGTTTACCCTCTTCTTTCTTTTTTTTTTTTTGTTTTGTTTAGTTTTTTGACACAAATCATGAGACATTTTTTTAATCAAAAATAAAATGTAAAATCATTACATATTAATTGGACATCTCTACTATATTGACATCTCAAATTAATCCTACTATCACTCTCAAATAATATTAAGCCATCTAATATGCTATGAATAACACTTTTCACCAATCGAATTCTACTTGCCATATAGAGAAGATATGTTTTCCATACTGCAAGTTTAGCCTTGATGCGATCAACAATCGATTGTAAATAAAACACTTTAGTGCAAATTAGCTAAGATATTTTACTGTCTAATGGAAACAAATATAATGTAAATTGTAGATTTATTATGATTAATTTGTTACCTACAGATATTGGCATATATTTCAAAAACACTATGAAGATTTTAACATTAGAAAGAGAAGCCTTGCAAAAAGTTATCAAATCATTATCATACATAACATGGGATGGAACATAAATGCTTATATCAAAGAAAGAGAGTCGTCATCAACCAACTTGGATATAGTCTTACTAAGAACCTCTTAAACGATGCAAAGCAGAAGTGATCTCCTTTGACAAGAAAAATAGCCAACAAACTTGCCATTAACATGTATAGACAACTTGGCAGATTGGAGAACTGTTTTAATCTAATGACAAAACTTGTTGTTGAAACCAAAAGCCTAAAGAACTTTGATAAGAAAAGTCCAATCTATAGTGTCAAAAGTCTTTCTTATATCAATCTCGAGAGTCAAATTCTCACAAAGGTCCTAGTCTACAACATATTAATAGCTTATGAAGTGAGACAAATGCAATCACCAATATACCTACCTTGAATTAAACCTATTTGATGAAGATAAATGATACGAGGCATAATAGTGGTCAGCTTGCCAACAATAAACTTTAGTAATAATTTTAAATTTGAAGTTAGAGAGCACAATGGGTCTATAATGCTCCATTTTACTAGGTTCAACAATATTTGGAATAAGCACAACAACAATGGAGTTATAATTAGGAATAATCCAATCATGGACAAAGAATTGAAGAACAACTTGGAAAACATCATTAATCACATCCCAATACTTTTGATAAAAATAAACACCAAAACTGCATTTCTAACCTCTTCAAAGCTAGATAAATTGTTAAGCATAGCATTCATAGAATTATTCACTAGATGAAGGATTGTGTCTTCAATTAAACCATTATCCAACAACTGTTGTTAGAGTTGAAAATATCTTCAAAATAAGAAACAAATATGAATTCTATATCAGAAGGTTTCTTAATCAAGACATCATTATGAGTAATGCTAGAAATAGTCTTAGTGGCATATTCGATTTTAGAAGTTTTGTGAAAGAAAGTGGTGTTCCTATCACCATTTGAATGCTAATTAATATGAGCTTTCTTATGTCAATGTTTCTCCTCCCAATTAAGAGCTTCATTCATTTCATTTGTACTTGTTGCTCATCTTTCAATAAATCATCCAAGTGACTAATGGAATTAATAGCATTTTGAATGTTATCCAGATTTTATAACTGCAGTTTTAACTCTATGATGAATGTTTCTAAAAACTTCTTCATTCCAGATTTTAAGCTTGAGTTTAAGAAGCTTTAATTTTTAATTAAGTACAAACATGGAACAACCTATAACATGCTCATTCAAAGTATTTTTCACTACATTGATATAGTCATGATGTGACACCTATACCTCATAAACATATATGATTGCAAACCACTCTATCTAATCTCTTTTCACAATTAGCACAACTTCTTCTACCATTATTAGACCAAGTGTATTAAGCAATATTCGTTGGTAGATGAATGAGAGAATTGCCATTAGTTCAATTTTGAAAGTCTTCCATAGACAATCTAGAAGGGGAATTATATCCTCTAGACTCATGAACTCCCAAAATAGTATTAAAATCACACATGAAAAACCAAGGAATATTGTATTGACTTTGTTCATTAGTAATATAAGATCGCAAAGGTCTCCTAGTAATGTAATTCGTGGACACATAAACAACAGTCATACCAAAATCTATGCCATTGTGTTACAAGGTGAGAGAAATATGTTGATTCAAACTACTAATAATGTTGGGTTCAAGATGATTAAAACATAGACCCCAAAGGTTAACTTGACCCGATAATTAATAAAAAAAATGCTTGTAATGTATACTATGTAAGAAACACTTAGACAAATCATTGTAATTCATCCGCGGATCAACTTTAAAAAAAAATCAAGTTTATGATGAACATATAACCTTTTGAAGACAAATCTTGATGGGGGGTGGTCATGCCCCTAATATTCTAGAAGATGCACTTCATTTGGGTTGGTTCCTTTAACCTATCCTAGCATATAACCTTTTTTTGTCCTTGTTTTTTTTTTTTTTGACCAAGTAAAATCCAATCCATTGCTTTTGGGCCAAGTTGGGTTCGCCGGAGGAACCGAATCTTGTAAACCCCTACTTTCAAGCAACTTGTTGCATTTTGTTTGTCGCACAAAATTCTTTTTGTTGCATTTATATCTACTGTAAAGGAGTCAGATCGATACTTGCGTTTTGAAGTTAAATCCTAAATTGAAAAGTAGACTCTAGCTACAATAATCTAATTATGCATGCATTCCATGTCTTTTAATTTCTTTATCATCCGGTCGTTTAGATACTTCATACCTTTTTTATTGTTGTTTGTTTACAATTCATGTAATTTACTTTCTGCGTTTAAATTTTTTTTTTACATTTACGACATTTTACTTCTACGCAATCTTGTTTACTAATGCAACTTACTTGCCAATCAAATTTATTTTCATGTAAGTTGATCTTTATGTATCACTCATTTTTAAAATGTAATAAATATTAAATACAAGGTAAAAAAAAGAAAATAATATATAGATTTTAAAGTATATACGAAATAAAAATGAATAATAATAAAATATAATAGTTGATTCATGTTTTGAAATTGCTTTTGAATGACGTGAAATTTATAAGCAAATTAATAGAATTTGAAAAATTCTCAAAATAATTTAATTGGTTTGAGTTAAATCTTCACAATACCAAAACATGTATGATATATCATAAAATTATTGATTTAATTTTGATAACATTAAAATATATTAATTTTTCATTATATCGTAAAACTTTCTATATTGAAAATCATATTCTAAAATTAATATGTAAATACGTCACATGTAAAAAAATTTATACATTTTTTTCTTTTCCTTTTTTCCAAAGATCCGTTTTAACCTTTCTTTACATTCAAAAAAATTTCAGCCCTGATTAGGAACATTTATTTATTTTAATAGATATACAATTCACATCAAATACAGCATACGAACTTATTCAATAATTCATAGGCATACATATCATTGTGGGGGTATATATTTATCATAAAAGTATTAATCAAGCCGACATAAGGTCCAATAAAACAAAGACTTTTAAGTCTTCAAAAAATTTAATTTTTTCATATAGATTTAGACCTAAAAAAATATAAATATTTAATTACAACAAATAAAAAGACTCACAAGTATAAAAAATACATAATTCCCTATTTAATTAAAATATTTTACATTACCAAAAACAAGAAAATTAATATTTAAATAAAATTATAATAGAATATTATTAAAAACATTAAAATTTCTGTATATATATATTATATATATATATACATAATAACTTTTTAAAATTTGTTTTAGACTTAGACTAGTCTTATATTAATAAATATCAAAGATATTAATAAAAGTTAGTCTAATTAATAAAAAAAATGACAATGTATAAATTGTAAAATAGTAAGTGATCTGTAAATAATTCTTATTAGTGTTTTATAGACTTTGAGATTATATTTTGATGATTCTATTAAACTCAAGTGATCTAAATTTTTTATTATGAAAAAGATATTTAAGATAACAATGATAAAAGTTTCCCCACCTAATAATGGAGAGGATAAGGAGATTTGGGAATCATGTCAGCGAAATCTCTCAAAATATGTGCCCATACCGGTTGAGGCGGCAAACTAAACGTGTTATATTTTGAACTAATTAAGTATGCTTATATTTATATTTAGTAAGTATAGATTTGCAAAAATTCAAAACATGGCATACCTCATTCCTCTTTAGAATAGCTTTTGTTCCATACAATGCTATTTTCATGCAGATAAAAATCCACGTGCTGGTACTCAAAAATGTACTCCATCCGTTCTTGAAAATAAGAAAGAAAAATCATTATAATATTTTTCATTTGATTTAAATTTTTCTATTCTTATTTTTAATGTCATAATTAATGTATTTATATTTATAAATTATTCTAATTGTGATTTTAAAAGCTAATTTATTTATTTTTTAATATCATCAAAAATTAGTTGTTTCCTCAAAATATGTGTATCTCTTTCTTTTGTTTCTTTTTTTTTTCTTAAAGAGGGAATATATCCTATTAAATTGTTAGTATCAATAATTGATATATAGTACTTGTAAAAATATAATTAATATACATTAGTAGCTTTTTCCATACATAGATGAGATTTTGTTCTTCTTTCACATTGAAAATCGAGAAGAATAAATGAAGGGAAAAAATGTCGTGATATCCATAAAGTAGATCTTGAATATTTTGTAGCTTTTTGAAGTTTTAACATCGATTTTAGTAAAATAAAAAATAAAAATGGGTGCTTTAACAATCAATGTCGTAAGTTTTGCCAATGTTTCAAAAAAGTCATTTAACTTCTTCTAAGTATTGACACGACTACAACACATGCCATATTAATTGAAATTTTAAAAAATAGTTTGAGATATATTGCACAAAACACTTCGCACACCACACCACCAAAAAGGTGTCCACAATCAAAACATTTTAAAAGGGTATTACACGGTTGGATTTGAATTTCATTTATAATTTGAGTTTCATAAGCAATTAGTTATGATTCAGTTATAATTGATGTAAATTAGTTAATTTTTCATTGTATATCAAGTCAAAATGATTACATCCATCATAACTGAATTATAATCTACTTAATGGAACCATACAATAAGGGTTAAAATATATTCTTGTTGTGTATAACAAGCGAATTAAGATTTTGATGTGTGTGATTTTAATTTTATTTATTTTTATTCAAAATATAAAAGCATTTTTTCCAGCAGTTGTGATGTTATTTGCTTCTTACGATAGGTCATATATTGTTATTCCCACGTGACATGATAACACAATAACATATATGATATTGTTTAGCATGTAACCAACAAAAAAAATATTATTTAAACTCCTAATATAAATTTTGTTTATCTGACCTCAAATGAGTGTTAGGGATAGAAAATAATGATTTTAGAAGGATGAAAATCAAAGGAAAATATTTTTTTTTATGAACTAAAAATCAAATAAGAAGTTGTGCAATATTCATCAATACCAAATTTGCCCATTTTATAGGAACAAAACATATTTTACTATAAATTAAATTTGTATATAAGACAATTTAAAAAACTATTCAATATGGATCTGGGCCTTGTTGGGCTTTAGATCTTTTTGTCTTAATAATATTAAGGCATTTTTCACAACAAAAAAAAAAGATACATTATTCAATATTTTTTATCTCCTAACATTAAGTCTGAAACTCCACGTTTGATTAATTGATGATAAATAATAAATTAATAAAAAATTACACTTTTTTTTTAAAATATGGGTCAAGCCTAAAAAAACAAAAAGAGACAAAAATTAAGCTATTAGAAAAGACTATCGTCAACACGACAAGTGAGGAAAAATTAGAGATAATGTTAAAAACACGGTAGACTCGAAGAGAAAAAAAGACCGAATTTAGTAAAAGTATTTGGTACTTGATTGACTTTAAAAACACTACTTGAGAGTTTGATCTGATATCAATGTTTCTGAACCCTCTAGAAAAAGTCAATTTCAAACCATTATACATAGCTCAAAGTTGTTTCGTCAATATCGTGCATACCCCAAATGTAGAGGAGTAGCCAAATATAAATGTTTTGTATGCTGGACCAGGAATTACACATACACCTAATTCTGGTTACAAAAGTATCAGATTTACAGATTTTGCTTGCAGAACTTCAGAAGTTTCTGTTTCTTCATCTGCGGCGAGTCCTTCATTGTCGCTCCTTGATTCTAATTCTTGTTTTGATTCTGTTGTAACTCAGAAGATGCCATGGAAGTTAACATTATTATCTGCTATCAAATACCAATCCATAAACCTGACAAACCCTTTTAAAAATCACCAAAAATAATTCATGGTTTATAACTAACCTATAGTCTTATTATATATCTAATCCTATATTTACATTTAACCATATCCTCCTTTCTCCTTTCAAACACTTCCTTATCAATAACAAGAGATATCATATCACTCTCAGTCATTGTCATGACAACTCTCTAGTCCCTACAACACCCTTTCAGTAGAGTGCAAATGGTGGAAAACTGAGATACTGATCAAGCAGAAGAACAATGTAAGACCCTTAATTTTTAAATTAAAATTATGGAATTAATATTAAGTGTATTTTGGGGATATTTGTAAAATATTTAATATATGTATGTTTTGAATATATATATATATATAAATATTTATTTTGGAAGATAAATTAAGATTATTGGATTAAGAATAAATTAATTTAATTACGAGTAATTAAATTAGCGAACAGTTAATTAAGGGATTAGCGGCTAATTGCGACGAGATTGGTTAAATGCTGAGGATCAGACAAGTGTCGGGTGAGGTGGCACCCACACAAGCCTATATAGGAGTGAGAAGGATGGAGAAATCAGAACACCATTCCTCATCCCTCACTGCCCATACTGCATGTAACAATATCCCTTCCCTCCCATTCTGTTTTTCCATTTCCAGCCCGTTCAAAGAAAAAAAAAGGGGAGTTCCTCAAAAGTGTCATTACTTGGAAATCCAAGAACCAAACCAGAAAACCCCCAGTACAAAAGTTGTTCCCCTCATCATTCCGGAGCTAGAGAACCCAGTTTCGTAGCAGCAAACGCAGGCGGGAGTTTCGCCGATTTTTAACGCGTAAACGGGAACGAAAACAGCAACGAGAGAAGTAGCAGAAACGCAACAAGGGTAAGGACACCTTCCACTTTCTAGATGCATTAGTGATGTAAATGCATAACTGTCATGGCATTACTGGTGTTTTCATTACTGTTTTTGAAGAAAAACTGTTTTGCCTGTTGATTGAAAGAAATGAAAAATGCATTTTGTGATGTTTTAAAAGTTCTGTGATGATTGTTGTTTGGGCTGAATGCTTTAAAGTTGTTTTGTTTATGTGGGGAAATTGAAAAATGTCTTGCATGTTATTTTGAAGATGATTTAAATGCATGTTCATATAACTGCTTGAATGTTGTTATAAAATGCGAAAATGCATTATGTTGGCATTTTGCTGCTATGTGATACTTGTTGTTTGGGCTTAATGTGTTAATGTTGTTCTGATGTTTGAGAAAGCTGAAATGCTTGCATGATGTTCTGATGGTTTGAGAAAGCTGAAATGTTTTGCATGTTGTTCTGTTTGTGTGAGAAAGCTGAAATGCTTTGCATGTTGTTCTGTTTGTGTGAGAAAGCTGGAAATGCTTTGCATGTGTCTTGAGAAATGATCATAACGTAAATGGTTAAAAAATTTTTTTGCTGTGGTTGACATTCTGTTTGAATGGTTTGAGCAAAACTGTGCTGAATGATCTGGTATTGCTGATGTTTTCAAAAGAAAATGGATTTTAAATGATGAAATGTTTTCTGTAAAAGTGTTGAATATGTTTTGATGTTTTGTTGATTTTTCAAAAGAAACAGTTTGAAATGTGTTGAAGTCTCAGGAAAATTTCACTGATTTTGAAGGTGTATTCGAATACAACTTGAGTGTATTCGAATACAACCTGCCAAGCTTCTGTTTTACTCAAGTTTTCAAACTTGTATTTGAATACAGGCCCCTGTATTCGAATACAGAGGAATGATTTTTGCTTCTGACTTAGCATTTGTATTCGACTACGACTCTGTCGTATTCGAATACAAAAGTGAAATTTTAACACTGTATTCGCATATGTATTCGACTACGACAGTCTCGTATTTGAATACAGGATGTTGTCTTTCACAATTTTTGCTTCTGTATTCGAATACAAGGGAGCTGTATTCGAATACAAATTCGGGTTTCTCCAGAAACTCAAGTTTTAGCTTCTGTATTCGAATACAAGGAAGCTATATTCGAATACAGATTCGTGTTTTCCAGAAAATCAAGTTTTAAGCACTGTCATGTGAACTTTAAAGTGTTGGGGAAGGTTGAATTTTCCTGATAATGCATATTGTTTAAGTGAAGAGAAACCACTGCATATTCATGCATTGAATAATCAGGTGGTGACCGCGATGGGCCACAGAGTTGATGCGGTGACCGTGATGGGCCGCGAAGTTAAGTAGTAACCATAGGTTATAGAATAGTTCCGCGTGTATTAGACGGTCTGTTCTATCTGGGGTCAGAGTAGTTCCGCATGTATTAGACGGTCTATTCTACTCGGGTTACGGAGTGGTTCCGCGTGTATTAGACGGTCCATTCTATCGGTGCGAGGATTTAACTTTTGTGTATTTGTCCTGTGAGAGGCTAATACACGTAATTGTAGTGACCATGATGGTTATAGAATAGTTCCGCGTGTATTAGATGGTCTATTCTATCCGGGTTCAGAGTAATTCCGCGTGTATTAGACGGTTTATTCTATCCGGGCTACGGAATGGTTCCGCGTGTATTAGACGGTCCATTCCATGTGTGAAATTGTGCTAGTCTGTTGAGCGATTGCACTGGTGCTGATCTGTTGAGCGATTGCACCCTGGTCTTGAGGGCCGTTAAAGTCAAACATATTTAAAATGTGCTGGTCTGTTGAGCGACTGCACCTTGGTAATTCCAAGAAGTTGAATACATGAGCATATACATATTGCATCGGGGTGATTGACCGGTGGGTCACAATTTTGTTATATGATGATGATTGGAAAGTGATGTGTGTAAGTGCGTTATAAAATCTGAATTTCTGTGATTGCTGAAGTGTTAGTTGTACTTACAACATGTTTTCCATATTAGTTGGTTGCTGTTTCGAAAAGGCATACATGTTATGAAATTTCCAAAATAAGCAGTTTTATTTATCATCATTATTATATGATATGCCATGGATGTAATTATTCTGTGATAAATGCTATGTGTTATGTGTTAATTTCGGTCGGTGTCCCTTTACTATTATATGTGGAATTTGGGCTTTGCCCTCAGATGCCCCCCAAACCCATGCCACCCGTGGGACCCGAGACGACGGAAACGTCGCTCGACTTCATTGATCGTTCCGTGCCTATTGTTTGGGTATACGACCCCACCTCAAGCAGGGCTACATACACGGGGAGATTGACGAGGACCTGTAGGACCAATGGAGTGGTGCACTACGTGGAGCACAGCTATGCGAGGATTGACTTTCCTGTGCCTTCCTGTTTGGTATTGGAGGCTCACGGGATTTTTGATGATGCGGAGGAGCCAGCTAGAGGGGTTGAGACGGAGGCCACCGTAGGAGTGGTGACTCCTAACCCGATGATTGGTAGGGATGTACGTGATTCTGAGGCAGAAGAGAAGAACGAAGAGCCGAAACCAGTAGCAGCTGATATTCCGGGTCCGTCTAGGATATCCGATGATTGTTATGAGATTCCGGCACCGCCGAAGCGACCGAGACTGTGCATTGATCTGACTTCGGAGGAGACTGACCCCTCTTTGTATGATGATGAGGAGGAGTTTACATCGAGGCGAGCGGCGGAGTCGAATGAGACTTGTTTGGGATGCGGAGGAAATCCGTGCTACTGTAGCTTTAGTGCATGATCGGTTAGATTTGATGTATAGGATTTTGAGCTGGAAAATGTAATTTGTTTTATTTTGGAAATTATTGTACTACTTTTCCGCTAAACTATTCCGCACTCTGATATTTTCAATTGGGATGTTATGACAGTAATCTTTTGAGATGTATTGATGTTTATCATTAAATTTATAGAATTAAGTACTTAGTGATATTACGATAAAGTTATTTAATTACGTTCATCGACTAAATTACGAAGTATCATTTTATGAAATGGATAAGTGAAAACTTTATTTTAATTCTTTATGAATTAAGTCTGTAAAATTCTTTTACTTAATTATTTAAAAAAAAAAAATACACTCGCGCTGTGTTTTAAACTCGGGGTGTTACAAACAACTACAAGATGCAGCTGAAAACTCAGTTTTTCATCTTCTGTTGCATTTGCTGTTTACCTTATAGCTTTGTTTCTACAACAAATAATGAAGTATCTGCTTTACTTTCTATTAAAGCAGGTCTCATTGATCCATTGAATAGCCTAAAAGATTGGAAGTTGTTGGACAAAGAAATATGGAAGGATGCATATGCAGCTCAAGCTCATTGTAATTGGACTGGTGTCAAGTGCAACTCAGTTGGAGCTGTTGAGAAGCTTGATCTCTCACCATAAACTATGATTGTCATATTTAATTATCATATTTAAAAAAGGAAAAAAATTGGATACTGTAGTATTTTTAGTGAAAGTGTCAATTTTATGCTTAAAGTTTCAAACTTTATGTCTATATTTATGATTAGAACATTCCATAAAAAAACATTATGAATTATGATTGGAACTAAGATTTAATCTTCATCTTTAAAGATATGATAATCTTTAAATATTTTAATTATCATATGTCACAAGTAAGAAGAAGAACAACTACAAGATGCAGTTGAAATTCTAAAGTATGATACTTTTGAATACTTACTGACATTCTGAAGTGTCTCTCAGACATGTTATCAGGAAATATTCTAGCTGAAATAAGTCAGCTGAAGAATTTACAGCTTCTGAACTTCATGAGGAACAAGTTATCTGGTCCTGTGCCTTTTGGCCTTGGAGATTTGCCTCAACTAAAGGTACTTGAGTTATGGAACAATTCCTTGTCAGGACACTGAACCGGTTCAAAAAGCATTCAAAAAACATTTATGAAAAATTGGATAAAAATTGGTGTTTATAAATACACTAAACCAGTTCGGTTCGGTTCAGAGCACTGAACGGATTCACTGATTATAAAACCAGTTCGGTTATGTTTTTTCAAATTGAAAACTGGTTCGGTTCAGTTTTCAAGCAGTTCTAGTTCATAACTGAATTTTGTCCACCCCTACTAAAAACATATATTATTTGGCTTTCTAAAATGCATAAAGGTAATATTCTCTCGAGACAACACTTTGGAGAGGATTTTGTAAATGATGTTGCACAATAATATAGCGCAAATATCCTTCAATGTTAGTATTATTTAGGTTTAAAGGACAATAACCATCGTGAAACCAAAAAATACAAGCTTCATAAACTTCCTTTTCAATAACTATTTTAATCTATTGTAGTGGACGATGTGAGATACTTCTGCACCCTAGAATTTGTTTAATGTATAATCATTTTTGTTGACATTTTTTATAATGTTATATGCACATTAATACAAATCTATTTCAACTCCAAAATATTGGTTTTTGATATAAAAATATTTTTTTTTCATTTTGTATAAAATTCACGATAAACAAAATGAGAAGTTATATAGTAGTTTGTAAATTACTTAGACTTTATGGGAAATTAACTACTTGAGTTTAATTAAATAGTTAATCATATTGATAAAAATTACTCGTAATTATTTGAAAACAAAACAATCCATTATTCTCCATTTGATCAAATCGATAAAATTTACTCCTTCGTGACTAAGCACGGGCTTAACAAAACTGGGCTTCTAAAAATATGATTAGGCCCATATTTTAAACAAGTGGCATTATAGTCATTTCAAAAAACCGAACGACCCAAACACGTTTCCAATTCCCCTCCTTCATTATCCTCTTCTTCCCAACTCCTCAACAGTTCACTAAAAATGGCAGCAGTAACAGCAAGCCACCACAACCTATTCTCCACTTTTACACGCTTCAACTCATCCGTAACCACCACAACCAATTCACGTTCTCGCTGGAACAGCGCAAGGTTTATTCGATGCGCTGATGTGAGCACAAACGCGAGCACGGTTGAGAGTCAGAGAATCACACTGAGTAACGGGAACGATTCTTTGGAAATATGCAGAGTACTTAACGGAATGTGGCAGACGAGTGGCGGTTGGGGGAGAATTGATCGAGACGACGCCGTTGAAGCTATGCTCCGTTACGCTGATTCCGGACTCTCCACGTTCGATATGGCGGATCATTGTACGTAGTCCACTCATTTTCTCTCAATTAATGTTTCTCTCTGATGACGTGGAGGTTTATTATTGGCATGTTTTTTCCTTCATTAGTCCACTTCAGTGCTTTGTGATTGAGAATTAGATTTATTTATTTATTAATTAATTATTATTAAATAAAAATCATAATTAACTGTTATTATATACTTGAATTTAAAGGTAGTGTAATTCCGATAGCAACCATACACATGGCTAATCATGTGGCTCACCATGATCTAACAAATGCACTTACATACACTAAGACTACCGTGGTTGTTTATATTTTATAACCAATTGCTATTTTCAATTGAGTTTTATTTTTTTAATAAACAAATTGATTTTTATTTGATTATAATTATGAAATAAAAATTTTAATTTGTACATACCGTTACACATAATTACCGTAATTCTTTTTACACATACGCCAAATCACATCATAGTATTTAACCAATTTAGCATCGTAGTATAATTTGATTGAACAGTGTAAAAAGAATTTACACCTTAAATACATACAAATTAATCTCTTGTTTTTTTTTTTTTGGAATTATTCAAATTAATCCCTTATGATAATTTGAAGAATAGTGTCAACTTCTTCATATATATATTTAACTATTGAAGAAAAGATAGTGGAGCCACGTAAAATTAAAATGGTAGAAATATATGGTGGAGAATAGCCCGTACAGGATAGGCACTATAGGACTATTTTTGCTTTGTTGTTAGAGCAACGTGTGAAGTGTTGTAAAAGAGCTACCCTTTTAAGAGTGTCTTCTGTTGCTATAGGCTGCTACTGTTGACACTTTGAGTAGTCTTGAAATGTCAGAGTTATTGCAGCATTCTTTGAGCAAATTCGGTTACACTCCAAACAAAGCACCGGCAAGAAGAGGAATTGCTGCAAGAGAATATAAGCATTTGAGAGCATGTCAGTGTGTGGCTACGCAGGAGGATAACTGGCGCGTTGTGGTCAGTAATGGGAAGGATTCGTTGGATATATGCCGGGTTGTGAATGGAATGTGGCAAACTAGTGGTGGATGGGGCAGAATTGATAGGGATGAGGCTGTTGGTGCTATGCTTAAATACACTGATGCTGGACTCACCACTTTTGATATGGCTGATATATGTATGAAATGCAATTTTGATATGGCCTCTACTTGTATGCTCTTAAATTGTTTGAATCCATAAAGGAATTGTCTTTGCTTGGTGTTGAGAGTCTCAACTCTCACGTTAAATAGGAAAATGACATGTATCAAATTCTGATATGTCGGCTTTATGAGACTTTGTGGAGTTGATTTCGGCTTAATCCAAATTCTAAGACTCGGACACCACTTACGTTAATGGTATCCACTAGAAGATTAGAATTTAGAGACTGTTCTCTTTTGAGTGATGGATGTTATTATTTGATGTTATGGATGTGGAGTCTTCTTTACATGAACTGCTTTATTTTTGTCTGCATAAAAGGTCATAATTTTGTGTAAAAAAAGTTCAATTTTTGTGTTCTTTTGGTTTTGCAGATGGGCCAGCTGAAGATCTATATGGGATTTTCATCAATCGAGTTCGTCGTGAGCGTCCGCCAGAATTTTTGGAAAAGGTCAGAGGGTGAGTTTATTATGAGATTCATATTATTTTTTTTCCTACTTGAAGAAAATGCAGCAAGTTTAGATACGCATTTTGCAATCAAATTACCATAGAACATAGAAGGTGCTGTTTCAGCCATTGTATTATTTGATACAGTCTCACTAAGTGGGTGCCACCGCCAGTTAAGATGACAAGTAGCTTCGTAAGAGACAATATTAATGTGTCAAGGAAGAGAATGGATGTGGATTCCTTGGACATGCTTCAGTTCCACTGGTATTTAAAATCTCTTTCTCTAGTTATGTTATGTGAACATTTTTGAATTCTTAAGGCTCTTGGAGTTATACATGTGCATATAATATCAATCATTGATTTGTTTATTAACAGTTGAGATTACTCTTTTTATTCTCTAAATCGAATTGCTCACTTTAGAGGTGTCCAATCCCTAAATTTAAAACCATCAAAATTGTTCATGGCATGGTCATTTATCCACTTTGCTTTCTAGTTTGTTTCTGAAATAAATAAATAAATATTTGATTTCAAGTATGTAGTTGAGTTACTAATTATGCTAATTCTGATTCCCTAAAGTTTAAGATCCTTGTGACGACTCTCCTCTATCTTATGATGAATTTAGGTGGGATTATTCAAATTCAGGATACCTTGATGCACTAAAACACCTTGCAGACTTGAAAGGAGAAGGTTAGTTTTGCTTCTGAATAACGGTTGAAATCGCACATAATTTCTAATTTCTTGATTTGATCAAATTATTTCTGTTAATGTTATACAGGTAAAATCAAGACTTTGGCTCTAACAAATTTTGATACTGAGAGATTACAAATTATTCTTGAAAATGAGATTCCCATTGTGAGCAATCAGGTAAACCCAAGCACACTTTAATTTCTCTTCTATCAGTTATTTTTTAAAGTTACCTATGGTTCATGATTCTTATAAGTATCTTCACTTTCAGGTACAACATTCACTTGTTGATATGCGTCCACAACAGAGAATGGCAGAGCTTTGTCAGCTTACAGGAGTCAAACTTATAACGTTTGTCCCTCTCTCCCTTTTCTTAGCCACAAAATAATTCTCCAAAGCGAGATGAAAGTGAAATAGAAGAAATTAAATTTCCAAATTTTGTTCCTTAGTATATCAGTTTGTGATGCAGGTATGGGACCGTGATGGGTGGTCTTTTGTCTGAGAAGTTCCTTGATGCCAACATCAACATTCCTTTTGCTGGACCAGCAATAAACACTCCCTCCCTCCAAAAATACAAAAGGGTATGATATGGTGACCATCCTTAATTATTTAAGGTAGATTCCAGCTGATAATTGATGCTTTTCCCTGGTTGAGAGAACACGAGAAGGATGAGATTTGAGATTTTTTTTTCCTCGTGATTTAGTTATATTATTCATGTATTTTGCTATATATTGAGTATCATTTATTTGTTGATATGTGGGCAGACCCTCGAGCATAACAAGTGCAGTTGAAAGTGTAATGGGCCGAACAAGAGCGCTTGCCCTTTGGGTTGTTGGGTTATGACTTGCAGTACGGTTTAGAGATAAACTTGTAAACTTGACTGTAGTTTTGAACAAAACTTTAAACTCTTTAAAATAATTATTGCATAATATAAAAGTACAGCAGCCACGCTGTTGTAGGAGATGTAGGCACAATTGGCCGAACTCCATGATCGATTTTTGTATTCGTGTGCATCCATCTTATTTTAGAACCAAATTTACTATTCTAACACTATACTTTGTATGACATGGCAGATGGTGGATGCTTGGGGAGGTTGGAGTTTGTTCCAAGTACTTCTTCGGACTCTTAAACAAGTAGCTTCTAAACATGGTGTTTCCATTGCAACTGTTGCTGTGAAGTATATACTAGACCAGGTGAAGTTGATTTGTTTTCTCAGCAGGAATTTGATATTCTAATAAATTTAAAATCTCATTTTGATATCAAATTGAACAAGCCCTTGTGGATATTTCTTTGACTTTGGTTCTGGTGATGAAACCTGCAGCCTGCTGTAGCCGGATCAATGGTTGGTGTTAGACTTGGATTGTCAGAACATATTAAAGACTCCAATGCTATCTTTTCACTTGTTCTTGATGAAGACGATGTGAACAGCATAAGAGAAGCATCAGGGAAAGGAAAAGATCTTCTTAAAGTGATTGGTGATTGTGGAGATGAGTATAGGCGTGCATGAGTAATGCTAATTGCTATATCAACTTGTTGATTGTTTTCATGTATACAACACAAGGCAAGTGATGACGAAATGAAAATAGGAATAAAAAGAAGAGAAATTATTCACTCCTAATTTTGCCTCAGTCGAAGGACTACTTGTATGTAATACTATCATATGTTACTCTGTCAGAGTCAATAGACCAAATAAAGGAAAATAGAAATTACTCATGCTACCTCTATTCCTTTTTAAGTATCTAGGTTGTTTATAAAAACTAAGTAAATCAATTTTTTTTGGTTTTGATAAAATTATTTATTTTTTCTATGATATTTTTCCCTGATTAATTTATCATTGTATATATTTTTTCTTTGTAATAAATAGTTAATAGTATAATTGATAAAAAAAATAGTTAAATATATATTATAGGATGTGCACATCATACAAGATTAGTGAGAATTGTCAATCTCATTGAGAATTTACTTGTAATCTATTAATTGAGAAATCTCTACTTAAACCTAAGTCACCACAAGAGTTGAAGATAAACAGTAACAAAACATTTTAAAAATTAGATTATAAAATGAAAACAGTGGTAAAATATGATATTGAAAGCCCTTTTACATAATTATGTCTCACGAGAGCATTATGCTTTTATTTAGAAAATATATAGGTTAACTAATGTGATGATTTCCATAGAAACTATTCATCATATGAAATACAAAACACATGGTAAGGAAGGTGAAATTGTACTTGAGATTTCATATGAATAACGCATACGATAGAGTAGTTTGGATCTAACTAAAAATTATTCACTCTAAATTGGAATTTTACAACAAATGCTTTTTATGTCTATGTGTCTTGAGATGGTCCAATATATATAATTATGATAATTTATGTTGAAGGCAAATATTTAAGTTACATTAAAGAGCGGTCTTAAATAAAGAGAATAATTGTCTTTTTTATCTTTTTATTCTTTATGAAAAATATTTTATCACATTTATTAAAAATTACAATACTTCAATTATAATTTTATTCTAGAAAAAATATTGACAAAAAATACAATATTTTAATTACAATTTTCTCTATAAATCATATGAAATTCAAATACTTGTCAACGATTAACTAATTAAAAGACAATCTTTCAAAAATCAATTAGTTAAAAGAGACAATAGTATTTTATTAGTAATTTGTTTTTAAGTATATTTTGGACAAAATTTTTAAGAAAATTATAATACAATAATTATAATTTATTGTATTACTTTTATACGGAACAAATATTTGTTATTGATCAATTATTTAAAAACAATTTTTCTCAAATCAATTAATTAAAAGAGAAATATGTATTTTATTATTATGCATCTTGAAATTTTGTAGATAAATTTTAAAAAGAATTATAATATACTAATTATAATTTACTGTATAAACTACACTTGTGATAATTGTTTTTCACTAATAGATTAATTAAAAAGTAGTTTTCATTAAACAAGAATATCATTATTAATGCATATCTTGAATATATATTAGATAAAAGTTTAAACAAAATTATAATACACTATTTATAATTTACTTATAAATCATATACAAGACCAAATATTTATCACTTATTAAATATTTATAAATTAATTAAAACGTGTTATACGCTAATATCTATTAATAAAAAAATGTATAAATAAATGAAAGTATGAAAGTATACGTATGAATATTGTATTAAAAGTGTAATAATAGTTTATTTAAGATTCAATAGAAATAAACCCTTATTTATATCAAACCTACAAAATAAATAAACCTAGAAAAAAAAGGATATAATCGTCATTTTGATATAGACGAAACCCCAGTGATTTCAAACCCTAATTATAAATATATATAAGACCACCATTCATTTTTACAGTGTTCCACTTGCAGCGCCTCGCCATATACCTCTCTGGTGTCAAAACCCTAACATCCAGATCTCATTCCTCTTCCGTTTCCATCAAGTAAGTTTTCGACTTTTTCACATTCAATTTCAATTCAACATATGTGTCATTGATTCTAACCATTTTTAATTGCTAATTTTTTGAATCAGATATGAAGATCATTGCTGCTTACTTGTTGTCTGTATTGGGAGGTAACTCATCCCCTTCAGCCGATGATGTTAAAAAAATTCTCCACTCAGGTTCGTAATTTTAATTTCACCTTAACATTGTTTTCATGTTTAATGTTATTCATTTTTCTGTTTTTTTTTTCATTATGTGATTTTGTTTTCTGTGATCGAAGTTTGGTTTTTGAAGATGTAAGTACATTTTGATTTAAATATAGCACTTTATTTGCTTTGAATATTTAAATTTGAGTTTAAAGTATCTATTTTATCGAAATAAATAATTTTTTTATATAAGTTTAGGATTTGTGGGATTTTTTTATGATGATGGAATTGTTATTTAGATGAATGAAAATTGATCAATGAATATATATGGTTTTGAGTTAAATTCTTTGGTTTTCTATCACTGCACGGTTGGTGAACTACACAAGCTCTAGCTATGACCAAGACTGTCAATTTCCCTTATTTATAGTTGAATGAGATTATGTTGCGTTTTGAATTAGTAAATCAAGTATTAATTTTTCTGCTTTTTTTTGTGTTTTTGCTTGACTATCCGCTGATTTTTGTTCTCCATGATGACTTGAGTACAACATTGGGTTTTGGTGTAGAAAAAATTGAGGTTTTTTGGGTTTATGTTTGTAGTTGGAATTGAGGCAGAAGATGAGAAGATTGAGCTTCTCCTAACTGAAGTTAAGGGTAAGGATTTTGCTGAGCTTATTGCTAGCGGAAGAGAAAAGTTGTCTTCAGTTCCTTCTGGTGGTGGTGCTGTTGCTGTTTCTGCTGCACCTGCAGGAGGTGCTGCGGCTGCCGCACCTGCTGCTGAAGCAAAGGAAGAGAAGAAGGTCGAAGAAAAGGAAGAATCTGATGATGTAAGTTTTGAAATTATAGTACTGTTGAGATGTAATTTTTTTTAATTCATGATTCAGCTAATTATTGTGTAACTATAATCTTTGTTTCTGCAGGATATGGGATTCAGCTTATTCGACTAAAAAGTCTGAAGCTATTTGTGTTAGACATTTGTGGTTTTAGTTATAGTTTTAGTGAAAATCACAAGGTTTTGATTCTTGATTTATATATTGTATTTTCTTTTATGGGTTTTGCTTTTTTTGATGGAGACAATGTAATGACATCTTGAGTTTAGTAATCTTTTGAATTTAAGTTACTTGATCTGAGGTTCTTTTATTATATGCTATTGTTCTCTTCATAACCAAATTTATTCAATTATCCATAATATTATCAAATGATTTCGATCAAATAATAACTCCATTTATCAATGAAAACAAAAGTGAGTTTTCGTCTTTTAGCATCAACCTCATTCATCATGAGGAACAATGTGGCTCTCTTGAAATCTCATGTTGATTTGTATTGTACTCTAGAAGAGAGTTGAAGGAACCTTTTGCTCATTATCTTAGTACTTGTATTAAGCTTTCATTTGCACGTTATCACTAACTTGTTCACTAGACATTGTTGGTATTTTGACATTGTTAAAGCAGCTTGGTCCATTACTCTTCGAATTGTTCTTTCATAGTTCCTGCTAATTACCTTAATTCGTCGTAACTAGAAGACTAAGTAGTAATAGATAAGAATGATTACTTTTAATTTTCTCTTACCTCGTTTAATTGGTTTCATCTTTTTCATATATAAGTAGTTCCCATTGGTCAACCTCTCTTTGCTCGTTTTCCATAATGTTCGCTAGTGAAGAGCACGAGACAAATCCATCGCACTTCTAAGTGTTAAACACCAACAAAGATTAGTCTTACAGTAATTCTGAAGTGCTTAAACTATAGGGAATACTTAGAGATGCCTATTGAGATTTAAACACTAATTGTGGTGTTTTATACTATTAAAACAAATAAAAATTGCCTGTTATAATACTATTTTATTAGTTTTCTTAATAAATGGAGAAAAAAACAATAAGTGCCACTTCAGAAAACGAAAAATAAAACAATGTACAATTTCTGTCAATCCAACATTAATTTTCTTTCTCCAATTTTGTTTCAAATAACACAATGTGCATTATTTTTCAACTTAACATACTCCACTATTATATAACAATGACTAAAACATTTCTTTCCAACCCACAGTTGGTGGTTTAAATTGACCACTTCATACGTTAAGAAAAGGATATATATGAAAGAAAAAAAATTATAATTTTACTAAATTTCTCTTATTGTGTATTTATCGTTATAATGAATGTAAAGTAGAAGATATTGATTTGAGAATAAATCACTCATTATAAAATAGAAAGTAATAATTAATAAAATTATTCTACTCTTCAAGTTATTTATTTTTATTTTTGGGAGAAACATTAAAGTGACACTACATTTAAAATGCAGGACTAAATTTGAGAGCAGTGATACATCTGTGCTAGTGGAGCTTTGGGAGCTTGCTGATGGTCTCAGAATGACCTGATTCAATCAAAGAAAATATGAAATCTCTATCTTATGCATCTTCTTGAAAAAGTCATTTCTCCTGTGGATAATGAGAAATGAAATCGTGAAATTAATCACATATATCTTAAGATTAATTAGTGTTAATGAACTGACTAAATTTAACTTCTTTTCCTAGACGATGATGGTAGAAATCCGTCTTTCCCTCTATGTTCCTTAGATATTCCTTTTAATTTTCCTTTACATATATATATATAAGAAAATTAAAAACTCCAAAACAAAAACACATCTTGTTTTTCCCACTAACTTAACTATTTATTGCCACAGAATTTTCCACGAATAGTATCATACTTTCAGTAGGAGATCTGTAACACAAATCACGGTCGTTTCGATCAAAATTAGGTAGTTCACATTTCAATAGTATAGCTTAACTCATCATTCAGTTAAAATGTGAACCAATAATTTTGAGCAGAAGTCCCACAACCACAACGGCAAAATTGCAGGAAAATATAGCTGCATTAAATCCACGGCATCACTCCGCTTCACAGGTGGCAGAAGCATGATGAATATTCAATCAGGACTCAAACAAGGGATGATTTTTGTTTAAACAACTTGAAGAATAAAGATGCATCAAATGAAGTTGAATAAAACACTGGTCTCCATGCTTTACAAAGCGCATGCAGGTAATTAGTCCTATTTAATGATAGATGCACCAAGAAGGTAATAATAATACATAACGTGATGCTGCCGCCCGCTGGAATAAAGGCTTACACATACAATACATTAAGGTTTTAGAAATGTCTTCAACAAAACAATAATACCATGCTTAATAATAATGCATGAATTTCACACACTACTACAGGTAATAAATAGTATTCAAAGAGATTTTTTAACTGCAATCCTTTAGAATTCAAAGTACGTTACACTGGCAAAGCAGAAAACAAGACAGCATCGTTGAGCTTGAAACACAGGTCAAGATTAAGAAAACAGGGCATTTGTAACAGAAAGAGTTCATGAATGAAGGTGATGCACTGCACGCGAAGAATAATTAATTGCCTTGTTTATACAAATTACAAAACCTATGAAACTAAAGTATTGATCTAATGGAAGAAACTTAAATTATCCCATTAAAGTTTCGCCAATATATATGACCAACTGCACCAGTCATAATAACCAAGACCTTCAAGACTTTGGTACAGTGACATTTAATATTTTGACATCTTGATATGGCTTATCTGTCTTGTCTGTCTTCACTTTTTCTATAGCCTGCCAACAAAGTTCTCAATTGATCAATTTTTTCAAGTAGAAAATAAAGTTCACATACATTGAACAACAAGGAACTGAAAAAGATGTTACTTATCACAGATGAAAAGTTAAGAGAGAAAAGTAAATCAGAAGTTCCATAGACCAAAAAGCATGGTTGTCAAATTCGAGCATTAGCGAATGAGCTTGGTCATGTCCTGAAAACTGGTTAGTTGCACAGACTCAAATCAGTGTCTACTGTATACAGTCTAACTTGCTCAAACTAGCAAGTGAGCACTCAAAGATAAGTCAGAAAAAGGTCAAAAACACAGGGCTTGGTTGTGTTTCACTCACTTTTTCAAGTTATGGTTGCTATTTGTTCTGGCAACCGATTGTGTTCTCAAGTGGTTCAATGATAGTTGCCGCTCCGTTGTTTGTCAAAGGGCTGGAATGCAATAAATTGGATCAGAGTTTCATGTTTTGTAAGAGAATAGTCCTGACAATGGCAATGATGGATACCAATTGGCAAAATAGATCTTAGGTCAGGTGTTTACTGATTTGAGAAAGCTTTGGGGACAAGGTTGTTCTTCTAGCGGCACGTAGTGATAGGATACCCCAGTTTTGGGCCTAAGCCCAACAACTGGACTGCACAGGGAAATTAGAGAGAAAGATGGCTTATTAGTTATGTTACGAGTAGCCGGTCATGTGAAAGAGGGGAGCATAGAGAGGTAGTGTCATGAGGTCATCCTAATTCTTGACATTCTGTTTTATAGTTCAGCTGGGCAGAGGGTATTCGTCCTCTGAAGGAGCTTTGCTATGGGTAGCGATAACTCTTGTAATCATTCTCATTTATCATTCTCGTATAGTAAATAATACACTCATTTTATACTATTCTGTTCTTGGGTCTCTATCAAAGTCTTTCCCTCTTGTCATTACACACCGCACTTAGCATTTCATCTTTTTTAACATTCCAATAATCATCACTTAATTTGTTAATATATGATTGTCATTTAAGCAATATTATTTATTAACAAATTATAAGATAAAATGCTAAGTGCAGTGTGTCATGAGTCACTGTAAATTAACAAATTACTATGCAATATTATTTATAGTTAACAAAATAAGGCGCTGTAAATCAACCACTTTATAGAGTGATTCCAATATTCACTGTTTACTTTGTTTCTTATAAACAAAACAAAAAACAATATCATAGAGGTAAGTTATTTAAGGACAACTTTTGACAGTGGTGAATATTGGTGTTTATTTACAAAATAGCTGTTAAATGACAAATAAACAAAGTAACTCTATAATTTACTACTTTGTTTCATTAGAGTTACAGTCAAATTATTATTGTGCTTCAGGTATTATATTATGTATAAATGTCATGTAAAGGTTTTTCAATAGTAATTTTTGTTAGGTAAACTATTAGGAGATTATGGGTTTATCTCAACTCTCGAGTTTGACACTCTTGCCAAAAAACAAAACAAAGTAACAAACTAATTTACAGAATCTACACGAGGGCATTGAGGCAATTCCAAGTTATGACATGACTCAAGATGTTGTACTCAATAATGGTTATGGAAGGTTATAAGCCAATTTACCTGGACAACATCCATTCCCTTCACAACTCTACCAAATACAGTGTGCTTGTTGTCCAGCCATGGAGTAGCCACTGTGGTGATAAAAAACTGAGAACCGTTTGTATTTGGGCCCGCATTTGCCATTGACAGTGTGAAAGGCCTATCATGCCTTAAACTGCAAGAGAAAAAACATTCACTCTAAGTTCCATAAGCATATAGACGCACAGACAACAAAGATGATCATTACTCTAGAATCTGAAATCATGATGATATTTTGTGCACATAATAAGATATAACGTTTACAGACAAAATTTATTACCTTTTGTGAAATTCATCTTCAAATTCCCTTCCCCAAATGGATTGCCCACCAGTGCCGTCTCCTAAAGGATCTCCTGTTTGTACCATGAAACCTTTGATGACCCTGTGAAAAATAAGATTGTCATAGTAGCCATTTTTGCAGTGAGTTGTAAAGTTTTCCACAGTTTTTGGACATTCCTCTGGGTATAACTTCATGTGAATATCACCCATTGTGGTGTGCATAATCTGAAAAAAGAATAATTGCAATTGTCAGATTCTTTCTGGGGAACAGGCGTAACTGTAATTTGAAAAGAATGAGAGAAAATATATTTCCTCTCTACTATTGGATAACTACTTAGATAGAAGAAAATATAGGTAAGTTATTTATGGACAACTTTAGTTTGTGTGGGATACATTATTTGAAGTGAAAGAGCAGTTCATTGTCAATCACACTAACCTACTTTAAAGGCTAATAAAGATAACTCACCACATTGTCAGGAAGTGATGTTGTAACTGCCTTTCCAATATCTGAAACTGCCAAAAGTTCATCAGCAGGAGGTTTTTCATTGAACACATCTCTTCCCTTAGTTGCATCTTCAGGCTCCTCCGGCTCTCTTCGACTAATACATGACCATTCCAAAATTTAGATACAATATAGATTTTATAATTTTGCATGCCAAACAACCAATGATATGCAAGTAAACAAAATGTACAACATCAAACATGGTGAGGAAAAATGCTTCCAGGCAAATTCCACATGATATAATCATATAACAAGACTGAATGACTTTGGAGTTCAAAGCAGTGGTACATTGATTGGTGGAGTTTTTACTGTCATACCTGAATAAATATATCCGGTGCTTTTTGAAAGCACAGCATAGGAGAGTAGGATCTGTCAAAGGCTCCTTGCTCTCATTAGCATTTGCAGCTGCTGAAGGAATCTTTCTTACTTTTTTGCTACTTCGCTCACCATGATATAAAGCTATTTTTAAGAATCTATCATTATTCTCCACCTTTCCAAGTATTCGAGCAACTTTATTGGTGTGCAAATTAACAATCTATGACCATGCAGAAGATGTAAAACACATTAGGGAATTAAATTTCATCTAGTAGCTATAATGCATTAGAAAGCAATGAAGAAAAGTTTTATTTTTAATGGAGCAACGAAGAAAAGTTTATAGTATGAAAAATTGTATAACTGACGGAAGTGAAAGTGATTGCAACCCAGTTGAGTAAGAAAAAAATCTCACTTTAATCCCAAGCAAGGTTGCATATATAAGAAAGTTGGAACTATCATCAAAAACTGCATTGGGTTGTGGTGCACTTTCTGTCTTCTCTATTTCCTTCTCAACAGCCATTCTTCGACCAAAATCAATGGCTTCCAATCGATATAATGGAGCATCACTTCTTTGGAGATCTTGAGCAACCTATCAATATATCAATTCATTTACCAATCAAATGTCCAAAAACCAGTAAGAGAAAAGACGAAATTTCAGGTAACCATTACCTCCAGGGATTCATCGTAAACTCGCCTTAGTTTACCCGTTCTGAACCAAAAGACACGTATCCTACGGTCAGGTGATGTAATGGAAAATTGTTTACCATCTGGGCTGACCTAAAGGATGATGCAATGCAGATAATAAGTACCATCTAAGTCAAACACTGAGCATCTAGCTTTCATTATAATCCAAAATAACAGAATATTATGTTTATCAACTACTACTTCCGTCTCATATTTTCTGTCTCGTTTGGGTGTACTCATTTCTATGATAAAATGAACTTAATTAACTAAAGTACCCTAATTAATATAGTTAAAAGAGTAGTTAGGTGGTTTGAGATGCAATAAATAAGGATATATTAGCGGAAAAAAATAATCATTGCTTCATTGGTAATCTAAAATGACAAATAATATATGACAATTGACAAGTAAATATTCCAAATAAGACAAATATGAGATGAAGGGAGTATTAGTTTGGAAGTGTGTCTAGATAAATAAGGTACCTCGATATCTGAAACAGAAGTCTTGCATTTTGCTATTTCAAAGAGACTAGTATCACTTTTTAACTTAAAATTCACCCTACAAGCACCAATGGAAATGATTAACTTGCATTAATAACAACACAAAGTTCATAAATTACTATTTTACGCAACAAAAATTACTAATACAATCAAAATTACTATTTTACGCAACAAAAATTACTATTTTCCAGAACTATTTTACGCAACAAAAATTACTAATACAATCAAAATGTAGAAAAACGACAAAGTGTTCTTAAATATTTGGCATTTCACAGCATCGCCGGTTACAATACTGTTTCGAGTAGTACACGTTATGTCTAGTAGCACCTAATTCGCTGGCCCAACCCAAAAGCCTTAGATCAACAGCCAAGTTGTCAAAAAGGTGCTTGCGAGTAGGCTGTAAGTCTATAACACAACATCAAACAGAATTCAGAAAACACGCAACCACTGAGTACAACAGAATTGGGTACGCACTTGCAGTATGAGTCAAATGTCCTTATCATATGTCGCAACATTTGGAATCAATTTCTAATTTTCAAAATTACACTTCTAGTTCACTTTAAAGTGACCAGATTCACATTCACATTTCCAGCCAATAGCACCTACATAGACTGATATACTGTATTTACAGTAGAGATTTCATCAGCAACTAAAAGTAAAACTATTAAATTAATTAATAGTTAAATCACGTACTCGTGATAATAATAGTGATGATCGACCTAGTGTTTATTCAGAGAGAACTAAATGAAATGATAGATGCGGACTTCAGAATTATCAGTTTTCAAATTACAATAATCCGTCCAGCACAATATAAAGGAATCTATGCACAAGTGGTTAAGCTACTCAAAATTAGTAAAATATAATAATTAGTTTGACATATTTTTGTATATGTAAGAGACAAGGAACTTTGAGAACTGGCAACAAAAAGTATTAAAACCTTGAAGTGTCGGTTTTTTATAAGAAGGAGGCAGGCAAGACAATAATAAAGCACGTACTCATTCTCTGGAAACTGGAGTGTTGTAGGGTTCCAATAGTCAACGATACCCTTAGTATCTGCCGAAATTACAGTATCATACACAGCATTGTACTTCATAACTTTAATAGGACCCATATGTATCTGAATTAAGGAGAACAGAATGACACATTTGGTAATTAAACTGTGAAAAGAAATAACACAAAATAAAAGCTGATACATTCTGAAAATTCAGTTACATTAGAGGTAATTTAGAATTGGCACCTCTTTGGAGATGATTGGATCATTTGAACCTGATCGTGCATCAAATATGTGAACAAAAGAGGAGTTCTTATCACTAATAGCAAGCCTTGCTTTGACATCCCCTTGATTGTAAACCCATTCAATAGCACCAGGGAAAAATGGCAACCGAATCATCACCATCATATCATAGTTGACTACATCGTATACTTTTACAGAACGATCATTTGATATTGTACAGCAAAGCAAACCATCAATACTAACCTGTGTAGCTGAAATAAGTCATGGTTGATAACAAGCACTACAAGATGATTTTGAAAACATAAATACACACGTAAAATAACAAGAAAAAAAATTCAGCATAAGAAAATACATCATTAGTTTACTTTCAATAGTCAATAGCAGCTGTAGAAGCCCCTGGGCACTACGCAAAACCCCAAATATTTCCTCAACTTTATAGCCATTCCCTATTTATTTTAACTTTTGGTCATTTAACCCATCAACTTATTTGGTTTATTTTGATTTTGGACATTGGTAACAACAAAATTTGATTATTAGTTACAAATATGTTTTTAATTTTGTGTATTCTTTATTTGGTCTATTATTACATGTGTATTAGTAGCAAATTGCAGAAAATAACATAACGCCATAAATAGGCTCCGTTAAATAGCAGATAGTGTGCTGACTAATGTTGTCGCCGCTATTTGACAACATTGACCAAAAAACACTATGCCACTATAGTGTTTTGGGGTCGGCCACTATAGTGTTTTGGGGTCGGCCACTAGATGAATTAAATCCGATAAGATTTTACTGTTACAAGCAAAAGGGTTGTGTCAGATTAATGAACTTACAGCTAGACCTTCAATAGGACCAAGATGAGATCTGAAGTGTTTTGCAAATTCAATACCAATAGGCCTTTTCTTCCAAAACTTCAAATGCCCTGACAACAGCAAAACCACACAACGAGATACATCACTATGTTATACCAGCTAATTTCAATATGATCCAAATGTGCTATCACACACACACACAGACAAATATTAAACCTTCATTCACACTACAAATGTTATACAGCATGTAACAATATTAAATTTATACAAATATAGGTACAACTAAAAGTAAAAGTAGCAGCTAATAAGATCTACCTTGCTTAAAATACATTGCATATTACTCATAACTATCAAATAAAGTCATAATTAATTACTAACTCTAGTCAAATACATTTCAAAATTTGCTGCTTAAACTACTCTGCAGTTTATACATGACTGGCTAAAATTCATAACAATAATCACTAAATTCAATAAGTCAAAAAACAAAATATAATTGCAGAAACGAAAATCAGAGCATGATTTACCATCAGCACTTCCAGTAATGAAAAATTCTGCAGCCGAAACAGCAACATGTGTAACCACATCACGATGCATATAACTTTTCTCATACCTATAAAACCAAACAAATCAGAAACAACCAATTTCCCCATAACTCTCAACATTCATACACACTTAGAGATTTTAATTTAACTGCATACATATTTTAGAGAACACTATGCTATAGTTTCACAATTGGTTGAAATGAAACCCTAATTGAAAAACCAGAGAAAGAGATTACGAGCAGAAACTGACATGTTGGCAGAGGGTAATGCATCGATATAAGCTTGCTCGAACTGGAGGGGTCGTTTTGGTCGAGCGCGTGGGGCTGGACCGGGTCCAACTAACGGTTCATCATCGGTTATATTCGCGCCATTGTCGTGCTCTTCCATTTTCGTTTTGAATCGCGGGATTTGTATTGAATGAAAAAAGAGAGTTACAAGTAAGAAGAACGGTGATGAATTTTTTCAGCTGAATGAAGAATTCAGAGTGATAATGCCATGGAAATGGAGAAGCTTCTTCTGGTGAGGGAGGAGTGAAGTGAGAATGAGCTTAAACCCTAAAGCGGTGCGTCGTTTTGATAATTAGTTACTTTTTTTCTTTCGAGTGTAGTAACAGACTAACAGTAAGTTATTGTAAACGACAGTGAGCATTGGGTTGGGTCGTACTGCTTTGCCTCCTCTTGTCTAATTTGAGGTATAAAAGAAACACATACGGATACTTTTTGCACCCCACTCTTTCTTATGCGCCGCTAAAGTCATGATATAATTGGTAAAATATTGCAATTGTGTGTGAGAGTTTTTTTATAATATTTATCACATCATTTTATGGATTAAAAAAAATCAATGGTTGATAAATAAACTAGGACAATCCTCAACTCAAATGGTGTCGGTTAAGGATAAAATAAATTTAATTAAAAGATGTGTAAAAATATTTGCAATTGTTTTCACATGTGCAGTTAAACAAACAGAATCGTGAGTGTTAATATCACAACAATCAGCAATAAGTAAACCGACGTAAAAACAATCAACATGAGAGTTATTTATTGCTCGAATCACATTATGGTAATCTATTTCAACCACAATAGTACAAAACTCATTTCAAGTACGAAAACTCATTTCAAGTGCAAATTGAAGCTCTAAGTGAAAAACATGTGCCCCAACCACATCCAAGACAAGTAAGCCTCATATCTTTCAAGTAGCATAACTAAGATAACCCCAACATATCTAATAATGGTGCCAATTTCCCAAAAATTATTATATGGAACAACAATATCAACACTAATTTGGTATCAATCTAGAGAATGATGAAGAGGAGACCAATTGTTGATATTACACACACATACACAACAAATTATAAATTGTTATAATATCATGTTTACTTGATTAATTACTTACTTTAAAAATGTCAAATCTCAATTTTTTTCTTCTTTCTATACGACTTTTCACTCACATAAATAGTAACCCTAGTACCATTTGATACATCCCAAATAAAAGTAACACAACAATAAGTATTAAAGTTTGTTGAGAATAAGTGCCAGATTTCTCATAATATTAGTGTGTGTTTGATTATGTTATAACAAAAATTGATTCTAAATGATTTGTAAAATATATTTTAGATAAAATTGATTGAGTGTAAAGTGATTAATATATAAAAATCAGTATAAAGATTTCAGTATATTTAAAAATCACGTTTGAACTTAAACTATAAATTTTAACTTTAAGTTAGAATCAATTATGTCAGTAAAATTAATTCTACTGGATAACACTTAGATATATATGTCAAAATCAATTATGCACTCTCCTAAAAACAAAATTAAACATGCATTTAGTATTATTCTATTTTCAAGAAGGATTCTGATTATTCTCTCCTTATATTTAGATAAACATGTTGTAATTTCTTCCATTAAGTAAAAATTCTTCTACTTTTGTGGGATGGTTTTTTTACCCTTATTTATCAAGGATTTTACACAAACATTATGTATACAATTCCTATTTTCTTGTCTCTTATTTTAGTCTTATTTTAGTTGTGTAATATTATTTTGTTAGTGTAATATGGAAAAATAAGTGTTTCTCACTACTCCCAAACTACTGGCTACAACCAAGCCGCATAGTTGTCTCGTGCACATAGCACACGACATTTCACGTGGTCGGTTACATGTTTTTCCACAAATTAATTAAAACGCCTCAAAAAACATCGATTGACATTGTTTTATACACAAATAGCCACACTTTGCCAACACATTTCTCGTTCGTTCTTAAGTCAATTCCATGCGGTGTTTCTACGTACATTGTCTGCTCTCGGTGTAGTGTAGTGTAGTAGCTCTTATCTCTGTTTGATATTTGTCATCGACTCATCGCATATCTAGAAACTCAACAAAATATTAAAAACATTTGCAACAACTTTTGCCAACTATATTATATAATTCACCAACCTATCTGCATATACGCCCAGTTAATTTAATTTGTCATCATGCTGAATTAACATACTTTGGTTGACATTTGACAGTTACATTTTGCTATATTCATGCCTCTTAAATATAAAGACAAAAGTATGGTGACAAAATTAACTTAACGTAGAGGAAATAAACAAAAAAAAGAGAGAAATATAATTAAATTTCTTGGAACTTAACTATCTAGCTAACTGTACTTTTCCCCCCTCCTATTATCTGTCATCAATAATAATCAACAGGAGTTTGTGGACAACTTTCATCAGATACAACTTCTTTAGTAGTATAAGGTGGTGGAACATAAGGTGGAGGTGTACACCTTAACAATGCCCAATTCACACCTTGGAAAAATGGGTGGTGTTTGATGGTAGAAGCTCCCATTGTTGATCCCAACCTCCTTGTCGGGTCTTTAATCAACAACTGTGAGATAAGATCTTTTGCCGTGGCTGGCACGGTTGGTTCCTTTGGGAACTCCAAAGCTCGAGCCACAATATTTGCTAGTGTTAGTTCATTATCCAAGCCTCTAAAAGGTGTCACGCCATAGAATAATTCGAATATAAATATTCCTAAGGTCCACCAATCAACGGCACTACCGTGTCCCTCCCCTGACACGATCTCAGGAGCTAAGTATTCGTGGGTCCCCACAAATGACATGGACCGTACATCAATGGGCTCAGCAACAACAAACTCAGGCCCAGTACGCAGGTTTTGCTTCTTCTTTCGCTTGCGTTTTGGGTTGAAACAGGATACTGCTGGGACTATACAATTAGGTATTATGCATGAAGAGGAGGCGAATTGAGAGGGTTCGTTGTGGAGATTTTTATGTGGGGGTACTTGTGGAGAGTTTTGGTTGGAGATGATCTGGGCCGTTGGTGTGGATTCGTCATCACATTTTAACGAGAGGTCAAAATCTGTTAGCATGATATGACCATCTGATCGAACTAACACATTCTCAGGCTTGAGATCACGGTATACTATTCCCATCATGTGAAGGTATTCAAGTGCCATCAACACCTCTGATGCGTAGAATCTGTGGAAAAAAAAAGCAGATTAATTAGCATTAATTAAACAAAATTGTTCTCCAGACACTTATTTTTCTAATATTTGTGACATCTAATTAATCGCCTGACAAAATATTAAAATTTAAATCACGTTGAAATTTATAATTAATTATATAGTTAAATTAACCACAATTTTTATTTTGAATTGATATAACTATTTATTTAACTGAATTAATTATCTTTTATTTATTACTGTTAATTAAACTCTCAAATAGTACAAAGTAGGAGTAGTTGCATTGGGCACATAATGTATGTTTGGATGGAAAGATGATTGGCCTATCTCTAAGTTAAGAGAAGAATAATTATTGGCCAACATGGCACGAATATTGGTTTGGTTGTTAGGCCTACCGAAGGGATCATGAGGGTCAGACAAGGACATAAATCGTCTTGCCGTCTACCATGTGGGCTACTACTCTATTACTTGTTTGGCTAACGCCAGGCACTTCAAAAACAAAAAACCTCATATCCCTCTAGAAATATCTGTTTTTTTATGACATTGACTATTATGTTTTTTGCTACTGAATTCCATATGTTTCAAAGTCAAAAAAATAATTATTATTCACCGCTCAAGTAGGAAAAATAAAGGTATATTGTCAGTGACACTGCCCTATGTATGTAAAGAGTTAATTAAAAAAGTTGCGTGTTTCGCATAAGACTTGTAGATAATGACAACAAAAACAAAAGCAGGATAATAACTCTTCATCCAATTCTGAAGACAGCAAAATAATATTCTTATTTCGAAATATATATAATTTTTTGAAAATAATTCGATCAGTTAAATGCATAAATTAAAGAAGACTTGGCTTTTGCTTGATTTCATTCGTTGGTATGCAGGGTTTCTTAATCAAGTAACAAGCAACCCTAGCTAAAAAACAAAATATAATAAAAATTATTGAACGGTAACGAAAAAGACAAGCTGTTAACACAATTTTTTATGGCCCATAAAGAAGAAACATATTACATACTGTGAAAGAACAGGCAAAAGCAGACTATTTACGTTACGTTATTTCAGAAAAAAAGCTGTTAAAATAAAAGAAATTAAAATAAAATAAAATTATAACACATCTGCGAACAGTAGAACCAAGACTTGGAAGAACAATTTCCATCCCAATAAAGGACCACTGCAAGAACTTAACCTCACATTCATTTTTTATTTAGTGTATAAACTACATATATAATATCCAGAAATCCCGCAAAAGTTTATGGGTTCCTGAATAAAATATTTCCATTTCCCTAAGTTAAGGCTGATCCGGGTCTAATTCCATTTTTAAAGTTGAAGGTGTGAAATTCTTTATTAAACCGTTTTATATAAATTAATTAATTCTATATAATTCATTTAAGAATTTACTAGTTCACATGCACTTTCTACACTAAAAGTATATCACAATAATTGGATTACTGAAGTATGAAAAGGTGATTTGAAATAGTTGACATTATTATAAAAAGTTTTACATTAATATGATATGAAAATTAATTTTTTTATAAAATTAATTGACATACACTGTTAAAATAAAACTTTTACACTGCTCACAAATCACAAATACAAATTTATGATTGGTTTTTTAAATCAATTATATATATATATATATATATATATATATATATATATATATATATATATATATATTAATCCAAATTATATTTTAACCATTTAAAATTAACAAAGAGAAATAAAATATTCCAACTATTAACAACAAAATCAAAAATTGAATATATATTTTTTTATAAAATTTTACTTTTCATAAAATGCACATAAATGATAAATAGAAAAATAGAGTAAAATAAGCAAATCAATTAGCCAATACAGCAATACTCCTACACAACATAGAGCCAATGGAAGGGTACCCTAATACTCCCTTTGTACTTGATTATAAACGAACAAATGCATACATTTTTTGAGCTTATATATAATTAATGTTAATTAATCTATTTACATTTAATTTTATATTATTATTCAAAAAATTCCTCTTAATTTAATTTATTAATTTTAGGAAATGACTATTATAATTAGGAGTAGATTAATAAATGCATTTCTTTTTTTTTTTTTACGCTACATCAAGAAAATTTAATTTATTTACTATCATCATGATAAAGGTGAAGGTAGGTATTTTTAGTTACTATCTTCTGCCTCTACTATAACTAAAAAAATTATTTTCACGAATATTAAAAAATTTAATTAAATACAATTAATTTTAACATTTCATGTTAAATATAAACTAAATTATTTTTTTATATAACAAATATTTAACTATATTTTTAATTAAATTAAAGGTGTAAAATAATAATCGGAATAGAATATAGTAGTACGTATAATAATAATAATATAGAGTACCAGTTAGTACTAAAAAATAGGCTAATCTATTCCTAACATGATGAGTGATGAGTAGCATAGCTACCTCGGAAGGTGGTGTCGTTTTGACTTTTGATATTTAGCGTTTTACCTAAATTGTAGTCACATGAAAGAATGATTATTCAATTATTATGAATTAATTAACCAACACACGTGGTAGCTCAGACACACCACGGAATCCAACGGTTAAACTGAGCCATAGCTGGAAAGCCACGTCAAAATTTAATTTACGTTGACCTTATGTGTACTACTCCATCAATTTTGATAGAGAATCACCGCAAAAATAATGAATAATTTCCAATTAAGGTCACCGGATAAAAATATGCTGCGGTGACAGTGGAGCAATGAAAAGGAGTTACGACACACAAAATGACGGTGACATATGGTGGGTCCCACAAAGAGAGAAATAGTGGTATGAGAATGGTGGTTATGGAGCCTACAAAATACAAAGCCAAACATGAACAATGTAACCGTCGCTTTCATGTTTCATTACTATAACGGTTTCCACTAACGGATCCTCTGGTCATTCCCACACCCGATCCCCTTCTCCCCCTTCGTTTCAGTTTTCGGTTTCACTCACTCACTCTCACTACTGGTTTTAAATTTCAGTTGAGGACTCTACCGCAAACGTGCAAAACTTTCAATTCTGCTGAAATGCAATAAAATGAAATCGCTCGAAATTGTGCTATGACTAAAATTAAAATCAAAACAAAAAATAAATAAATAAATAAACAATAATAAAAATAAATATTATAACGATTACTATGGTAAAATTGGAATGGAGTGAAGTGCGCACCTGACAGCAGATTCCGGGAAGCGTTTGTTGGGCTGGCGTTGTCGGAGAACGTGAAGGTCACCGCCGGGACAAAACTCCGTTAACAAACAGAGCCATTTCGCGGCGTCAATTGTAGCATAAAGAGTAGGCAAAAAAGGATGGTCAAGTGATTCAAGGATTTCTCTCTCCGTTTTAGCTCTTCCTTCTTTACTCCGACTAATAAGTTCCTTCTTATCCATAACTTTCGCGGCGAACATCGCCGGAAGTTTACCGTCATCATTGAGTTCCGCCAAGTAAACGGAACTGATGTCGCCGGAGCCGAGACGGCGGGAGAATCGAAGGTCGGAGGGGAGAATACGGCGAGAAGGAGATTCTGATTGGATCCGGTGGATGGCGGACCAGCGAGGGTCGGAGGAAGGAGCATGAGGTTTGGTGATGTGAGGGAGGGATCCGGTGAAAAGACGAGCAGAAGTTGAGGCGGTTGTTTCGGAACCAAAGCTTGTGCTGCTGCTGCGTTTGATGTCGGCGGTGACGGTTGTGGTTGTTGTTGTGGATGCGAAACTTAGATTTTGGAGGTCGTCGGTTAGATCGTCGAGCCATGAGTCCATTGCGTTGGGATAAGCGAATAGTAATGAATTTGAGCGTGTTTTTATTTTTGAAGAGAGAGAGAATAACGGAGGTTGAAGCAAGTGTTCCTGACAGTGTTGTTGTTTGGGTGGATCACTGTATTGATTTCTCTATTTCATAACGGAGGAAATGAAATGTATCCGATTCTCTGTGGGTTTAAAGTCATTTTAAAAATTGATACTATTTCTTTTGTTTCTAATATTACTCGTGTGGTTTTAAATGCCTCTTCGTGATTGTAGTCGCTAATTATTATAAATGAGTTTATTTATAGTAATGATGGCACGTCAAATTTAATTATGATTTTTGTAATCATGATTTTTATATAATTATGTTATCATCACATCAATTGTACATTGAGTCAAGCAATGTGGAATGATACTTGATTGTGGATTAGCTTTTGAGGGAGGTGTTGTAAATACAAATATTTTTACCTTTAATTAAAAATTTGAGATAGGATAGGAGTGAGAGGTAAAGTGATTATGAATTCAGTTGTTTTCGTATAAGCCTTTAGTTGCCGAGGTTTGCAAGGATGGGCCTAGGTCTATTGCAAAATAGTTGCCCCTCATGTTGCAACTTGTGAAGATTTTGAGGGAATGACCTTAAGAGTGCATCTTCCCCTCGGTACCCTTCCTCTTTAGGCTTTGGTAATGGTCTATTTGACCCCTACATTTATCCTTCCCCATCATTTGATTTTGTCTCCCGTGCAACTTTTGAAAGGGATTTTGAGATATGGTGTCTTCGACTAACATTGTTTGATCAAACGCTTATGAGTGACACTAGAATGTCATATTTATCGCTATTTCATTCGAGTAGAGGAGGAGTGATGGAATAGAAAATAAGACATATATTTAGTTCTTGTGTCTTCTTCTGTCCTGGGCAAGAGCGATATGGTGAAAAAGGTGTAACTACTTATTAGCAATAACTTGCCCATACGTGCTAAAAATTACCCTTGGGTTATCGAAGAAGTGTGTGCACTAGATCTTTGCACTCAACGAGAGATCTGTGTGAGATCGCAATTGGCATTGTTGAAGTTGTCCTTATCTTTGCTAGGTCGTTTTCTTCCTTTCAATGGAGATGCCCTCCTATTTTTTTCTTCACGTGAGCATTTTCCTGCTTGGATAACCAATCACTATCCTCAACTACTCGTATTTACTTTGTCTTTCCCTTGATCGAGGCATGTGTATCTTGCGGGCTCTATTGATAACATTTAGACCATTGATAACGGGCTTAAGTACTTCTATGTTGTGCCTTTGTGGTTTTGAGATACAAGGTCGAAAAATCTTATGAGTTATAAGAGTTCACAACCCCTGACATAAGGCATGCAAGGGTAAAATGCTTGAGACTAAAATGACATTCGACCTATATATAATAAAAGGAAATACTATATTTTGTATATTAAAATGTTACATTCTCTCTTCCTTTCACATTTTTAATTTCATATTCTTTTATTGTATTATAATATTGTATTACATATTTATCAATTAACTGAAAAGGTGACTCTTCTTCGCCACCATTTTTTTGTGTCTATATTTTATACTAATTGACTAACTTTTTCTTTTTATTCATCCAGTTGGATTTGTTATTTTCCCTTTTTGAGTATACTTTTTTATTTTTTTGAAATTTTTTATTTCCATAACGTTGGATTTTACTTTTCCCTTTTGATTATCAATACAATGCCTTAAAACAATAACAAATAAACATGAAAGTATAAAATATAATTGAAAATTACGCTAAACCATTAATATTAAAGCTCAAACTGAAAATACATATTTTATTTTGAAAAATTGTATGGTGCTTATCCATTCATCATATCCTTTATTTGCGGTTGTTCTTCAGACACTAAACATATGCATATATTAATGAAAATTTTGTTTTGAAAATTTATCTTTTGATAATAGAATTTTGTTTAATTTACCTAGTTTTAAAATTTTATCTTTATCTTTATTTTGAAAATTTATCAGTCCATGACAAACCAACGTCATATTTTCTGGTTCATATATAACTCCCCTTATATTTTGATTAAAAATATAGGAAATTGAAATATGCTCCTAATCTAGAATCAATGTCCGATCTTCTAATTAAGCCAAATCAAAGACGACAAAACAATAATACTCTACATTTCATACATAATGTTTTTATTTTTTATAACTCATATATAATGGGTTGTCAATGGGAAGCATGTAATACCATAATAATATAATCTACAAATAAAATAATTCCACACATACATAAAGATGAAAGTGTATTAATCATGTTAAAATAGATAACAAGACGTGAGAAAATAGATATATGATTAAGCGTTATAGAAAAGTGAACACACGAACATGTTATTATCTATTTTTTCATTAATTTTTATAAGTTACTTTTGAATATTTAGGATGAGTATTTGTCAAACGTGATTTTAAATTAGTTTCATTATGTAAAATTAATAAATTAGCTTCATTATGTAAAATTAATTTAGTTAAATTTCAGCATTTAGATTTATTGTTATATGCTTTTATTCTAAAAGCAAATTTGATGTAAAATCTGACACCAATACAAGATAAAATATTTTATAAAAAAAATAAATATACAAGTACGTCAATAAAAAATATATTTTTTTAGTATAATTTAATCAAAAGAGTAAATTATTTAATTTATAATACAAAATTACAATAAAATTTTTAAAAATCACCAATTATATTCACTTGTACTAATAAATTAACTCATATAAATAATAATATATAAAAAATATTAATTTCACTATAATAAAATAATATAAAAAAATAAAATACCTACAGTATGATTATTGATACCGAATAAATATTGGGTACCAATACTTCACAATTTTAAAAATACCTCGTAGTTCATAACTTTTGGTATATATTAGAATACGCGATTCAAAATATCAACAAAATATTTACTGTGATTTCGTGAAACTCTGATTTCTGATTTCGTGATAAACGCACGTTCATATAATTCAAAATATAGTGAATATTTTGTTTGTCCATCGGTCAAATGCCTATATAAAAAATTCTAAAAATTAAACTTTTTGTACAAAATAGTATTAATTTCTTTTCTCTGTTTCATTATGCTATTTATTTTTGACTGCCTATGACAGGTGGGTCGATTATCATTATGTAATCAAGGTCACTACTTACATAATGCAGACGGATCTTTATGGCATATAGTTGCCACTAACCAAAGCTTCTACTCCTTATTGATATATGCATTAATTAGGTCATCTTTTTTTTTTTCTTTTGTATTAATTAAAAGGATAGTTAAAGATATTTAACATTTAATTTAATACCATTATATAAAAATAATTCTTTATTTTGGTGTGGGGAACTTCTTCTAAATATATTTTTTAAGGGGTCCTAAATATATTTACTCTTAACAATTCATTTTTTTTTTACAAATTTAACTTAAACTTAAATCAACACTACAATTATAGGAAACTCCTAAACAACATACTCTTTTCAAGATTCAATTTTTTTTAAATATATAACATGACTATTGATAATATAATTTAGATAAGTTTAAATAACATAGATTTTATTAAATTGAAACAGATGCATTAAAATAAAATAAATATCATTAAATAGAAAAAATAGACGAATACGTCAATGTTTGTTTTTTTGCTAGTATTTGATAGTAAATTTTTTTATACCGTTAACTAATAATAAACTTTCATTTATATGACTTTTAAGATAAAAAGAATTAAAATTAAATATTTTTAATTTTATTTATGTAACGATTGTTATTAACTGACAATGTAAGTAAAATATTTTTACACTATCAATGCATATTAATTAAAATATTTTACAAAATGATTGAATAATTCATATACGTCAATAGTGTAAAACTTTTTTACAAATACATTTAATCAAATCACACCATAATATCAATTTATATATTTTAGTTTATAAAATATCTCTACAAATACCTATTATTTAATGCAATTTAATTGATTGCATGCTTTTATTTTTTTTATTGGTTTATAGAAATTAATCTCTTTAAAAGAATTGCAATTTGGATATGGTAAGTCATGTTTATTTCTCAAACCAACTTTATGCTCAAATTATTTATGTCAAAAGAGTCCCAAAAGCTATTGAGGCCATCATGAACCGTGCTTAAATTCAAGACTCCTCTCTATTTTATGTCAATTGGCAATTCAAGACATCAACGAATCATGACCATAAAAGACAAACACTTAAAACCACCTACTCAATTCCAACTTAAAATTGGCCCAATCACACTTATAAAGGGGTCAACAAAAGCCTCAATAGCTTCTAAAGCAAAAATGTTAATTCATATATCATCTAATGAATAACTTATAATATTTTTTGTTTGGGTTCGTGTAGCCTTTTCCTTCTTAATGTCTTTTTCATGGAAAGAAACACAATAGAAAGTGCCAATTGTTAAACAAACAAACATTTATATCTATTTGTTTTGCTGATTTGTTTGCATACCTTTATGGTCAATTCGTGCAACAATTAATCAATGATTTGTTGCAAATAAACCATCACTTTCTAGTTTCTATTAATTGCAAGGCAAATCGCACAAAATATGAAATGAACGTGAAGCTGTCACATACATTAGGCATCCAATTATTACAATTTGAGGGCAATGGGCATGGGGAGAATTAGCCAATGACACAATAACTTGGTCTATTGTGAAACATAATGTGTATTGATTCAAGATGAGATTATATAGCATTTGTCAATAAAGCATCTAGAGCTATGTAACTAAACATTCTAACCCAATCAATCTCAAAGAAAAGATTTCCTCGTGGTGAATGGTAAGGGTTGAGAAGTTCCATTGTGCACCAACCTTAAAAACTATTAGATTCAGGGAGAATTTTTTTTTAATCTAATAGTCTTTACAGTTGATGCAGTATATACAGTAGTTGTAGACCATTTCTGGTTCTTAAAGAGAAAGGTTTTCATAAAAATTTTGTGAGAGATTAACTTCCACACAAACACATGCTAAAAAAATTAATAATAAATTGTTAAAAAAAAAAAATAGTTCGTCAAAAATTGTCAATTTAATGAATCATAATCAATTGATGTAGAATCGATTGACAACTAAGTGTTGCTTCCAAATCTATGTGGCATTTGATGTTGTTATTAAAACTTAATAGGCTTACGATAATATTGAATAAAAGTTCAAGACTATAGTGACCAAATTAAAATGTTATAGAAGTTGTATAACTTAAAGATAGTCTTTTATCAAAACATTAATTTACTAAGTATGGCGTGCACAACCCCCATCCTTGATGATAGAGATAGGGATGGAGAGAATCTGGATAATAGATGGAGTGATCAATCAGACAACATTAGCAAGAAACTTTGGACTATTAACAACCACTTGTATTTATATATGTTAAATGCCTTCTAAATGTCTTCAGAAAATAAATTCGTTGTGCATGCAAAATGAGTGACCATGCCACCTTGAATTATGACTTGATCATCTTAGTTTTATAACTTAACAAAATGTTCTCTATTAGTTGAGAACGCTCTCTACTTTAAGAAGGTGAGAGTCATATCTCGTGCTTTTTTTCTTAGCATTTTGAAAAGTGCGTGAGAATTTGTAAAAAGTATCAACCAACTTTGTACCTTGTAAGTATAGTTTTTGTCTTTCAGTGAATTAACTTTTGAAGAATGTTCAAAATATTCGTGATATGTATGAGTCATAATCAAAACCTTTGTATGATTGAAAAACACTAAGAGAACAAATTAAATAACAATAAGATTATAATCTACTTAAAATATTTATTATCTATAAATTGGAATTTTATCTCAATAAACTCCACTTACCTAATGTCTTGGATACACCAATGGTTGTAATTGAGCTCACTGGGTTGTTATCTATATTTGTGTTATAAATCCTGATTTTATATGACGTAAAATATGAATTAGTGGTTAATCGTGAATACACAATAATAATGTAGATTTCTTAGATAGTCTAAGTTCATGAAAACAAGTTGTAAAAATTATTTTCAATACACTCAATTAATAAAAAAATACTTAACTTATCTTAATCATTTTAATCCTTTACTTATCATGGAATCTTAGTTAGTAATTCAATCTTTTACGTTAAATTCTCTTTGCGGTAATCTAGAAATTCATATATAGAAAATAAATTTCATTTCTTAGCATAATAACTTGTTTAAAATTAAAGGGAAAGTATTGGTAGTACTAGTCATGATGGAGTAACTCTTTATGAGATAAAAGTTAATCCATATTGACCAACCAAAAAAATTGAACTTCATCATAGACACATAATATAATTGAGAAGGAAAAGGATTTGGGAGAGTGCTTTGCCTCATTACCATGTGTCACTTTTGTTTGTATAACCCTTTCGGGCTGTCCTTAAACCATTTGAGCTGGAAGTTTTGGATATGAGACAGAATTACAAAAGGGAACAAAATTGGTGGTAGCAAGATGAAAGTGATACAAATGAGAAATAAAAAAGATAAGACAAGGAAGGTAGGGACTAACCAGACACTGCAAATTTGACCACAAGTAGGACCAACTATTACAATTTACAAGAGAAATAAAAGGTCAATATATATATATAGCTTGTTTCTCCTATAGATCATCTTGATAGAAATTAATAATTGTTGAAAACATTAACAACGACTAACATGGTTCTTCACAAGTAGAAATTAATTATTCTTTTCATTGCTGTAGCTGAATAAATGATTTAGTTGTTGTCAATTTAACCAAAAGAACAAAATAAAACATATTTAAGTTAAACTATGCGCTACATATATATAATTTTTTGAATTATTTTTGTCAAATCGACTTCCATCCATCAAATCACTATTTCAAATGTTATGAAAAAAAAAAAAAAGACAAGTCATTAACTTTTATTTAGTTAATCAACATTGGAGCTTTAAACAATTTATAATTACAAATATATGGTGGTCCATTTTCCCAATATATATTATTGATATAAGATGGATAGCTCATTACATGTATTTAAGGATTAAGAGTTTGTTTGTGACTGTATTTTAGAAAATAATAATTTTTTAAAACAATTATTTATTATAGTTTTTTTTTTCTATAGATTTTTTTCATTAAAGGTAATTCTATTTGAAGTGTGTTAGATACTAAATATAGGTAATTCTCTCAACATATATTCAAACTCAGATTTCCTATATATGTAACGGAAATATATAGTCTTATCCAATAGACTCAATTCCATTTAGTTTAAAAATACACTTTCAAGAGTTTTTATTTGTTTATTACAAATTAAAAAAAAATTGACCAAAATCTGTAACTAGTTTTGGTAACGATTTGGTCCTTTATGTTTTTTTTGTCCCATTTTGGTCATTTATGTTTTAAAATAATTTCAGCCTCAACCTTTAAGTAGGATTCCGTTACAAAAAAAGTTAAAAAGTTACCCCTCCGTTTCCTTTTCCCTGGGTTTTCTATCAGGTTTATGTTTCTTTTGTTTGGTTTAGGGTTACCTTTCTTCTCCCATTCACTTTCTCCCTTCATCTCCTTTATTCTCTTCTCCCGTGTCATCTCTTTCCTTCATCGTCTTCTCCCTTCTCATCTCCCTGGAAAATCGAAGCACGAAATCATAGAAAACACTATCGAAATCAACATTGAACGAAGAGGAAAGGTATGTTTTTTATTGATTCTGATATTTAGTGATTCCCTCTTTTTTTAGGGTTTAGTGGGTTCCATATGGTATTTATTATTTGCATGTGTTTGATTTGTGAATGAGTTGATTACTGCATATTTTGTTTATTGGGATGTAGGGTTTGTGGTCCACACTTAAATATTCGTTCCTCTTTTTCTAAGATTATGGGACCAGTTTTATGGTCCCTACCATGTGATTATAGTTTTCTATTAATGAGTTTTTTTGTCTTTTTAATGTATAAAAAGCAGAATTGATGTGTTTTTTGTTGATATCCACCATGGAGGGTTTTTTTTGGATGACACAATGGAAAGGTACGAAGGTGAAGTGTCAAATTCGAAATGTGATGCTCACAGGTGGAGTTACTTTGAGATTTATGATTTGGTTAAACAAATGGGGTATCCTGAAATTATTAGTATATGGTATGAGGTGTATGGTGAGAAAAAGTATTTGGAAAATGATTTTGGGGCTATGGAAATGGTAACTTTTGCCAAGGCTCATGGGAAAGTGAACATGTATCTTATTCATACAATATCTCAGCCCATACTTGGTGATAATGTTAAGAATGAGACTGAAATAGATAAAGCTAAACAGGCCCATCAAGAAGCTGCCCAAGATGCGCATGAACCAACCCAAAATGCACTTGAACCAACTCAAACAGAATACAATATTGGGTCTGATAGTGATGATAGTGCTGATAAAGTAATTTTTGAAGACTCAGATGATGAATTTCCTAATAATGACGGGTTTGATGAGGTCCAAATAGGTGGCGATGGAGTTGAAATTGAGAACAGGAATAGTGCAACTAAGAAAGGGTCTAGTACTAGTAAAAAGAAGAAACAAAGTACTGATAAGAAAAAAGGGAGACTTAAGAAGATCTGTGTTGAGAAAGAACATATTGTGAATGAAGATGAGGAGGTTGATGTGTCAAGTGATGACTTTTTGAATTTGACTTCAAAAGGAAAGAAGCAGTTAAAACTAACTGAGAAGGAATTTTGCGATGAAGAATATTTGACGGAGGAATTGGAGAGTGATGAAGATGACACTGAAGAAAAGTATCCTTTATTTGTGATGCCCAAAAAAATGGAAGATTATAAGTGGGTTTTAGGAAGCCTTTTCACCGATAAAGAAGAATTTAAGGAGGCTGTGACAACATATGCCATTCATAATGGGAGGGATTTGAAGTTTATAAAAAATGACAAACTAAGAGTAAGAGTTAAATGTAAGGAAGGCTGTGAGTGGTTTGCCTATTGTGCAAAGTTACCTGACGAAGATACATGGAAACTTAGGAAACTAGTTGACACACATTCATGTAATAGAGAGTATAAGGTCAAATTTATGAGATCAAGTTGGCTCGGAAAAAGATTGTACTCAACAGTGAAGGAGAACCCGAACATAAAAATTACAGATGTTTCTAACAAGGTTCATCAAAAGTGGAATGCTGGAGTGAGTAAGATGAAGGCATTTAGGGCACGTAGGCTTGCAATTGATATGGTTGATGGATCATTCAGAGAGCAATATCTAAGATTGTATGATTACTGTCATGAGTTATTAAGATCAAATCCAAATAGTACTGTTAAATTAGAAGTCCAAGCTACAAATTCGGAGGTAACTAATTATGTGGACATACCACTTTTACCGAGTTTTCAACGCCTATATATGTGTCTTAATGGATGTAAGGAGAGTTTCCTGATTTGAAGACCAATAATTGGTCTTGATGGTTGTTTTCTTAAAGGGTATTATGGGGGTATGATTCTTGCTGCTATTGGTAGAGATCCAAATGACCAAATGCTTCCAATTGTTGTCGTTGTAGTTGAAGGTGAGACAAGAGATTCATGGACTTGGTTCCTAAAATTATTAATTGATGACTTGGGTGGACAACAAGCATGCAAGTTTTACACCTTCATATCTGATCAGCAAAATGTATTAATTTAAGTTCAATTATTCATTATTCATTTATGTTAATTTACTTATTTATGTTAATTTATTTATGTTGTTTATGTTAGGGATTGTTGCCTGCAATGGATGAGTTGCTTCCTGGGGTTGAACAAAGGTTTTGTGTAAGACACCTTTATAACAACTTCAGAAAAATTCACCCAGGGAAAAAGCTTAAGGAATTGATGTGGAAGGCAGCCAAGTCAACATATCATCAAGCATGGGAAAGAGAAATGAAAGAGTTGAGGAAGGTTAACGACGAGGCCTACAAATATTTGTTGAAGATTCCACCAAGGTTTTGGTCTAAGTCAAGATTCAGTTTCAAATCTAAATGTGATGTGCTTGTTAACAATATGTCAGAGACATTCAATAGTGTCATAATTGGACCTAGAGGGAAACCTATAGTGACAATGTTTGAAGACATCAAAGTGTACTTAATGGAAAGGTGGGCAACAAATAGAACTAGATTGGAAAAGTATAATGGTTCTGTTCTGCCTCAAATCAAGAAAAAGTTAGAAAAAGAACAAGAATTATCAAGAATGTGGATGTGTAAGTAATATTCTGGTTAGATATGTTCTGGTTTCATTATATATATGTTGATAAGTATAGATATACATCAAATATATGTTCTGATTTGATTAATATTCTGGTTATATATGTTCTGTTTTGACTATATATTATGTCATTCTGAATTATGTGTTATATGTTTGTTGAACAAGGTATGCTGGTGAAAACGTATTCGGAGTTAGTAATATCAACCACACAGGAGACAAGTTTGTGGTATCACTGGAAAATAAAGAATGTTCTTGCAGGAAGTGGATGCTTACTGGAATTCCATGCTGCCATGTAGTTTGTTGCTGCAATTTCCTCAAACAAGATCCAGAAGAATTGATTCCAACATACTATAGGCGAGAGACATATGCGGCTTGTTATCGACCTGTTATTTACCCAACAAATGGACAGAATGTATGGCCTCAAACTCCATATCCTGATGTGTTACCACCACCATCAAGAAGGCTTCCAGGAAGGCCCAAAAAGTCAAGGAACAAAGATGGCGATGAAAAAATTAAGGACTCAACAATGCTTCGTAGGAAAGGGATGCCAAATAAGTGCACCAAGTGTAAACAAATTGGTCATAACAAGGCATCATGTCCAAGCCAAACTCAATCTGCCCAGGCCCAAAATCAAGCTGCCCAAGCTCAAACACGACCTATCAAACCCAGAGGAAGACCCAAGAAAAACCAACCCACACAAGCCCCTTCACAGCCTGCACAAGCTCAGTCCCAGCCTACACAAGTTCATTCCCAGCCTGCACAAGTTCAGCCCATGTCTGCACAAGCTCAGTCCCAGCCTGCACAAGCTTAGTCCATGTCTGCACAAGCTCAGTCCATGTCTGCACAAGCACAGTCCCAGCCTGCACAAGCTCAGTCCCAGCCTGCACAAGTTCATTCCCAGCCTGCACAAGTTTAGTCCATGTCACAAGCACAGTCCCAGCCTGCACAAGCTCAGTCCAAAACTTTTAGGCCAAAGTTGAAAACATGGAGGAAATAATTATGTTTATGTATTTGTCATTCTGGTTAACAATGTTCTAGTTTGTCATTCTGTTTTAGGACAAAGTTCAAACACTTTTTTGGTTATTGGGAACAACTTTGCCATTATGTTTTAGGCCACTGTTTTAGGCCATTTGCTGTTTGTCATTCTGTTTTAGGCCATTTGTTGTCTTTTGTACCAACTGAAACATGTTTACATTGTTTTGAATGGAATGGAGCAAGTTTGTCAAATGAATTATGTGTTGAGAAAGAAACAGAATTAAAATTATATGAATTCGTGCATTTAAGTATTGTAGAAAGAAACAGGAACAAGATTAAAATTCAAAGATTCAAGAACACCAAAAACAGAACACTAGAATATAAAAACCAGAAGCAGAACACTAGAATATAAAAACCAGAAGCAGAACACTAGAATATAAAAACCAGAAGCAGAAATCACAAGAAGCAGAAAACCAGAAGCAGAACATCGGAAGCAGAATACCAGAAGCAGAACACCAGAAGCAGAAACCCATAGGCATAATACCAGAAGCAAAACACCAGTAGCAGAAACCCAGAAGCAGAAAACTATAAATATAAAAACCAGAAGATAAACATCAAAGGATAAATATCAAGAAATGAAGATCAGAGCATCAAAGGATAAATATCAAGAAATGAAGATCAGAGGCAGAAGATGAAGTTATCAGAAGAAATGAAGATCACAGGCAGAAACCCTTGAATTATTACATTAAATGCCACCAGAAGATGAAGTTATCAGAGGCAGAAGATGAAATCATCAGAGTCAAAAGATGAGTTACCAGAGGATAAAAACATACCAGAGGATACACCTCCAGAAGACACCAGAAAAAATGAATATCAAAGGCAGAAAACCTTGAATTATTACATTAAATGCGACCAGAAGATGAAATTATCAGAGGCAGAAGATGAAATCATCAGAGTCAGAAGATGAGTTACCAGAGGATAAAAATATACCAGAGGATACACCTCCAGAAGACACCATAAAAAATGAATATCAAAGGCAGAAACCCTTGAATTATTACATTAAATGCGACCAGAAGATGAAGTTATCAGAGGCAGAAGGTGAAGTTATCAGAGGCAGAAGATGAAATCATCAGAGTTAGAAGATGAGTTACCAGAGGATAAAAACATACCAGAGGATACACCTCCAGAAGACACCAGAAGAAATGAAGATCAAAGGCAGAAACCATTGAATTATTACATTAAATGCGACCAGAAGATGAAGTTATCAGAGGCAGAAGATGAAATCATCAGAGGCAGAAGATGAGTTACCAGAGGATAAAAACATACCAGAGGATACACCTCCAGAAGACACCAGAAGAAATGAAGATCAAAGGTAGAAACCCTTGAATTATTACATTAAATGCCACCAGAAGATGAGTTATCAGAGGATAAAAACATACCAGAGGATACACCTCCAGAAGATACCAGAAAATGCATCCAGAATGTACCAGAGGATGCATCCTGGAATTACCAGAGGATACACCAGGATGTCAAAACACCACCAGAGGATATATTTCCTGGCTCATATCAGAAGGAATAAAAGTCAGAAGGAGACCTGAACCAAACCAGAAGGTAGCCTGCCAGAAGGAGAGTTGTTCCAGACCAGAAGATACCATAAGTCAGACTTATTCCAGAAGTTATTATGACCAGAAGATGGCCTGACAGTGAAATGATAAACAGCCCAGACTTGATCCAGACTTAATCAGAGGATAAATTAATGGGTCCAGAACAAGAGATTCAATCCAGATTTGACCCAGACCAGAAGATAGCATGGTTCAGGGTATGAAACTAAGTCCAGACCAGAAGAAATGATGTCCAGATTTGATCCAGACCTGATCCAACTCATAAGGTAAAATGTCCAGACTGAAATATTATTTGTCCAGACTTAAGATGAAAATCAGAGGATAAACACCAGAAGATAAACATCAGAAGATGAACACCAGAATTCGTGACTAATGAATTAGCTCATTGGATGTTTAAAAAAGAATTGGTTCATTGGAAACACAAATAGTGAATCGGGAACACATAATGAATTCTGAGTTACATCAATTCGGACACATATCACATATTAATGTCCAGACTGAAATATTATTTGTCCAGACTTAAGATGAAAATCAGAGGATAAACACCAGAAGATAAACATCAGAAGATGAACACCAGAATTCGTGACTAATGAATTAGCTCATTGGATGTTTAAAAAAGAATTGGTTCATTGGAAACACAAATAGTGAATCAGGAACACATAATGAATTCTGAGTTACATCAATTCGGACACATATCACATATTAATGAATCAGGAACAATAATGAATTCTGAGTTATGAATGAACCAATAAGTAATAATGCAGAAACATCAATTGGATCAAGAACAATTTTGAATGAATTAGGAACAACATTCTTTATGAATGAATTATGCACTTGCAGACAATACACATGCAGATCGATTCTGCATTATGATTCATTCTGATTCTGCATTCTGATTAACAATACACATGTAGACAAATAAAAAATAATTCATTCATAATTGACAGTAATTAACATTAATAATTAAAGAAATAACAACCAACATCATTGGAGCCACAATTGATGCAAAAGCAAAATACATTAATATGTTCCAAATGTCATACAACAAACTCAATCATAACTACATACTTACAACAAATCTACTACATCAACATCAAGAAAATTACATCAAATACAGTAACCTCATTTCAGAGCTAAGATAAACGATAAAACAACACATGTTACACCAAACAAAACGATTAAAAATTGCAGCAACTTCATCTTAATAATGGTTGACTTGTGATCTCCATGCATCTTCAAAATGACATTCCTAAGAGTCATAATCTCCAACTCTTTTTGAGGACACTCTAAACATTGTGTATGTATTTGTTGTTGATTTCTCTGTTGTGCTTGAAGCCTATAGTCTGAATCCCAAACAAAGTAATTGCATCTACATTCAATGTCATAACTCTACAATTGATGAACAAAGACAACATCAATAAAAAAATTTTCAGCAATAATCGAATAATTTTTTTTTCATCTGAACCAAATCTAAAAACCCTAAATCTTAAAACCCTAAATCCCAAAGGTATTTATGCTTACCACAAAATTCCTACAACCCCAAAATTTTCTTCCTCTGTTCAGACCCCATTTTGTCACTGTGCGAATTACAGGTTTCAGACCACAAGCACAATTTGGCAGCTCACGAATTCCATTGGAATCAAAAGAACCATAGTTGTAGGATGTTGAGTTGTACGAGGTTGACTTTGACCCATTTGTGAAAGAGGCAACCATGAATATGATTTTCCATGGAAGAGAGATGAGAAGGGAGAAGACGATGAAGGAAAGAGATGACACGAGAGAAGAGAAGAAAGAAGATGAAGGGAGAAAGTGAATGGGAGAAGAAAGGTAACCCTAAACCAAACAAAATAAACATAAACCTAATAGAAAACCCAGGGAAAAGGAAACGGATGGGTAACTTTTTAACTATTTAACCGTTTTTTTTTTTATAGATTTTTTTCATTAAAGGTAATTCTATCTGAAGTGTGTTAGATACTAAATATAAGTAATTCTCTATATATTCAAACTCAAATTTCCTATATATGTAATGGAAATATATAGTCTTATCCAATAGACTCAATTCCATTTAGTTTAAAAATACACTTTCAAGAGTTTTTATTTGTTTATTACAAATTAAAAAAAAAATTGACCAAAATCTGTAACTAGTTTGAAATGGGAAACCATTTGATTAACTTTTCATAATTTTATTTTAAAGATTATTTAAAAATGCATAAAAAATTATTGAAAAAAAAAATCAAAGAAATATAAAATAGCGTATATTTTTCTTAAAAAATCTTTAAAATATAATTCTTAAATTATTGAATATCATTTTTTTGAATAATCTAATAGAAATAATTCGTATTAGAACTTATGATCTATATAATACTACACTGCCCATTTTCTTCAACAGCGTCTAAAATTGAATGTAGTATTATTTGGTGTTGCCAGCCTACTTATAATCGACCATGAGTAATGTAAGTAAAAATAAGTGAGTCACTACTTTCATCAATAAAATTGTAGGGGTTGTGTAATTTGGTCTTTTCAATTTACAAATCACGAATTAGTTCATAAAATTAAAATAATTAATAAATTCAATTAATTCTAAATTTCTAAAAAATCTAGAGTGCAAATTAAAAATCAACAACATCTATAAATAAAATATATTTTAAAGACGACGAACGATCAAATTATTTCAACAATACTTATTTATAGTTACACATATTCAATAATATTATATTGTATAAATAAATAATATTATATATTATTATATAGATTATACATATAAATTTTGATATCAATTTATAATTAATTTTTATGTTATCAATATACATTAAGATGAATTTTGTATACAATTATGCAATTGATGTTAATTTTGACTATTTTGATAATATAAAAGATAACGATAGATTAATATTAAAATTTATAAATGATATATATATATATATATATATATTAACAAAATTCAATTTAATGGTTGATTTTAAAAATATTTATCCAATAAAATACAATTCAACGAGTGTAAGTATAATTTTAATTTTATCCTTCCTTTTTAAAGATCATTTTACCATTCATAAATTTGAAAGGACATACTAGTTTTAAAATAAAAACAATAATCTCTTTCTCTACTAATACTCAACCAATATCGTTCAAGGTTTTTGCATAAATATTAATAAATATATTAATTAATAGATAAAAAGAATTTATTTTATCAAACTATTAATCTAAACTATTGATAAATTTTTCTATTATCAATATAAAGTATAATAATATTGTAGAAATTATGCATATAATAATTATTGAAGAGTAATATAAAAGAAAATTAAAATTTTATTGAAAATTATAAATAACATTTATTATTTCTTTTTTTACTAAAATGATATTTATTGTGAAAAAAAAAGTAATAATTAAATTATATGGTCATGCTAACTTGTTAAGAAAAAAAAAACTTTCGAATAGAAAATTCGATTTTTATAATTTTAAAATATAAAGTACACAAATTATAATATATTTTTTTATATTTAAACTTTTAACGGTTAACATTTCCTTTAAATAAAATAAGGTCATAAACATAGAAAAGAAAAAAGCTTATAAAAATAATAAAATAAAATAAAATAAAATCGATAGATTGCAAGAAGAATCCAGGAAGCAATTATTGCTACTTTGGGTTGTCGCAAACTTGTTGTAGCCACATCAATCGAGGACCCATTTTCAACAACCATCGCACAATCCTCCGTTCAAAGTAAGCTTCTACTATCTATAGTCTATACTGTGCCGTATTAACTATCTCACACTCTTTTACTCTGTTTGTTAATATCTCCTTTATTTATTTTAGGGTTTGTTTGTTCTATGTGGTTTATCTATTAGTCATAACTATGAAATTTTGGATTAAGTAGAATATGTTATTGTCGTGAAATTAGATATATCCTATTTGCATAGATTCTAGAGAGAGTTAGAGATTTTTGGTGATTAGTTTCAGAGACAGGGATATGTCAGTGGTGGAGCTTAAATTTTTTTATGGGAGGGCCAAAACATATTATTTATCGAAATTGGTCTAGTGATTAATATCGTTGTTTTTCTTGTGGTTTGAATATGTGATTTTGCATTTTGAGATTTTCATCTATATCTTGCTCTAGAAAATATAAATGATTTGTAAAAATATCACCTTCAAGTGTCGAACTCGCAACCTAATTCTCGTTCAAAACATTAGTTAGCGACAAAGTGTAAATTCTTCACACACACGTATATATATTTATCAAATGTTGGGGACTTGGGGTGAGTTGTGGCCCTCCCTAGTCCACACTAAGATCCGCTAGTGGATATATATGAAAAAATCGATATACTAGATTGTTACTTTGTAGAAACTAACTGCATTGAGTGAATTACCAATATATGTATTTGACTTATCTAAAGTGAATAGTTAGTAAAGTGAGAAAATGAAGGGATAATATCTTAACCACCTAAGATTTGTTATGCATATAAGATCAACTATTGATTTGTTTTTAAATGGTTGATATCACCCATTTTACTCTCTCTATAGTCGGTTGTTCACTTTAAAAAAGCTTAATCACCAATTTACTAGCAATTTAGGTATTGAAATTAAAGAGATTCTAAAATGTTATCTGAAATTGAAAGTATTTGATCATACCAGACCCTTTAAGACAGTTTCAAGGCTAAACTAACTTACCCAAAAGGACTAACATGGTCAAAGATTACAATTTTAGGGTTTTTTGTTGTTGTAAATTTTAGGGATCAAATTGGTCAATTTCTACAATTTAGGGATTAAAATAGTGATTCGCTCTTATTTCATTGTATGTGTAAAGTTCTATTTTGGTTTCAAAGAGCTTAGTGGCGAAACTGACGCACACTAAGTGTGTAGAAGTGGGGTAGTTCAAGTCGGCACTCCAGCATATCAAGTGTTTCCGTAGCCTTTTACCATATAAGTTGTACTTTTGAGATTATGTAAGAGTGTAATGGTTATACACTAACGGTGTAAAGTAATTTTACACCGTCGTCCAATAATAACCGATCATCTTGCTATGTATGCATATATTGTAACTGGTTTTTTAAAACACTACCTCTTGCTCAATTTTAATTGGACGTCAGTGTAAAACTAGTTTTTACACTGATCGTACCTGTCCTTTTTTTCTCATTAAGAAACATTTTTTTGTCAATAGAAGAAATGGTAAATAATCTCACACGCAACGCTATTTTTTTGTCAATATCGGCACTTGCCAGTTGAGCTAGGTCTTACGGATTTATGTAAAGCTTTTCAAATATAATGTAATAAGTCACATATTAGACTTGACAATTCTCTAGTATGAGGCGAGGAGGGAAAAATGTGGGGTTGCCATAGTCATTGATTGGAAATTCAATAAGTAAATTTTAACTAACTTTATAAGTTATTAATATTGTGCATTGTTCTTTATTTATTGAGAGCAATTGTACAACTCTTCCCTCAAGTGCACCCTTCACTTTAGAAAAGTGAAATTTTACCACAGTATATTTTGATCTTGTTCATGCTTGATTGTCGTGTAATTTTTTTGCTTTGAAACCTTTTGATTCTTGGTATTAAAAGTTTAGTGAACTGAATGGTATAAATTGTGGCTTGGTTTGGAATTTCAGTAGTAGTATGGAGCTGCATTTGTGTGTTTATTGTAACATGCTTTTTGAACTTGTCTTTCCCTTTGTTTCATGCCTGATTTGGCTTCAACAATTTATTTCACTATTGTTATGTTTGTTTGTATTTCATGCCATATCTCCTTTATAATTTCCCCCTTCTTTGTGTTGGGAAAAAATTATCAAGTATCAACTAGATTATATGCAGGATGCCGGAACCGCCCTTTAGACCACGAGAGAAGCTTGTTGAGAAGCAAAAGTATTTCCAGCAAATCCACAAACACACTTACCTGAAAGGGCCATATGATAAGGTTACATCTGTAGCAATTCCAATTGCTCTGGCAGCAACGTCATTGTATATGATTGTAAGTTAGAAATCTTCATAGGATCTGTATTAATTTTATCAGTTTGAAGTTATCTGTGAGCCTTCTTTTGACATTTTTCTATTCTTTTTGTTCAGGGGCGAGGGATCTACAATATGTCACTTGGAATAGGAAAGAAAGAATAACTTGGGAGTTCCGGAGGAGGTGTGTGTTTTGTGTCTCAAACTTAAGATAACTTCCTCAATATGCACTACTTATTTTCTTTGCTTTTTATGTTTGGTACCTTAATAAATATGCTTAGTTACAGGGTTTGATCACTAATGGTGGTTTGGACGTGAATGAATATGGTTCACTGTATATTTGATGTAACTGGTTGATGATTTAGTATTGTGTGTGATCTCGCAATGTTCAATTTCATGTTTATATGTGCTTAGCATGTTCTATACAAGCATTTTTTTTCCTTTATGTTGGTAGACATTTTGATCGACCATTTGGCATGGTAAACGGCCCTTAAAGTTTGCTTCTGAGACTTTGATGAAATCAAATTTGGATCAAGAAAGATGCAAGAGCCAGAATGAATGTATACAGTTACCAATAGCTATAGGTTATCAATAAGCCACATACTAGCTTTATTAGTGAAGTCATTTATTTATTTGGAGGTCATCATTTATCAATTAGACATACTAATACTAGTTTTGTTAGGTAAGTCATTTATTTATTTGTACTGTGTGAGTAGCAATGACCCATATTAGAATGTCATTCATTTATAAGTTTGTAGTATCAAAGTAGATATATTTGGAAATTGTCATTTTCTCAGGAGTTTACAGTGGTTCATATTAGTTTATTATAGTATTTTTCAAACACAACTTCAAGCAACATTTATAACATTATTTTTGTCTCTCTTTTTTACTCATTATTTTAATTGAAGATATTTAAGTATTATTTTTTAAATATTATTTTACGTCATTTTATATATATTAATTTGTTTTATGACTAATTTTACTAATTATATTAAATTAAATATGCTTATTTGTTGGAGTCATCTAACTTATACTTTTTTATCATAGTTCTATCTGTTCATGTTGGCCTGAATAGTAATTAAACTAGAAGAATAATTCTTATTACCCTCAGGTAAAGTAAATAATTTACGCCTGTTTTTTTTTACCTTTTAGTCAAATAAATCATTTATGCTCTTAAGCAGCTATAGCTTTGTTACCTCAATTTGCCAAGTTTAAATTCTTCTGGGAATAGTCGTAAAAACAACTGCTCCTTATTTTTCTATATACACAGTTTTAAAAAAAGGTTTACAACCGAAATCTAAACCATAACACAGGTTTTTAATATTTCCGACCGAATATAAGACCACACTAGTTGTATTTAATTACAATTCTCTACTATATAAATTTTTTAGTATAATTGCAACCTTAATTTAAAACTTTATCCTAAAAACTAGGAATAGTAGGAAATGTTTTTACAATGTTTGGAGGCTCCTTACGAACAAAATGTCAACATAGCAAGTCTTATGCTACTATTTTATGCTATTTTTCCAACAATTTTCTAGGTTGTTGGATAAAAAATGGAGTTCATAATATTTAAATGCCAACAAATCAGAAAAAGAAGTTATGAATCATACATGGACACACATCTCTTGACACAACTTGTTTGTCCTTTTTTAAGCTATATATGAGTATTCAAAGAACTTTGGTCTCTTAAAAAACATATCAACTGCATGATTAACAAGAAAAAAATAACATAAATGTAATGCTTTAATCCACGAGGAATCAAAACATAGAAGATCAATTGTCAGCCTGGAAAGTCATCATCATTAGCTATTTCATGCATTTACATCTGTTGTACTTATCCCTACTAAGATTTTTAAGGTTATTTTGCATTATTGGTTTATAATATTAACTCAAGAGTCTTGAAAAACATTTTTTTATTCCTATGATTATGCTTAGTTTGTGTTTTTTTTTTCTTTTTAGATAAATAAATTTCATTAATAAAAATATAGTCCACCCAATATCACACTAAGCAACTTTATCCACCTTCAATGAAGCAAAGCAGATAACTCACATGATTCATGCATCAATTCCTTAATGTAATTAAATCGGACTTTCCTTTGGTAACAAAATTTCCCTCTTCCTAATAAATCAACTACAAATCTTTTCCTATAAAAAGAGTAAATTGTCAAGTGATGCAAAAGATCAATAATACTAATAATAGGTTCAAATATATTATTATTATTATTATTTTATTTTTAACCTCTGTAAATTTTTAGTCTCTACAAGTATATAACATTTTGTTTTTGATTTTTCATTGTTTTGTTTTTGTTCTTGCAAATTTTTTATTGATTCTCTCATCACAACTAATTAATTTGAAACACAAGTTGAAAATATTTTCTTACAATGCTAGGGTGTGAGGCTATACCTTACTTTATTTTTATGTATATATATTTGTGTGTCTCATATGGGTAATAATTTGTCATAAAGGCAACTTGCTTAGCTGCTGCCAATTCTCCTACTCTGTCTTGTTCTCTAAGGCTCTCCCACAAACATGCTTTATGTAGGTGAGCCCATTCTATCCACTCTCCAACCAAAACTTCTACTTCAAGCACCTTTCCATTTTCAAATGATTGCCAACACTTCTTATTCCTTAGGAACCTTTAAAATATTTTGCATGTATATGTATTAATTTCCAACTAAATATAGTTAAGAAATTGTATAATAGATGGTAATATCTTGATTATTCGTGAGACCTAGTTCATCCGACAAATACCGATATTGTTAGGATTAATATTATATCCCGGCTTTGAATTCGAGACCTTCCATTTGTGAACAAGTTTATTTACCATTTTATCTATATAAAAAAAGATTTAATTATGTGGATTATGGTGTAATAGTAGTAGTAGAAATATTAATTACTATGGATTGCATCATTAATTAGTAATAATCTTGGTCCTTAGTTATTTCATAAAAAAAAAAGGTAATGGTATGACAATAAATCAGTTTAAGAAAATAGCTATCTAACCAAATCAGGCCCATCATGATTCTTTACTAAGTTTACAAACATTAAAAAACAAAGGAAAAGTGTATGAAATAATTTAAACGTTAGTACTCACTACGTATAACACTACTCAATAATTAAAACTCCAACACTTAAGTTGCCTTTTGAGTAAAGGAGGCACCAACATTTGTTTAGCCAAAATGTATGAGTTTAATTAGTTAAGTTAAATGCATGAGTTTAATATTCATACAATGGCCCTGTAATTATTTTATACAGACATTCAATATTATATGTACTTATGCAATATTATTTTTCAAAAATATCTGCAACAATATTCCCACTGTGAATTATGATTGGATGTTTATACGAATTTGTTTCACATCGCGTCAATTAGGGGTGGAAAGATAGATCCAGTTAGTCGTTGTAACCAGTTTAACTCGTTATTTTAGACATGCGAGTTGATGTTTTAGACCATTCAATTCACGTTGAATTAACATGTTTAACTTATTGAAAAAGCATGACATTGAAATAACGGATTGACGTATCAAGTTAATTCAAAAAATCTCTTTCTTTAGTTGTATTATTTTATTGGGTCAATTATTTTTTCTACGATCATTAACTTAATTTTCCGCTACAATCCAATAAATATAATTTTACTATTTGTGTAATAATTATTGGATTATGTTGAATTTTAGTGGGTCAATTTTAAAGCTTTTTGTTTTGAAAGACCTATTCGTCGAGAAATTAATACATTTAATTTGTTTTAATTTCTTTTTGCAATCTGTCAGTCACCCAACTCGTTAAGGGGCAAGGTGGTGTGAGAATTTAAATCCTCCCGCTTAAGTTAATTCACACCCCGCCCCTTCTTTTTAGACCGGTTTATGATAAGGTGGGCCAAAGAAGAATAGATTGACCAGTTTTGCTACTCTAGTGTTGATGTAAAGTAAATAAAAACTAAATTAATTTCTAAATATATAATCTTAAGTTTTGTAACAGGTATTTGTGTGATATTTTCTATTCCACTTTTACTACCATGATAAAATAATATAAATGATTCATTCATAGTATTAAAATAAGATACTTGGCTTAAAAGCTAGTTTTGTTTTATAAGCACCTAAGGCAGAGGAAACAAGAGTTATCATTTCAAAGAAAAGAGAAAAACAGGTGAGAAGTGTAATAAGGTAAAGAAAAAGTGTGTTGTGATTTGTGGAGCATCAATGGCAACACCAAAAAGGTCACATGATCAACAACAACAACAACAACAAATTGTGCAACAAGTGAAGAATTCAGGAATGATTAACAACCACATGAGTCCAAGAAGAGATGATAGGGAAGAGGAGATGTCAAGATCAGTTCTAGCAATGTTCAAAGCAAAAGAAGAAGAAATTGAGAGGAGAAAATTGGAGGTTAGAGATAAGGTTCATGCTCATCTTGGTCGAGTCGAAAACGAAACAAAGCGATTGGCTGAGATAAGAGAAGTAAGTCCAACAAAACACTGATTTTGAGTTAAGATGTTTTTTAATGTGTCATTGTTTATTGATTTATGTATGGATAAGTTACATATTAATCGAGAAGGTTTATAAGTGATGTTGTGGTCGCATTGTAATCTTTGATATTGTTAAAATTGTGGTAAATTACAACTTATGCTAATGCAATTGCGATCACAATGTGACTACCTTTATATAAAAAAATTGGCATCCATGAGTAATATTTAAGGATTAGCTTTACATTTGATATGTAGTCAAGGAAAATTGTAACCATATGTTTATTGTTTATGGAAGTGTATGAAGCTTTACTATGTGGATCCATGATTGTAGATACAAGCTAGTTAGAAAAAATTTAATTAGCAATTTGAAAGAAAAACAATTAAATGTGTGGTTTCTTACAAAATTATTCTCCTTTGTTATATTCAAGGTTTTTTTCATCAATTATAAATTATATTTATTTGAGAAATTGCATAGGAGATTGAGGGTTTCACAGATCCAATGAGGAAGGATGTTGCAATGGTTAGAAAGAAGATTGATATGGTTAACAAAGAGTTGAAGCCATTGGGTCAAACTTGCCAGAAAAAGGTGAGATTTTCTAACTATTTAGTGTTTACTCATTGTTGTTTGCTTTTTGATTTGAAATATGTTTACAACATAGGATTTGTTCAAGGAGACAAAGTGATCCCAATATGTTTTACTTTTCATACAACCACTTAATTATTGCTTAGAATTTAGTCAATTGACCACCTTAATTATTTGCTTTAATTTCTTGGTCCCATATTGGGACATAAAAAAAGAAAGCTAATTTGATATGATTATTATTATTATTGTCTTGAATATATGATTCTTACCGAAAATGTTTGGTAATTTATAGTTCGACTAAGATATAAATAAAGTTTGATTAAATATTATTTTAGTTAAGTTCAAACTCAGGTGTTCTAAATTAATTTAATGTTAATTAGAATTTATTAGTCACTTAAGATCCTTCACTTAATTATTAGTTATATGATATGGTTATTTTGTAATTAAGTTGAGTATTCATAATATCATTATGCCCATAAGTCAAAATCAAGATTGAAGAAAACAGTTATTAACTAAATAAAAGTCTTATTGAAGCTTTTTTTGTGAAACTACCTAATTTTGGGGTCATAGGAGAGAGAATACAATGAAGCTCTTGAGGCTTTCAATGAGAAAAACAAAGAAAAGGCTCAACTTGTTACCAAATTAGTGGAGGTAAGAACTTATTTAATAAATTGAATATTTACAATAATAATTTAATATTTTAATTTGTTCCTAGCTAACATTCCTTTTTTCTCTCTATGTTAATATGTGAACTTTGGATTAGCTTGTGGCTGAAAGTGAGAGGATGAGGATGAAGAAGCTGGAGGAGCTAAGCAAAAACATAGATACACTTCATTGAGATATTATGCTAGTGATCTAATTAAGTAACCTTTTTGTGTTCAGTTTGCTGTTAACTAAAATCCATATCATTGAATGTGGTAGAATTTGTGATTTCAATGTATTTTGCTGACTTAGGAAAATATGTTCAATAAAAGTGTCATTAAACTCCTAATCTACTCAACTGCAAAATTTCTTTTTATATTTTTTTAACCACAATGATATAACCTCTAATTTTCATATTCAAATTCAACATATCATTTTATCTCTATTTTTGTTTCTTTAATACATCTTTAACTTATTAGATTTATCACATTATTATTTTTTTTTCTTCTTAAAGTGTATATACACTACAAGATGTTTCACAATGATTTTTTCTTTTTTTAACTCATAACGAGGATTTTTGACTCTTTCGTCAATTGACAATATTTTGAATACTGTCATTTTTTTTAATTAAAATGACACTAATTAAAATATCATGTTTCTAGCTATGACAATGAGGTGGGTCAAAGACAAAATTTCTCTCTACTATCCCAACTTCTCTGAAAAAATCTGCATTGTTTGTTGTCGAGATTGAAATTTAGATCTCTAGTCATATTTTAGATTGAAATATGCATGTTACTTGAAATTTGGTTGTCTAGTTTTCTTACTTCTAATCTGCTCTATTCATATATATAAAATAATAGATTTAAAGACAATATTTATTATAATTAATATAATAAAATAATAGTTATTAGTTGATTAGTTAGTTATAAATTTTTATTTCTTTCATTTATTGAGAGTTATTCGTCCTTATTTATATGATATTCTATTTGTAATTTATTATTCAATCAATGGATAAAAGTTATTGGATGTTTTTTTCATTTTACTCATTCAACAATACCTTGCGCCCCCATGCTACACAGTACACACCAATGCTATTCTTCCATTGCATAAGATAAGATCACCAGTGACATGAATAATGATCACACTTTATGCGATATTGGAATCCACTCAGTCAAAGATTTAGTATGATGATCCAAGCCTCAATATCCAAATCCTCGTGCTACTACATTTTTTTTTATTTTTACAGGATGCAACTATTTTTTATAACTACAAATAGATTAGGCAACTACATTTTATAGTAATTTATATAATTAAAAAATTTATTTGATGAAGCTTTTTTGGGTCAACGTTTGTTGAAGTTTTAAGTAGTCATTATTTTATTTTAAATTGTGAGCTCAAAATTGTGGATTCACAATATTTTAGGTCTCTTCAACTTCAACCTATAAGATAAACGATAAAGTTGGTCCATTTTTCTTCCACCTTAGGGGTAAAAGTGAAGGTGCAAACACGAGAAGGGGAGGTTGAATTGTATTTGACTAACTTGATTACTTTTCCTGTTTTTACACTTTTAAAACAAAACTTGATGAATAAAAACAGAGTTAGCAGCGAATATAAAGTAAAAAATAAAACACAGAATTTTTATACTGGTTCACCGTTAACGAGGCTACGTCCAGTCCCTTCACCTTGAAGGATTTCACTAATTCAAACCTTGAATTACAACAGTTCCACTGACCCTCCAAGTCAGTCTTCTCAAACAGTCTAACAATCCTAGACTCTTGAGGAATACAGCACCTTGACTTCCTAAGTCAAGTTTTCTCCTGCCAATCTGACAACCCCATATTGTAGAAGGAATTACAACGCCTTGAATCTAATTGCCAAGTAATCTGCTACCCCTTCTAACTCCCTCAAATTGTAGACTCTACTTCAACAATAACACGAGTGCTTGCTTCTTGAAAGCTGGAACTCACAATTAACCTCACTGAAAACTTGAGTGTTTGCTTTGGAAGTGTATGACTCTTTGGTGATTTTCGATGCAAAGTATTCTGCCTTGAGCCTCCTTTTATAGATGCAGATTAGGGCCTCTTCCAAGCTTAATTTCGAGCTGAATCTTGCTGGATTCTCTTGCAAAAATAACTTGACCAATTGGGCTTCATTTAAATAAAAAACATATCTTTTTTAAGCTTCAGATTTTCTTTCAAAATAACTGGTCAATCAAGTCTTTAGTTTCTTCCTGCCAACAGCTCCTGTGTTCCACAATACTTCACTTTATTTTTGTAATAAATATTTTTAATACTTTGATCAAAATCAATTAAAATCTCCACCGTTAATCCTCATAATTAAATCTGGACCATTTGATCTTCTGCGCTAGTCCACATCTGGACCATACTAATTGATATGTTGTGATCCTCTGATTTCGGCCATCCCTGGACCACACTTCCTAACCTTCTGATCTCGGCCATCCTGGTCCAGCAAACTAATCTGCTGTGATTCTCTGATTTCGGCCACTGCTAGACCACACATTCTTACCTTCTGATTTCGGCCAACACTGGGCCATGGTCTGATCTTCTGATCTCGGCCAAACTGGGCCAAATACTTAAATCTGAACCATTGATCTGAAAATCTTCCCTTTGCTGGACCAATTCTGGACTTGGTCTGGATTAAACTGAAATCAAATCTGGACAAATAATATTTCAGTCTGGACATTTTACCTTCTATTTTGGATTAGTTCTGGATCAATTATGGAGATCGTTTCTTCTGGTCTGGACTTAGTTTCATACCCTGAACCATGCTATCTTCTGGTCTAGGTCAAATCTAGATTAATTTCTTTGTTCTGGACCCATTAATTTACCCTCTGATTAAGTCTGGATCAAGCTTAGGCTGTTTATTATTTCACTGTCAGGCCATCTTCTGGTCAGAATAACTTCTGGAATAAATCTGACATTTGACATCTTCTGGTCTGGAACAACTCTCCCTATGGCAGGCTTCCTTCTGGTCTGGTCCAGGTCTCCTTCTGACTTTGCTTCCTTCTGATCTGGGCTAGCAAAGATATCCTCTGGTAGTGTTTTGACATCCTGGTGTATCCTCTAGTAATTTCAGGATGTATTCTGGATGCTTTTTCTGCCTTTGCAAACTTCATTTTCTGGTGGTATTTAATGTAATAATTCAAGGTACAAAATAAGATTACATGGAGTGCTTTTGTAAACATCAAAATCTTAATTATTTAGAACCAATTTGGTTCCAACAAAAAGTACTCAACACACTTAATTTTTCTTTTTGATCAATTTCACCCACACTTTTCACTGGTCATCATCTGCCTTAACATGTGGAAAATCATTGTATGGGTTATATTGCCTTTTAAGGATTAATTTTTTTTGTCTAGTGCAGTCAATTTAGTAAAATAGTATAGATTTTAAAAGAATAGAATTAGATTATTTAAAATCTTTATTTATGTAATTAGAATCCATACAAGAAAGTATATTTAACAAAAACTAAAAATTCCTCACAAAGTTATCAATAGCGGCGGCTAGACTACCTCTATTTTGCAGCAGTTAAGGTCACCTCTAAAAAACACCTTTGTTGTGGTTAAAATTGTCATTAAATACTATTTTTAATCAATTTATTTGCAACGGTTTGAAGTGCCTCTAAATGATCATATATTTTAAAAATATATATAGCAACGGTTCAAACTGCCACTACTTTGTAAAAAATAAGAAAATTATAAAATGAAATAAAAATTGAATAAAGAAAGAAAAAGTAAAAAATTGTGAAGAAAGAAAGAATTAAAAAAGCTTAGTGAAAAACATAATAAAAAATGTGTGAAGAAAAAAAGAGAGAAAAACTTAGTAAAAAAAGTGTGAAAAAGAAAAATTATACCTTTCTTAACCAAAAGAAACTTATTGAATATGTACATATTGAATATACTTAATATTTTTTAAATATTAAAAATTAAAATTTTATTTTTATAAAAAATATTTTTTTAATTTTATTATTGTCTAATAATAATTATTTTATTATACTGATTATAATAGATATGATTTTAAAATTTATAATTTTATATATATGAATTGTGCAAGTGTGAACAGAGAAATCCGTTGCAAATGAAAATGGAGTTTAAATTTCACACTCGCTAAAAACAAAAGTGAATGTGAATTTTTTTTAAATATGCCCCTACCCCTTAACCCTAAACCATGTATCAAACACAAAACAGTTTTCACTTGTAAATAGATATAAATAGATTTTAGTGTTATACTTTATTTCTTCTTGAGTATTCTAATAGAAGGTAATGGTATTATTAAAAAATAACCAAATGCACTTGTTATTGCTTCTTACGGACTCAACCGAGTTTGGTGAATAGCATATAAAGTAAACAAAGATCTAGATAGCATCTTTAGAGGCCTTAATCAAGTTTTAATGTAAGGCTTTTTTTTTTTAATGTGTAAAAAATAATTGATCATATATAGTATATTATATCTTATAAAAATATATTTTTTAAAAAGGACAATTACAAATATATTGACTACTCCTATATATTAGAAAACAAAATAAAAAATTAAGTTAAATTTTTGTTTAAAAAATAAAACATAATAAATCAAGAAACTACCGCACCAGCCAAGTAGCTAACAGTTGTATTGGCTGCTTTGCTTAAATATGTTTAAATTTGTTCATTTATTTCAATATATTATTAGAAGTTTAGATCTATTTTATATTATTAAAAATTAATATCCAATAAAAAAGACCAAGACCAACTAAGCTTGAATTTTTCATTATAGAAAAATAAGCTCGAATTTTTATTTATTTAAGAAAAGTTCCAACCAAGCTACCCCTCTTATTATATTTTTCTATTAGAAAACCCATTCTCCCATGCGACGCGACTTTCCACCAAGAATTTTTTTTTCTTTCATGCTATCGAAGTCACCTCTCGATAATCCTACTTCTCATTAAATAATAAAATAAAATATTTGTTTGAAAATAAATGAGATTAATTTTCACACGTGTTACTATAAAATATGTTATATGATTAAATTACAATTACTCAAATGTATTATATTATTTTAAATGATTACGATGATTATAATTAAATAATAATATAAAAAAAATTATATTAACTATATATAAATAAAATTTAAAAAGTAGTGTATGGACAATATAAAATAATTTTATATTATCATATAATATAATTATTTAATTTGTCACGTTATATTTTATTTTTTTAAATTAAAAACAATTTTAACTATTTGATGGCAATGTAACTATTTAATATGGTGGCAAATGAGTATTATTTTACACCATCAATAAATACACTATTTTTTTAGTTATCAATCAAGTTAACTGTGACATGTGAAAAATAATAAATGGTATAATATATTGAAGAATATATAAACAGGTCTATGGTTAACTATTCCTATCATTCAATGGTTGAAATTGGGAATTTGTGATAAGTGATAAAAAAAAAATTGTGACCGATAAATCTATGGTCTTAATCTATTTTCAACTTTTTTGAAAAGAAAAATTTAAATAGAGAATTAATTTTTTTATTTATTAATGTAGTATAAACTTTTAGAAAACAAGAGTATTTGAATTAGTTTGTTTTGTGTTAAAAATAATAATCAAATCACGAAAGACATTTTGTCTCATAACTGGTGATTAGATGGTCTACCTGCTGATTAGCGTTCAAAATAATTTATATACATGCCTTTGTAAATGGAAATGGATTCTGCAATCCATATACCTGTATGCACTCAAAAATTGATATATTGATAAATTAAAATCCAACGGTTCATAAAATATCAAATTATTAATTATTTTTAAAATTTAAAATAATAAATCTAAAATATAGATTATTCGATCTAAATTAAACAATGATCCATGTGTTAGACTATGAAATGTAGTCTTCTAATTGGTTAGAGAAGACTTGTCTTGGAAAGCTTCTAAAACCCCTTTGTCCTTACTTAAATTAGATTAGAGAAGAGGAGAGAGAGTGGTCTCAAAAGACCAATTTATATTTATTAAACTATAAAAGAGTAGTTTGTCAATTGATATAATATATAACCCAATTAAACAAATGTCAATCAAATAAAACTTGTTAACGAATTAAACCAAAACAGTAATTTGGTAAACTAAATTATATTGTTTATAGATATATTATATTGTTAATTTATATATTAGATTAGATTAGATTAAATTTAATTTAACAATGCAGTATAAATTTTAAATAATTCACTACAATATAAATAAAATATCTAGCTCTAGGTATAATTAAAACCCATTTTGGTGAATATACATTTAAAAACAATTTTGATCAACTATTTAAACAATATGAGTTGGTAATAATCACTTTTGAGTAAATGTATCCAAACATAAATCAAGTTATGCTAAACTCGCTTATGATTAAAATTTATTTTGTAAAAATCAATTCTATTAAAATTAATCATAGTAATCGCAAAACCAAACACACGCTTAAAGATTCGACATCTATTCAAATTTAATTACTAAAAAATGACCAATGCGGAAAAACTAAATTAAGATATACAAACCATAAAAGTTACAAATTTATATTTTCCGTTGTTACAGCAGAACATTGTAATAAATCAAAATTGTCCTATTTTAAATCGACAGTAGCAATTATTTTTACTTAATTTTAATAATGTGTAATTTAAAGTGTTTAAAAAGATTTTAAATCAACGACTAAAATAAAAAATTACGTCAAATTATGTGAACATGATACTCCGACGATGAATGTAGTTAAAGAAATTTACCTCCCCTCCCCTAAGACAAGGCCTAGTAGTTAGGTAAAGATTCTTTACAATAGGTACATAACATGTCCATCCAACTATTGAAGTCCAATAATTTACCTTGGGGTGCACATGGTTAGGACATGGAGAAAAGTCCAGCCACACACACAAATCCAATCACTACTTTTTCTTCGCATCACACAAAGGGAAAAGCTAGTGAAGGAAGAAAAGTTTTTCCATATATGATCATGATGTATTCTTATTCAAATAAGGCCAAATATCACTCAAACTTCTATAGGTAAAATAAAACCAACAAGGACCCTCCATTCATGTGCCAACAATGAAACATTTACACAAACTTCCGTCACAACGTTGACACGTAATCACTAATAATATTTTAAAAAAAAGAAAATGATTAAATATAATTTATCGATAAGTCAAAATTAATTCTAGAGATGTAGAATTGATTTTAACATGTTTGGTTGTAGAATAGAATTGATTTTGCATATAGAATTGATTTCAACTTAAAACTAGAATCTGTAGCTTTTTTCTTCAAACGTGATTTTTCCATTCAAATTTCTTGTTCAATTTATTTTTATATTAATATATCAAAACATAAATTATTTTACATTCTGTCTCACTTTCAACTAAAATCAATTTTACAAAATACATTCATTCAAAATTATTTTTTGTCACCGTAAAATCAAACACTCAAATTATATCCATTTCAGACGCTAACATTTGTCGAAGACCAAATACACCTTCAACGGTAGAAGACAATCGTAGAAGACAATTTTTTACTGTGTGATAGAAAGAAGTTGCTCCTTGGTGGGTCAATAAGGTGAAAAGATGTAGCACCTTTCCTAAGATTAAGCTGTGGATGCTGTCTCCTACAACTTTTTGGTAATTGATTACTACCAACATAGCAGTGAAATGAGTCATGGGGTTCTGACATTTGACAGATCAAGAAAATGAGTGAGATTTGAACTTTGAACCAAAAGTTGTGCATATATATATTAGGCTGCTAGTAACACAAGCTTTACTTCACAAGTATGGTAGTCATGGAAGAATTCAAGCACTTTGTGATTGTTAAGTTTAAAGAAGGTGTTGAAGTTGAAGAGCTCACAAAAGGGATGGAGAAATTGGTCTCTGAGATTGATGTTGTCAAGTCCTTTGAATGGTATGTTTTATGCATCTAAGAACAACATTATACTTTAGTAATTATATGAATAATCATTTATCAAGAAAATATTGTGGAACATTTCTTTATTAATACTATCATTAATATTATTATAAACTATTTAATTATACAAATCTTATTAAACAGGGGACAGGATATTGAAAGCCTAGATGTGTTGAGACAAGGTTTCACTCATGCATTTTTGATGACATTCAATAAAAAAGAAGACTTTGCTGAATTTCAAAGCCACCCAAATCATGTTGAGTTCTCTGAAAAGTTTTCAGCAGCTATTGAAAAGATTGTTCTGCTTGATTTCCCATCGACCCTTGTCAAGAAACCAGCATAATCTTGAAGAATGAACAAGATATTCAAGTAATAATAAAGATTTCATCTTTAAAATTTGGAATCTGTTTAAGTGTGTCTGAATTTGGTTGTTTCTGTCTTTGTGTTTGTAGTAGTTCAGTTGTATGGTTGTTACTATTTGCAATTTGAATTTGTACTGTGACTTTTGAATGTTAAAGATAAACACTTTTTGCCTTTTAATAATTTATGGATGGTTTTTTGAGAGCTGGTATTTGGTAATGCTGATCAAGTTTTTGGAATTTGGATTGCATGCAGACATGCTCTCAGAGAATATGCAGCCGTATGTTTAAGATTGAATGGTAAATATTTTAAGCATATTTTATTACTATTATTAAATATAAAAATACAAGTTTACTATGAGACCGATCAATTTTATCATATGACACATTTTTTGGGACCTTGTTTTACTTTTGTGCATTACTAAGAAATAAAGCATTTCAAGTGATAATAAGAACTCTCACATTAGATGAATAAAATAAAAAAAGCGAGACTTTCATTCAAGTTACAGTTCAATTGTTTAATTAGATAGTCATAAAAAGTATTAAAAAATATTTTTATTAGAAGAAAAAAAGTTTGAACCCAATTTTATCCAATTCAACCCAGTTTAATCTAGTTCTATAAGATTGTGAATTGATCATAGTTGAATCAATGGTCAAACAATTAAACCGGTTGAACCAACCAATCACTTTTAAAACCATTTACACAAGCCTAATTCTAAGTCAACAACTTTCTTATACTTATCAAAGTGAACGATTCTGAGTGACAACAAATAGCTTTTGATCACGTCCTTTAATAACTTGGAGAGAATAACATCATCACTTGGCTTGCCTAAAAGTGCCAAGACACGAAATCTACTTTAACAAGGAAGATATAGAAAGAATTAATGTTGTGGAACATGCATAGCATGATGAAAAGCAATATTTTATGAAGTATGGCTCCAAGTATAAGCTCACGGATTCACACAAAAGGAGTATCACCTTTTCCTAGTGGAAGAAAAAGGTAACTACAAGTTAGCTTACATAGAAGTATATAAGTTGGGAACATGGATTGATGAACTAGATCTTTGTAGGGTGTGACAAAAGCCTAATGGCAAATGTGGTATTGGGTTGTAGTGTTTATGCTATTGTTAATTTATGGTGATTTTTTATTTAGAAAAATCAATCAAATTTGTAACTTTGTTATTTAAAAATGTTATGACTTTTTCTTAACTTTCAACATTATTTTCTTATTGGCATCTTAAATCTTTTGTTGATAGATTTTTCCATGCAAAAGTGTGTACTTAGTTGTTTGAACTCTGAAATTTTTTAAAAAAATTTGTTTTAAATGATAATTTGACAGTTCATATTAAATTTTAAAAAAATATAGATTATTGAACTTAAAATATGAAGCATCTAGATTTCATAGCAGTTTTATCTTATTGACTGCGACGAATCATGTTTAATATGACCATAGACAATTAAAGTCCAATGACAAACAAAAATTTTATTGGAATTGAATTATTAGGTTGCAGCACTTTGTACATCTATGATTTGTATGATACACAACATGACCATTGAGTCTCGTTTGTTGAATTGTGTTATAATTTGCAACTAAAATCTAAATTGTTCGAGAAAAATTATGTCTATGTCTTAGAAATACAATCTTAGAAATACAACAGCTACCACTTTATATTATTCAAAATAAGAGTTACGGTTATTATTATTATTATTCAGTAAGATGATATATTAGTAAAGATAACAATTTAAGTCGTGTGTTATACTGATATTAGTCATATTATCATCTCACTAATAAGAACAAAAATAATTATGAACATCTACTTTCAAATGATAATATAGATCGTAGTTGATATTTTAAGTGATTTTTAAATATTAATTTATTGTAGACTAGTTAGTGATTCCAAAATAAAAGCCCAATCCAGTTACTAAAGCCCAAGGTGTAGGGACTCAATAAATAAATCTCACAAAGTAACAATGATAAAAATTGGAATTAGTGATTAATAGTTATATTGCTTAGTTATTTAGTACACGTCTACGAGAGCTTGGGGCTAAGTGGTGTTTGATGATACTGTTATTTTTTAGTTTGAAAAAATTGTTTAAAAATTATAATTTGTACCACCGAAGATATTACTGGGTTGAGTCGCGGACTAGGTTGCTCCCTTTAAGACGTTTCGCGGCACTGCCCAAATTGTGCAAGGCAGACTATCAACCACGACGTCCCCAGGATAAAACAACTCAGATTCACTATATCGGAGTTCCATTGCACCGTAGAAAACCGTTCTAGAATTACACCCTCAATATGGCTGTTAAAGCCACTTTCAATATGACGACGGTTAAAGTCACTCTGAATAAGGCAATTAAAGTCTCGCAATATGGTACTATAACCACTTATAACTCAAAATTACTACACTCTAAAGGACTGCAGCATGCGACATAAAACACTTTAAAAAGATAGTGATATTGTGACCACTCAAAAATCGACGGGACAACGGTATAAAACCGATCTAAAAGGATAGTGGTATTAGGACCACTCAAAACTCGACAGATCTACTGCATAACAACCGCTCTAACTACGGTATAACAACCGCTTTAAAAATCGAAAGGACTACGGTATAACAACCGCTTTAAAAATCGAAGGGACTACGGTATAACAACTGTTGGAATCAAGTTGGTTCTAAGTACTTAGGATTTTGATGTTTACAAAAGCACTCCATGTAATCTTATTTTAAACCTTGAATTATTAAATTAAATGCCACCAGAAGTTAAAGTAATCAAAGCATAAGGTCAAAGGGTTCCAGAGATTGAATCCTGAAGGTACCAGAAGATACTCCAGGATGTCAAAACATCACCAGAAGATATCTTTGCTGGCCCAGATCAGAAGGAAGAAAAGTCAGAAAAAGACCTGGACCAGACCAGAAGGAAGCCTGCTAGAGGGAGACTTGATCCAGACCAGAAGGAATCATTTGTCAGACTTATTCCAGAAGTTATTCTGACCAGAAGATGGCCAGGCAGTGAAATAATAAACAACCCAGACTTGATCCAGACTTAATCAGAGGATAAGTTAATGGGTCCAGAACAAGAGAATCAATCCAGATTTGACCCAGACCAGAAGATAGCATGATTCAGGGTATGAAACTAAGTCCAGACCAGAAGAAATGATCTCCAGAGTTGATCCATAACTGATCCAAAACAGAAGGTAAAATGTCCAAACTGAAATATTATTTTTCCAGATTTAATTTCAGTTTAATCCAGACCAAGTCCAGAATTGGTCCAGATCAGAGGGAAGATATTCAGATCAATGGTTCAGATTTAAGTATTTGGCCCAGTGTTGACCGAGATCAGAAGATCAGACCATGGCCCAATGTTGGTCAAAATCAGAAGGTCAGAAAGTGTGGTCCAACATTGGCCGAGATCAGAGGATCACAGCAGATCAGACCATGTCCCAGTGTTGACCGAGATCAGAACATCAGAAAGTGTGGTCCAGGGTTGGTCGGAATCAGAGGACACAGCATATCACTTAGTATGGTCCAGATGTGGACTAGCACAGAAGATCAAACGGTCCAGATTTAATCATGAGGATTAACGGTGGAGATTTAATTAAATTTGATCAAAGAATTTAAAGGATTTGTTACAAAAATAAAGTGAAGTCGTATGGAAGTTCAGGAGCTGTTGGCGGGAAAAAACTAAAGACATGATTGGCCAGTTATTTTTGAAAGAAAATATGAAGCTTAAAAAAGATATGTTTTTTATTTAAATGAAGCCCAATTGGTCAAGATATTTTTGCAAGAGAATCCAGCAAGAATCAGCTCGAAATTAAGCTTGGAAGAGGCCCTAATCTGCATCTATAAAAGAAGGCTCAAGGCAGAATACTTAGCATCGAAAATCACAAAAGAGTCATACACTTCCAAAGCAAACACTCAAGTTTTCAGTGAGGTTAATTGTGAGTTCCAGCTTTCAAGAAGCAAGCACTCGTGTTATTTTCCTTCCCTTGTGTTAGATCTAAGTTGTTGAAATAGAGTCTACAATCTGAGGGAGTCAGAAGGGGTAGCAGATTACTTGGCAATTAGATTCAAGGCGTTGTAATTCCTTCTACAATCTGGGGTTGTCAGATTGGTAGGAGAATATTTGACTTAAGAAGTCAAGGTGATGCATTCCTCAAAAGTCTAGGATTGTTAGACTGTTTGAGAAGACTGACTTGGAGGGTCAGTGGAACTGTTGTAATTCAAGGTTTGAATTAGTGAAATCCTTCAAGGTGAAGGGACTGAACGTAGCCTCGTTAACGGTGAACCAATATAAAATTTTGTGTTTTTATTTTTACTTTATATCCGCTGCTAACTCTGTTTTATTCATACATCAAGTTTTGTTTTAAAACTGCAAAAACAGAAAAAGTAATCAAGTTAGTCAAACACAATTCAACCCCCTTCTCGTGCTTGCACCTTCAACAACCGCTTTAAAAATCGAAGGGACTACGGTATAACAACCGCTTTAAAATATCGAAGGGACTACGGTACAATACCGCTCTAAAATATCGAAGGGACAGAAAGAAAGGGGAGAAAGAAAGAGGGAGAAAAGAAAAAATTGGAAAATGCATCCAACTTTGGTGTGCTTTTCACAATAAATTGACACTCTTGAAAAAATTGCAAACCCACATATGTTTTCTAACCAATGTGGAACTTCAACAAAATTTTGAGAATATTGATATAGTGATTAAAACTATTCAAAATGAGAGTTTACCAATGTGGGACTTCAACAATTTTTAAATTCACACATTTGTTCCAACAATCCCCCACTCGAATTAAAAAAAAATGTTTCTAAAATAGCGTCAAACGCTTCTATAAGATTGTGCATAAGCAAAGGTGTCTATGACTTGAACTTTTGCATAGCGAGTAAGATTCTGATTTAACAAGAGTGACTCGTAGTCTTGAACTCTATCTCGGACATCAAACCCACACACAACCTTTTCATTTGGTGTATTCTAAAAAGCCCGTGCATTTATGGCCGTGCACGTATATCCCAGTATAGTGAACGCTCTAGGAATTTTTGCCTCGAAATTCCATAGGAAACGACCTCATTTCCACATTCACATAGGTGAGTCTATCAAGAATACTCCTGTAGCTAGGTACTCCCTCCACATAGAGTATAGATCTCATTAAGAGTTTCTATTATCTCAGCCTTCCATCGCTTCAAAAATCATGCTTCTATTAAATATAATAACATGTTCATCTCATATCACTAAGACTTGTTATTACCCATTGAACCTAATTCTTGGGATCTCCAGTCTTTTAGGTCGGGTTCCCATCATAAGTGACTCATTTATCTATAGGCAATAGTTTCATCCTTTTGGATGTATTTATGACTTTCTCTCTAGCCAATCCTTTCGTCAAAGGATCTGCTAAATTATCATCAGTGCGTACATGATCCACTATTACAGCTCCTTTAGTAAGTAATTCTCTAATTGTGTTGTGCTTACGACGTATTTGTCGTCTCTTACCGTTGTAATAACGATTCTCAATTTTTGCAATAGATGTGGTACTATCGCAATGGATCAACTCAGCTGGCATAGGTTTTTCCCACAAAGGGATCTCAACTAGCAAACATCTCAACCAGCTCGCTTCTTCACTAGATATTGCTAGTGCTATCATTTCAGAATCCATAGTGGACTGAGCCAGTATCGTCTGTTTCTTCGATTTCCAAGATACAACACCATCTGCTATATTAAAAATATAGCCACTGGTTGCTTTGGAGTCATCTGATAAGGTGTTCCAATCAGCATCACTGTATCCTTCAAGTACGGCAGGAAATCTTTGATAATGTAATCCTAGATTCATGGTCCTTTTTAGGTATCTCATGACTCTTTCAATAGCGTGTCAATGCTGCATACTAGGTCTACTGGTAAACCTGCACAATAGTCCCACGACGTAGGCAATGTCGGGTCTAGTACAATCAGTGGCATACCTGAGGCTGCCAATGATGCTCGCATATTCAGTTTGTCTAACACCTTCACCAGTGTTCTTAAAAAGTTTCATACATGGATCATATGGTGTGTAAGCAGGTTTACAGTCAAAGTATTTATATTTCTTTAGGATCTTTTCAATATAATGAGACTGATCTAAAGAAATTCCCTTTTCTGACCTAGTAATCTTGATTCCTAATATTACATCCGCTTCTCCGAGGTCTTTCATATCAAAGTTGTTACTCAACAATGATTTCACATTATTTACAGCATGGATGTTTGAACCAAATATGAGTAAGTCGTCTACATAGAGACATATGATAGTGAAATGCCTTTTTCAAATTTGTAATAAATACATTTGTCACTTTCATTCACTTTAAACTCATTCGATATAATCAAATTGTCAAACTTTTCATGCCATTGCTTATGAGCTTGTTTAAGACCATACAGAGATTTATCTAACTTACAGACCTTGTTTTCTTGTCCATGAATTACAAAACCTTCAGGTTGTTCCATATAGATTTCTTCTTCCAGATCACCATTTAAAAAAGCTGTTTTAACATCCATTTGGTGTATCACCAAATTATGAATTGCTGCTAGTGAAATGAGTACCCTAATGGATGTTATTCTCGTGACTAGAGAAAAAGTGTCGAAGAAATCTATATTTTCTCTTTGCCTAAAACCTTTGGCTACAAGGCGTGCCTTGTATTTATCAATAGTTCCATCGGGTTTTAGTTTCTTTTTTAAAATCCATTTACAATCTATCGGCTTGCAACCAGAAGGCAAGTCTACTATATGCCAGGTCTTGTTAGATTCTAGGGAATCCATTTCATTGTTTATAGCCTCTTGCCAAAGATCTGCATCCAAAGATGACAATGCTTCTTTGAGATTTGCAGGATCCTCCTCTAAATTATAGGCCATATATTCTGGTCCGTAATCTTTAACAACTCTGACTCTCTTACTCTTTCGAGTTTCCAAATTACCTTGTTTATTGCTTTCAGCACTTCCTATCACAGGAGTATGACTTGGTTCGCTGCCCCCACTATTTCTCGATTTGAAAGGGACTTTATTTCCATAGAAGTCAACATCATTTGACTCTATGATCACTTTCGCATTTAGGTCATAAAACCTATACGCTTTACTGTTTACTGCATACCCAATGAATAGACATTCATAGGCTCTACTAGCGAGTTTAATTCGCTTGGTATAGGAGATTCTGACATATGCCAGACAGCCCCATGTTCGAAGATAAGACAAGTTTGGTTATATTTTCTTTATTATCTCATAAGGAGATGTTTTGCTTATAGATTTTGGAAGTCTATTTAAAACATAGCAAACAGTCAAAATAATTTCCCCCCACCAATGAGATGCAACACCAGAGTTAAGTATAATAGCAACAACAAGTTCAGTCAGAGTCCTATTCTTTCTTTCAGCTTTACCATTCATTTCAGGTGAATAAGGTGTTGTGGTTTCATGTATGATTCCTTGAGTTTTATAAAACTCATTAAATAAACTAGAATCATACTCTATTCCTCTATACTACAAAATCTCTTAATCTTTCTACTAAATTGATTTTCAATTTCAATTACAAAGATTCTAAACATGTCAAGCGCTTCACTTTTATTTTTCATTAGATATACAAAAGTATAGTCAATAAAAGTGATAAAATAACAATTTTCATTTCTTATTAACGTCTTATCAAGTTCACATATATAAGAGTGTAATAAATCTAAAGACTCAGATTATCTAACTACAGATTTATGTGAACTCTTTGTTATTTTAGCTTGACTACAAAAATCACATTTTTTTTTCAAAATTATTTAAAGATAACATTGGTATTAAACCTAAGTTACTTAAGTTTGAAATAACATGTGTTCACATGATAAAGTCTAGCATGTCAAATATTAAAATCACACAACATGTAAACAGAATGAGACATTCTTAATTTCAACATTTAAATTTAAACATGCTTCGCATATAAGTAAACTCTGCCTAATTCAGAAAAATAATAAACAACATTTTTTTTCTTCTAATGACAGGTTATCATACTCTTTAGAGAAAATTCATTTGTTTTAAGAATTTTTGAAATCCTTCCAAACAGAGGCATTTTGTCGATAATAACAATCAATTTGAAATTCATCTAAAGTCATACCTTAAGATGATCTCCTAAGCTATCTTCTGAATTTCTCCACGTATTTGTCATCGATAATCTGATACTTGAGGTAGCGGCTACAACACACTTTTTAGCTTGAAGTTCATCGGTATCATATTTCTTCTTTATAGCATTTCAAACTACAACACACTTTTTAGCTCCAACTTCCCCTTCTTAATAGCATCTCATACCTGTCTAGCACTATTGCTGGAATTGTAGTATTCATACAGATCACCAGCAAGTCTATTAACAATATAATTCTTATATAGGTAATCATTACCCTCCCATAGGTTAATTCTCCAACTTTGTTATATTTTTTTTGTTTGCCTCAAAGAAACAGATCCAGTAATATCTTCGGTTGACATGGTAGAAAAAACGTCTTAAAATTGTTGTATTTTGAGTTTGAAAAAACTGTTTAAAAATCACAATTTGTGCCACCGAAGATATTACTGGGTTGAGTTGCGGACTAAGTCGCTCTCTTTAAGACGTTTCGCGGCACTACCCAAATTGTGCAAGGCAGACTATCAACCACGACGTCCCCAGGATAAAACAGCCCAGATTCACTGTATCGGAATTCCACTGCACCGTAGAAAACCATTCTAGAATTACACCCTCAATATAGCTGTTAAAGTCACTCTCAATATGACGACGGTTAAAGTCACTCTGAATAAGGCGATTAAAGCCTCGCAATATGGTACTAAAACCACTCATAACTCAAAATTACTACACTCTAAAGGACTGCAGCATGCGGCATAAAAACACTTTAAAAAGATATTGATATTGTGACCACTCAAAACTCGACGGGACAACAGTATAAAACCGATCTAAAAGGATAGTGGTATTAGGACCACTCAAAACTCGACGGATCTACTGCATAACAACCGCTCTAACTACGGTATAGCAACCGCTTTAAAAATCGAAGGGACTACGGTATAACAACCGCTCTAAAAATCAAAGGTACTACGGTATAACAACCGCTTTAAAATATCGAAGGTACTACGGTATAACAACAGCTTTACAATATCGAAGGGACAGAAAGAAAGGGGAGAAGTGGCTCGGTAATAATCGAGCAGAATATAAGAGGGAGAAAAGAAAAAATTGGGAAATGCATCCAACTTTGGTGTGTTTTTTACAATAAATTGACACTCTTTATATTAGTGATGGAAGCAAACCCAGATATGTTTTCTAACCAATGTGGGACTTCAACAAAATTTTGAGAATATTTATATAGTGATTAAAACTATTCAAAATGAGAGTTTACCAATATGAGACTTCAACAATTTTTAAATTCTCAAATTTGTTCCAACAATTCTTTACGATCTTTACATTTTATTATGGGATGATTTTTGGTAGTTTTTCTTAACCTTAAATAAGGAATGTCTTGAATAATTTAAATTTAATTTTATTAAAAAAAAATTGTGCAGTAACATATTTAGTTTCGTAGTAGAATTCACAAATTACCGTAGTTCATCGTAATTTTGATATTAATTTTCTTAATTCTCACAATATAATCAAAGAGGTATTGTATATGGGGACAAAAGAGCTACTATATCTATGACCAAAATTTTATTTGAGGGGTGACCAAAACTTTATCTACCCCAATGCCTACCCAACTTCAACCATTCTTGTTATTTCATTCGCATTTGTTCATGGCTGAAAGTATGTGGTGATATGCTACATCAATTCGAAAAATGTCCAATTTTGTCTTTAGAAGATCTATAAAATATTTGTTTTTAAAATTAACTTTTGAGATTCACTTAAATTCAAATTCTACGATAATATCAAATTATATATTAGATTTTTTTTATTGGACTAAGATCTATGTTATTTCGTATACATCTTACTAGAGATTTCTAAAATAACATGATTGAAAAAAGCTACTTTGAAAATGATGTAAAAAAGTAATTTGAAAAACCTAAGTTCAAGCTAGCTTGTGGCTCTATGCCTCTGCTAGACTTGTGGTGTGGGGGCTATAATGTGTGTTTCACTTTTATACATAACTTTTTTTTCTTTGTTTCTTGAGTTTCAAAGGATGGCAAGTTCTAACATAAATCACGTGTATAATTAATCTATTCTTGATTAGTATGTAAAAATTATTTAAAATTTTAATGTCGACAAACGTTGTTTAATGGTAGTCGAAGTCTGTAATTATTTTTGTTAAGAGTAAAAAATTGACTTGATTAATATTTGTTCAATAAAAATAAAAGAAACCAAATATACATATCTATTAATACTAAATTCTTCAAATTGACATTAATGAAGTCATTATATCAACTTTAAGATTAAAGGTGATCATTATCTTTTATTTATAAGAAATGTTGTCAAATATAATTAATATTTTGAATAATTTTTAAATATTAATCCACCGTAGACTATATGTTGTACCGGTCTATCGTCTATCGAAATACTTGTAAAATCTTCATACATTTGATATACAAAAATGTACCATATGTTATTTCATATACATAAATCAATGGGCTTATCTTTGAATTATTACACGGAAAAATACAAATAGAATTTGTGAAGTGTTGCTTCTTCTCTTTATTTTGCAAAGTTATACCAAAATAATTGTTTTTTGTTTTGAAATGGTAATTTATTTTATACTTTGTCCATTATTTCACAAAAGTTACGCTAAAACAGTCATTTCTTTGATTAAAAATAATCCATTGCTTTGTAAAAATAATTTTAAAGTGGTGATTTCCATAAAGAGTACAAAATGTAAAATTTCACCCACAAAAATTCTACCAAAATTTGTTTTGTAGTTTCTTATTATTATACGGTTTTTGGAGCAACTTTACATTAACAGCAACAAACAAAATAGTAAAGAACAAAGAAGAATAATGTGGTCAAGATATTGGTCATGAGTGAGATTCTCAACTTTATTCTTCTGTAAAGGCCAAAAGCAACTCAACCACTCCAACCACAATCTCAATTTCCCTTTTACCAAATCTTCACTTATATTCACGTCTTAATCCAACCTCGTATTCACTTTCTCACAATAATTAAATAAAATAAGTAAGGGTGTATTTAATTGTACAGATTTAGAGGGAGAGGAGAAAAAAATTCTCTATTTTGAGAATTACGAAAAAGAGAGAGAATGGATATAATTTTAAACTATTTAAAATCTCTTCACTCACAATAAATAATTATATTATTAACAAATCAACAGTATTGAAATTTAAAAACAATTTTTAAATTCTTAAATAGAAAAAAAAAATTGTATATAGTATAATCCTGGTAATTAAAAAGAAATAGGAGTAGTATTTTTCCTAAAAAACACACAAACAAATGACACAAGTATATCAACCTATTTTGTAATTAATAATTACTCAAATTTCTGCCACCCTGCTAATTTACTTTCTGTTTCCTATGATTACAAAAGGATAGCAATACTCTACCGAGTAAACACAGTTTTGTTAATCTTAGCTGTTAATTTTATATTAGATGATTCAAATTACACAATTAATTTTATTGTGTGAAATAATTTATACCACCAAAAAACACTAACTACTTGATACAATTACAATAGAGAATCCCGATTAAAACAACTAAGTGATTAATAAATTTTAAAATGTCGAATTAATTAATACCTAGTTCGAAATCTAATTGATCAAGACTTTACTTGTGAATCTTATAACCATGTTCCCCAAAAATCAAAGGGTTAACAAAAAAAATGCAATATCCTTTCAATGAGAAAGATGAAAAAAGAAAGAGCATCAAAGCAATAATAGAGAGAAAAAAAGGATTAAAAAATGCTAAGATGAACAATTTAATTTCCCTTATGAGGTCTTACAAGCATAGATCAACAAAGAAAATCCAACTCTATCTTTATCTTTGACATCCAATTTCTCCTCTAACCACAATCTACTATCCAAACCACTTCTAGTCCTAAACATAAACACACCACACCCATTAGAAACACCTTTAAAAAACCAATTATGAACATCCCAAAGCAAATCCACTAACAACCCATCAACAAAAATTGTTTGATTACCCCTAAAATTCCAATGCAACCTCTTCACACAAATCACCACCTTTTTATCAATAAAAACACTAAGAATAGGAGATTTATTAAACCCTTCATTTTCACCACTGCATTTAATCAAAATCTCATGCAAATTTCCACTTTCACAAAACTTTGCCTTAGTTGTGTAAATTGTGTTGTTACCTGAAAAAATTTCACTTTTTGAAAAAAGTGAAACTTGAGCCAAAAGAGTTCTTTTTTTCACCTTCTTTGTTAAAAAATCTTCAGCTATGTCACCAAGAATGAGACCAATTTCTGAATCAACAAGAATTGCAACATAAAATCCTTCAACAGGTTCAGGACCGTTTTCATATTTTGCATTTGAAAGATCCCAAAAGACTTCAACTTTTGAATCATTATTACAATGTTCCAAAAATTTGCTTCCTTTCTTTTTCCTGAAAAACCTTGAATTTGTGTTGAGTTTGAAAGAACTTGCTAGTGGATTTTCTTCTTCATCAAAGGTAATTGTGAGTCCTTGATTTGAATGGTTTTTACACCATGTGACTTTGATCAAAATCTGTTTTTTGTTGGATAGGATTGATTTGTAGAGTGATGAAACTGAATTTTGTGTTGAAGGTGTAAGGTTTGGAGATATATAACTTTTGTTTGAATAGCTTGAAGAACATGACACATTTATTGCATTTTCATTGAAACAAGAAATAATGTTTGATACATTCATTTTGTAGTGAAAAAATAGTAAGATGTAAAGATCTAAACTTTTTGACTAGATTGGTAATGGATGATTTTTGTTTTCATAATAAGAATACTAAGAAAAAATCCAAGACAAAATTATAAAAATAACATGCAAGGTTTTAAATTACAGTTGCGTCACGATTTTTTATACCACTTAAAATTGCATATAACAAAATTGTGATTTACAAATTTTGAAATATAAAAAACTTTAACATCGTAGTTTAAATTGCAGTTAGAGCCGTGTTTGAAATCCCTAATAATAATGACTGAATTTGAAGTGTTTAGATTTGTGAAAGAAAAGAAGAAGAAAGAGGAAGAGAAGCAAAATGAATGAGATGAGGCAGAGGAAGACAAGCTTGTTTTCTGACAGGACATTTACAATATCATTTCTATTTAACTTCACACTCTCCTATCTCTTTCTTGCCTTATAATACTAATTTTTTTAATGATAGTTCTTAGCTTATAATATACCTATAATAATGTCAACTTTAATGTGCATCATATGAGAAACTATAAAGAATAAAAGATTGAGGCAGAAACTAGGTATGTGTTTTTTTAATATGTTTTGCCAGTTAATACTATGAATTAAAAATTCTAAGATTTTTAAAATTTGAAAGAAAAAGAAAAGTTTTATTACCGGAAAAGTTGGTCCTCCTCCTACCTTTTATATATATTTTAGGTACTATTTGCGACATGATCATAGGTTGCCTTAATTTCTTCACCAAATAAATATGTTGCTTTAATTTTGTACCTTTGGTTTGGTGATGAATAATATGATTAAAATACAAAATCTGATATAAAATAAAATATAAATATAATATTTTGATATTTTATAAAAATAAAATATGATTTTTTATTGTATTATATACAGTATTATTTTATTTTAAATTTTGAGTTTTAATAATACTATTTTTTTCATAATTACGAAGAATTAATATTAAAGAGAAACTGCTGTCGGTAATTTATGAGAGAGATGAAGACCAATATCTTAATTGAAATAATACGGGATATTATAAGCAATAATAGATGTCCCGATAAACAAATACTACTCTTTGTGTATTTATTTCTATCTCTATATTTTTATGTTCTATAATATCAATGTCACTTAATTTAGAGTGTGTGAATATATGATAGATTGATACGTGGGTTCAAATTTGTAATATTCATTTTTTTATTTTTAATTTTATGTACGAGTTTTGTTTATGGTTGACTTAAGAGTTAAACTGTTCAAGTTAAGATTTTAAATTTTGAATAAAATTAAAAAAAAATTCATTTCACTTATAAATATATAATATGATATATTAGATGTTCTCTGAGTTTAGATGGTCAAGATAATAATATTATATTTGTCTTGACTTAACTTCGAACTTGAATCAGGATCTGCTATACTATTTAGTACTCTCAAAATAACTTATGTTTTTAAGGGAAGAGGTTATACGTAGATGAGACAACACAAAAGGCGTTGCGAGTCATCACATAATTTGAACTGCTGCTGAATACCCGTTCAAAACTACTACAACTGGGGAAAGATTCAGAAATCCGTAGTACGAGGGGCTGGTCAAATAAAAATCACTAAAGTTGAAATATGCTTTTAATTTTTGTAAATATACAATTTTTCGTTTTTAATCTTTGAAAAAAATACATTTTTGTTTTTAATCTCTATAAATATACTATTTTTTTCTTTTAGTCCTTGATGTTTTATTTGAGTCCTTGTAAAATTTGTTTATATTGAAATTATTAACAATTTCATTTTGGTCTTTATTTTTTAGCGACTAAAATCAAATATACTATATATTACATAGATCAATTACAATATGAATAAATTTGCGGAGATTAAATCCATGGATGTTGCATGTCCTATCCATAACACTTGGGGCATTAGAACAATCATGAGAGATACCAAAGGATTAGTTCTCGCAACTGCTACTTGGAACTTTGATGTTATTCCGAACATAGATATAGCTGAAGCTTTATGGATGCGTTATGCTCATCCGCCCTGGACTTGGGTTTTAGACGGTTCATTGCAGAAAGTTACTCTCTCAATGTCATTCGAGGAATACGTGATTTTACTACTGACGACTCTTACTTTGATTTAGTCATCAATGATTCTCGTCATCTTCTTAGTCAATTTACATATAGTACCATTATACATATGAAAAAAAGTACTATTACCTCTGTTCACAATTTAGCCAACCGTGTTTTAATTTTTTGTATTGAGAAATATTTTCCTTATATTACATCTTTTATTGCAGCAGATTTAACTGCTTACTGAATTCTTCTTTCCCGTAAAAAAACAAAGTTAAACCACCAAATGTTTTTTTAAATAAACACTTTTAAAAAGATTGTGATATTGTATAACATGATAAACAGGGCAGCAGAGGCATTATTAGTTTATTACTTTCTCTATTGAGAGTTAAAAAGTGTAAGGGAAACTTTTTGGGTTTATGGACCCCGGTCTAGTCTTGTGAATTAAAGATCAAGTATATAGTTCTAATTATGAATCAAATATCTTAGATTGCTTATGTCAAACGTAAGGAATCTATGTATGTAAAATGTACATAATTTAGTAAAATAAAAAATAAAAAAGCCAAATATACACAATCAAACTTTAAAGTTTATTAATAGAGAGAAGCAAATGACTAAATGTGCTCAACTGCATTTGTTCATGCTTATGCAGATTTAGAAGCAATTACTAGAAAACTGTAACTGAAATTTTAGTTTAAAATTTGGAGAAAATATATTTTTTTTAGGAAAAAACAATAAATGGTAAATGAGTTCTCATGCTTCTTTAAGTCTTTTGGTAGATAAATTTGACTCTTGAAATTATATAATTGTATTAATTCAATACTTTTCATTATTTTAAAATAATTCATAAATTGAAAAATGTTAATCTTGTCTATTTCAAAAGTTAATATTAAGGTATGGATTATGTTTCTACGTGAACTCTGGTCTAAAACAATTAGATTTGAACATTAAATAAGTTTCAATCTATTGTCTCATAGATCCACTAATTTCGACATGTGCAGGATCCCAATAGACCCACCTCTTGGCATTTGAACAACATTACATGATTATTTGAAAATCCCATCAAGTATCTCACAAGAGTCTAACCGTCTCTAAAGACACCTCATCAAAGGATTCTCCTTATAAAAGTTAAAAGTTAAAAGTTTACATACTTTAAGTGCAAAATACACAATTCATTCAAACCAAAAATACATTTCACTCCCTCCAACTCTCAACTTGGACATTAGAGTATTTGCAGGTACACTCTTCTGAAAACTACTCTGTTATACTTCATGGTATTTGGACGATGTCAATCGTTTTGGGCCATTATTACCAAAGTTCCATTTCAAATCATATTTAATGATGAATTGAGATAGATGAACATGATGTAATTATCTATTTTGAAATATTGTTAATATAAAGGATTGTTTCTACACAATATCAAGACCAAATTAAATACTACTGTTAATTATTTCTTTTTCCTTCCTTCCTATAATATATTATAATGGCTAGATTCGAAGACAAGTTGCATCACATTGTTTTCTTCTTTCTCTTTTCATGCGAATTTGGTGTTAGCTGAATGAAGATCTAAACGAAAAAGTGACAATTCAAAAGCTATATAGGAAGAATCCAACATAAAAGATAATTCTTGTGTCTTGTGTTGACCTATATAGTTCCAATTAATTATCTTCCTCCAAATGTCCATGGAGATTTGAGGGCATCTTTCACCTAGAAAATTTGCATAGTTCCATATGAACTTCTTTTATTACATACAAATGCAATGTACTTCTTAGGTAAGTGCATTTATGAAGTATGGATATTTCAAAATGTGAGAAGTATTTGAGTCGGTTACATATTGGACATCTTTTATGAAATTTTCTAATACGTATGCTAAAAATATTTGATTTTTATTTTTTAAATTATTATCGAATATGTGTGAGATAATTCGTGGATGGATATCTATTCTTTGTGGTGCAATACACAACCGACATAGTGGAAAAATACTTACTATAAAAAAAATACAGATTTTTAGACACATCTTGTAAAAATTAAATACTTTTTTAAAACATTTAGTTTTTAACAATTGAACGGGAAAAAAAAAATCTCACTCCACAAACAAAGAAGTATCATACTTCGTTTTCGTCTTTTTGTTATAGTTTCTACGTCTACAATGATATTAAAAAATATTTTAATTTTTTTTATCATAACTATTTTGTATATGAGAAATTACATTAAATGTCTTTTCTATGCAAATTCTACACATCAATATAAGTTTTTTTATTAAAATTTTTTAATCTAACTAAACTATGTTGTATCCCATATTTTAAAAATAAAAAATCTCGTATTTGTGTCATTGTTATATCATACTTTGTGACTTTATCCGTAGTACATATCGGAGCTTCATAAAAGAACAACTTAACATAAATCAATTAAATAAGTATCGACATATATAAATATTTTTTGAAGAAAATATGTAATTTCTTTTTTAAAACAAAAATATGTGATTTCTTTTTCTTTTGTCTGTAGATAAAATGGTAAACACCACTTAAAATTTACACGAATAATTGTAAAATTTTGAATTCAAACTTAAAAGATTTTAAAATAATTCATAAACTGCAAAATGTTAATCACGTCTATCCCTTGGTTTGTATTTCCTGGGCTATAATGATCTTAAGTTAATTATTAATTTTGAAGATGCATTTCAAAAGTTAATATTAAGGTATGCATGTTGTTTTGAAGTGAATTCCAGTCTAAAACAACTGGACTCGAGCGTTAAATGAGTTTCAATTTCTTGTCTCGTAGATCTACTTTATTTCGACGTGCATATGATATCCCATATAGACCCACATCATAGTCGAGCACGACTTCATGATCAAATCCTCGTCATTTGAACAACATTACACGACCATACAAAAATCCTGCCAAAGATCTCGCAACGGCCTAACCGCCTCTAGGAACATCTAAGAGTTCTCCATGAATAAAAGTTATGTACTTCAAGTGCAAAGTACACAAATCATTTAGACCAAATATACATCTCACTTCCTCCAACTCTCAATAACTTAGACATCAAAATATTAACATATATACTTTACAAGAATTGTTCCGCCGTACTTTGACAATACTAATCCTTTTCAGTCGTTACCAAAATTTCACTCCATATCATATTAGATAGCAAATTTAGGTAGATAGACAAACATGATGAACGGTTTACAATTTCATGAATCATTTCAAAATATTGTTAATATGAAGAATTATTTCTACAATTTCAAGATTAATTTAATTGCACTTTTGATCTCTCTATTTGCACCAATTCATGGAATTAGTTCATCTATTTTAAAAGTCGACAGTTTTGATCCCTCCATCAAATTTTGAACTAAAAAAAAGATACTAATTTAACATATTTTAAATAGTGTGACATACAATTATGTGATATATATAGATACCTAATTTTATCAAAAAATATTTAAAAAAATTAAAATAATAAAAGTAAAAAATACAACACGTTAGACATTTTATCGTGATTTAAGAAAAAAAAAATCAAAATTATTATTTTATTTAAAAATAAACGGAAATAATTTAATAAAATGAGATTTTTGGAATTAGATTATTGGATTTTTTTTAATTAATTAAAAAAATTTGTAATAGGAAGGTCAATCTTATTGATTGACCCTAATTAGCAATAATAACATATTTTTAAGAAAGTTTGTAATAAAAAAAATCAATTTTATTAATTGCCTTCAATTGGAAATAAAAGCAAATATTTTTAAGGAATGTGTAATTGATTATTAATAATGATATATTTTTTTAAAATATAATTTAATCTAATCTATTATTATAAATAGGAGTCTTTGATGACTCTCAGATGAGGAGGAATATATATCATAGGTTTGATGTGCTCGAATATGTCAATTAAAGAAACATCATTACTCTGTGTCGTGTCATTATTGTACAACCGTGTCAGTAATCACTCATAAAATAAAATAGGAGGAGAGGAAAGGTAAAAAAAAAAAAAAAGATAGAGAAATGTTTGAATACGTTCTTTGGCAAACACCTTTGATTCTCCGTCGCGTCATTCTTACACAAAGTCATTCTTACACAATTTTCTTTATAGTCACCCACTTCAACTTGCACTAAATAAGAGAAAGAAAAAACACATTGTCTAAAGGGGACAGCTATACTTCATGAATTTGGTATAATGTTTTGTGTTTCGATTAAATTTTGATAATTTCTATGTATTACGATTTGTCATGATACACATCTTATTGTCGATTTTAAGTTTTATACAAAACATGCACCTCTTAAATTGATGCAGTCCGTATAAAAATAATTTTTTTTAAAATAGATATATTTTTCTTTGTTTTATTATCCTACTATTTGGTAATCTTTTTTCTTTCTTACTTATTACTATTAATTCGTTTTTTTAATAATAATAAAATTGAGTGATAATAAAATTAATTAACCCACAAATATTTTTTACCAATAACTATGTGTGTTGTAATTTCTCTATTGCACATATGGATACATATAAGCAAGGTCTTCCTCTTGTCAAACTAAATTAATAAAAAAATATTTTTCCTTCTTTTATTAATATAAATAATTTATTTCTTTTTTTATTATTCTTTTTGGGCTAAAATAAATAAATATTTTGTATACAATTAATTATAAGATAAATGTTTTAATGGACGATATAGAGTGATAATACTTTTCCTACTCGTAATCGACTCTTAAATCCAAATTTTTGGTTCAAGATTATCATTTTAGGTTTTAACCATATTTTCCCTTTAATAAAATAAAATCGGTGGCGACACTTTTTTTCACAGACAAATTAGACACGACAATATAGAACTAACTAGATGTATTAATTATTTATATGTAATTAATTAAATTATAAAAATGAAAATTTTTGGAAGTTGGAAGTTAAGTTCTTAGAAAGTTTTATTGCGATTTCATGAATTATTAATCATTTTATAACATCGTATCACATTATTTAAAATATGTTAAATCACTACTTTTTAGTTAAAAAATTGAAATGAGATATCAAAATTATCAGATTTTAAAATATAAAATCTGATTTCGTGAATTGATAAAAATAAGAGACTAAAATTGCAATTAAATTTAAATATTATTTGTTATTTTTTTTCCTTCCTTCCTTCTTACAAAAATTATAATGGTATTACATTGTTTTCTTTTCTTTCTCTTTTGATGTGAATTTGGTGTTAGTTGAATGAATTCTAAAAGCGAGAGCGACAATTCAAAAGCTATATAGAAAGAATCCAAAAGGAAATAGAAATCTTGTGTCTTGTGTCGACCTATATAGTTCCAATTAATTATCTTGCTCCAAATATCCATGGACATTGGAGGGCATCTTTGGCTTTTTTTATTATTATATCTATTTTTTTTTTAAAATTAATCAAAATACCCTACCCCTCCCTATAATAATAATAATGTTTTCGTTTTCTTTATTGTGGGGTCTTATATATTCTATTTTAATTTGCCTCACAACCCGAAATAATTCGGGGGGAGGGGTCATTTCGTTTTTTGATCTAGAATGAATAGTTTCAAGAGATGAGAGAATTAAGAATACCCACTAGAAATACTAATCCAATATATACTAAAATGTTTTACTTTTTTGAACTTTCATGAGGTCGCATCTCCGCCCTGCGACTACATGAAAGATGGTTTTTTTCTTTCAGTAGGAGGTCGCATTCCCGGATGCGACCATCTACTAAATAAAAAAAAATTAAAGTTTACAGATAGTCGCATACTAGAGATGCGACCTCCTATTAAAAAATAAAAAAAAATTAAAGTTTATATATGGTCGCATTCCGATGATGCGACCTTCTATTGCAAAGTAAAAAATCATCATTCATGTGGTCGCACGGTAGCGATGCGACCTTCTGAAAGTAAACAAAAAAAATACTTTGATATATATTTGATATATAAATTTCAATGTAGGATATTTTGTAAAGTTTAAAAAAAAGATATAAAAGAAAAAAAACCGGCATCTTTCACCTAGAAAATTTGCATAGTTCCATATGATCTTCTTTTATTACATACAAATGCAACTATTAGGTATGTGCATTTATGAAGTTGGACTATTCTAAAATGTGAGAAATATATGTGTTGGATGTGTATTGGAGATTAATGCTATTATGAAATTTTTGAATATGTATTCTTGAAATATTTGATTTTTTTTATAAATATTATTGGATATGTGCGTAGGAATGACGATATAACTCGTATCTGTAGGTATTCACTCGAAATCGTCTTGATTTGGACGGGGAAAAATCCGCTTTATTTGGGTGCGGATGCAAATTTTCTCTGGAATTAAAATTCAGGTGCACGGACGAGTGCGAGTGTGTTGATATCCACCACGCATCTGCACCCGAACCCGCTCCGCTAGTAATATTATTATAATATTTAAAATTTATATACATGCATCCACATATTGAATATACTTGATATTTTTTAAAATATTAAAAATTAAAATCTCATCTCTATAAATTTTTTTTTTAATTTTATTATTGTCTAATAATAATTATTTTATTATGCAAATTATAATAGATATGATTTTTGTATTTATAATTTTATATATATGAATATGTGCAGGTATGGGTAGGGGCAGAGATGGAGGTTTAAATTTTACACTCACTAAAAACGAAGACGAGGTTTTTTACTAATTAGTTGAGTGCGGAAGTGGAGAAGATAAAATCTACCCTCACTTCGTTGCCATGCCTATATGTGTGTGACACTTCTTGTATGGATAATATTCTCTGTGGTGCAATCGACAATGAACATACTCGAAGCATTACATTTTGAACCAAAAACAAAACTTCGCATTCCACAAACAAAGAGAAGTCTAACGGTCTCTTTATGTTTTTTTGTCATAGTTTGTCCATCCACAATGGCATTAAAATATATTTTGATTTAGGTGAGATTTTTGTTTTGATGACAAATATCTTTTGTATACTGGGGTCATTATAGTTATCTATGAGAAATTATATTAAATGTCTTTTTCTCTACAAATTCTATCAATCAATATAAGTTTTTTAATTAAATTTTTTTAATCTAAGTAAACCATGTTGTATCCCATTTTTTTTATAAAAAAAAATATATCGTATTCTTTATTCATGTATGAATGTCATATCATACTTTTATGACTTTGTCCGAAATACATATCATAATTTTATAAAAGAACAATTCATCAAAACTCAATTAAATAAGTACTAATATATATAAATAATTTTTGAAAAAGTATGTTTTTTTTTTAAAACAAAAATATGTAATTTCTTTTGTATGTAAACGAAATCGTAAACACCATTTAAAACTCATACACGTAATTGCAAAATTTTATATTTAAACTCATAAGATAATATCTAATTTAATAATATGATATTCGTCATTTAAACTAGATATTACCGAAAATAAATGTGATTTTTAGCATCACATATATTGAGACGTAATATCACACTTATTAAGTATTAAGTATTGTGTATGCATTGTATTGTGTCTACCTTCATTCCAATTTCCAAGTCTACTAGCGGAAATATTGGGAATATTGATAGTTTGATAGATAAATTAAGCCGGCCGGATGAGAATTGGCCTTCTTTTTTCTACTTATATACTCTCATCCCAATATATTAAGGTCCACTAGGGAATTGGAATTACAACTTCAAATTAAAAAGTGTTGAATTTGTTCCAAAAGCAACTAATAAATGCTGCATCTACATGTTGACAAGTTGCAATTGATGCAGTATATAGGGACATACTATATCATAGTCAACTCTTTCTATCTAGTGAAATTCTACAAAACGAATGACAGGGTGTCCTCTTTGTTTATAGGACGTGACATAACTATTAGTAGTATCAAAATCTAAATAGTTTTGTCGTATGTATACTAAAGGTTATGAGTAGAGTATTAAAAATGCCTGTAATACATTCATCATCTAAAATCTTAAAATATAATTAAAAATGCTTATAATAAGGAATTTAATAGTAGTAATTTTGTGTTGAAAAAAATAAGTTTTAAATTTTTTTTAGGAGTTGAAGATACTTCTTCTAGCATAAAAAATTTTATATTTGATTTTTTAACATTTATTTTTAAAATATTTTTTTTACTTGATATTCATTCATTTAAAAAACATGTGGATAGAATAGAGGGCGACTCTAATAGAATTAAGATTATTTGTTATAATATATTTGTTTTATATTTCTTTTATTTTTGCTTGTACACTTAAAACTAACCCAATATATTCCAATACAAATTATTTAATACGAATCACAGTCAATGAAGAATAGTGAAGTACCGCTAGACACATGGTTAACAGATTTTCTAAAGAATCGAAGCCACAAAGTTGTCATGGTGGTTTTAGTGGAGTTCACTTCAAAAACATATTGGCTCTTTTTTTTTTTCATTTTTCATTTTTTTTTAAATGAAAATTCTTAGCTAAGATCTATTTATCGCCGACGGGTTCATTAAATATATTGACAAACATCATATGTAATCAAGACTTCCGATTCAAGATGAATAATGCACTATCAAAATATACTAATAAATACCTTATTATAAAAAAGAACTCAGAAAACACACTTCAATATAGATATATGTTTGGATATGGTTGTTTCTTGGAAGTTTGGGGAAGAGTTATTTTTCTCAGTGACGAAAACTTGTATTAAATTCACTTCATAAAAATGACACTTTAAAAAATCTCACGAACAATTTAACAATTTATATATAGACACAAGAATTTATACACAAGTTTTTTTTTTTTTTTGACAGCAAAGTTCTTACCCTTAATGCATTTGTAAAATATGAATTTATATTACTTTTATATGATATTGGGTTGTCGAATAGAGAAATGGACTCTAATCAAGAAGTTGTAGCAGTATAAAGTAGGGGTGTTTAAAAAAATCAAACTGTAAAATTGAACTGAATCGAATCAGTTTTCGAATTGATTTTTTAAAATTGAAACTGAACTAAACCGGTTTTTAGTTTTAAAAAACCGAACTAAATTGATTTTTCAGTTAAAAAAACTGAACTGAACCGGTTTTTTGGTTAAAAAACTATAACCGAATTTTTTTTACAAATAATTAGGGGTAATTATGTAAAATTTGGTTTACAGGAACAAAAAAATTAAATTAAAACTAGTTCAGTTCGGTTCAGTTTTTTGAACTAAAAACTGATTCGATTCGGTTTTTTAGAACTAAAAACTGGTTCGATTCGGTTTTCAAATGGTCCAGTTCAGTTTTCAAATTTTGTCCACCCCTAATATAAAGTGGAATTATTGTTTAGAGAGAACAACAGAAATTACACAATCAGAATCACTGAAGGATCCCATAGATTTTTCTGAAACAATAGAGCATGATTTTATATAGGCTTTTATTTTCCACACCCATACAATCTTGTGTGACACCCCCTACAATTGTCTAATTAGATAAAAATATACAACCCCATTTTAAGAAAGTGAGTTCTTCTACTTTTATAATTGGTCCATTGTGTACTAGTACTATAAAAAAAAAAATTATAAAAAATTCTAACGACGATTGACAATATTTTTTAGAAATAATAATTTGTGACACTTCTAGTCTTTATGAATAAGACAGTGACCCGATTGATATCGATTCATTACAAGACACATATTTGTTTTTTCTTATTTTTATCGAACCGGTATTATTTAAATTATTATCTCAATCATAAAAACAAATATGGCCATTGGCGTTTACGTTTAAGAGACAGCGTCTCTAATCGTTAAAATTTTAAACATTTTTTAAACTGGACTATGGTCTACAATAGAATTTGCCTTTTAATAAATATGTACTTTAAACAAGTTTTACTTGTTTACTTTACATGTCTTCTAAAAAATGTGCCTTAAACAAATATATACAGTAAACAACTGGTTTACATTAGACAATGGAGGGCATATTTTTTTGTCTAATGTAGTCATCCCAAATTGTGGTTATACTTTTCATGGACTGGTGACTAGTCCAATTCAATGTTCTCTGCTACTCAAATTAACAAAGCCCAAATAATAATTATAGAGTACAGAGGCTTTATATTTAGTTGTGGACTTGTGGGGGAAAAAAAATTGACTAAACAATATGGGAGATCACATACATCAAGGAGCAGACAACATAACCTGCAGTTTGTAGACTGTTTTGTGGCACATGAATGAAATGTGTTTTGAATCAGAAAACCTTTTATCATACACAAACAGCTGCAAAAGCCTCTGTCACCCAAAGACGAATTCAAGAAAATATAGCTAAGAACATAACTATGGTCATAGAGCAAAAAGATTGATAACTAATTCAAAGTTATAAAATGAACACATTCTAAGTTGAACAGGTAGGATGCAGTAATATTATGATGCCACCAAGCGCACTTAGAAAAAATGGAATTTCGTTTGCCGCAACCATTGGCCTCGAGTTCAACTTTGAATCTTAGAGTTGCAGTAATGTTAAAATCTTAAAAATAAAAATTCCTAAAAACTCCGTCACTCATATAGTCCTAACAAAACTAAAAGATTAACCTTAACCTTCACAACTGCATACATAAGACATCCAATTTATACCAAAAAAGAATAAATATGCTACATCAAAGAAGATTCTATCTTGGCCAACATCTTTCAAAATTTCTTTAGAATAGTTCACTGTCTCACAGAACCAGTGTAAGAGGCAATACACCAAACTTCACCCAAAATTTTGTTCGAAAACCACAACCAACCAACAACTCACATTAATGATCGCAATCAACCGGCAATTGGGACATAAAGCAGGCAGGCATCTAATATAGCTACAATATTAAACTGAAAACAAAGCAAAAACAAAAAAGTGCAAGGTTGATAGAATCACTCTTCCATGAATAGATTCTCCTCTGATTTCTGTTGTGAAACCTTGACTTTGGTCTTCGGTAAAGTGAGAGACGAATCTTGTTGTAATGTGGAAGGAGCTTTGACCAAACTGATGTTCTGCTCCAACTCCTTCTTTGCCTCCCTCTGCACCTTCGCCTTGTAGCCTTTCATCCTATTGAAGTTTTTACAAAAATGTCAGCAACAATCCAAAAGAAAACACCTTGCAATTGCAAAGCACTCAAACATATATCTATATAATACAATTAGGAGTCAAGAAGTACCTATTCTTATGGTGTCTCTCCTCCCTACTGACTCTGATCTTATCAATCTTAGGAATGGCCTTGAGAACATTATCAGCAAGATTCCTGTTGTATCTCTCGGGCCTGTTTCGCTTCCTCTCAAACTCGAAGGTCGAATCCTAAAACAAGATATAATAGTCCATAAGCTTGTCCAAACCAAGACAATTAAATAAACAGATATCATGTAGTACCAAGATAATAATAACCTGTATCATATCCTTTCCACGCACTCGTCTATATGCCTTGGTCCATTTCACTTTACGAGGATTCCTCTTCATTTTGAAGTTCTTGTGGCATTTTGATCTACAAAACCGAAATATCTGCACAACATAATTGGACGTCAGAAATCCAAATAACGAAATAAAAATTTGTTCTATTCTGCTTTGCTCCAAACACGATCTAAGGCAATATGATGGGGCCTCACCTTGATAAAACATTGCATCTCATCTTATCCAATTAGAGCAGTCAGTTATATAATTAATCATTCCTATAGTGACATTTATAGAAATGCCATACATGAGACCTAATTTCTTGGGGCAGGGAAAGGTATGAGTATTTTTTTTTATAGATTTAAAGGATATGCATCCTCATTATAAACTACTTTTACACTAACATTCAATGAAAATTCCAGTGATGTCAAATAGCAGTTATTGCGTAGCAGAATTCAAACAAATCTCTATTGTTCCGCGATAGATTATTCAGAAAGATATGGAGTGAAATTGAATTTACCTTTGCATCATTACGGACAAACTGGATTCCATGTCCAGGGTATACGGTTGAAGAACAAAATCAACATTTCTCCAAACTCATTGTGCCTCAGCACTTTTTCACTATAAGAAAATGTTCCAAAATCAATAATAATAATACTGGAAGCGAAAACCTCATAAGTTACATAAACTAAGGAATAAATAAATTAAAGTATCAGAGGAAAAACGCACCGCACCAGTATCAATCGGACATTCTGAGTGTGTATACACCACCGTACTTGAGTTCAGTGCGATTTCAACTACTTGTTTCTGAATTCTGATACAGTACAAGAGCAATGCGTTAATTTTGCCGTTGAGTTTTACGATTTTTCTCCCAATAAATGTGTTTTTTTTCTAGTGAATAATCATTGGCCTACATTTGATCTTCACACCCTACAATTTTTTAAAATTTCATTTTTGTCCTCTAAAATTTCAACAAAAAAAAAAAATTTCTTTAACATTGTAAAAATTCTGAAAGTGAATACCTAAAATATTCGGAATACCTAATATTCCAAATTCTTTTAACATTAAAATATTTGGTACTTCAACCTTTTAAATTTTAAGAATATTGGAATATAATTCTGTAGAAACTAGAAAACAATGCTTAAGAAATAAGAGAATTCCAGTCTTTTATTCTTGAGCAAACATAAGGCATTTTATAGCCTTTTACAAGTGAAGAAGCAAAAACAGAAAAACCACATTTCATGGCACGATGCATGGAAATTTAAAATAACTAACCTTAAGAATAGCACATCCATAAGACTAGGATTTATTAATAACAAATACTAACTAACTATTGACTATCATTCCCTCCCTTAAGCTAATGCATCAGCATTGAGCTTAAACTTCAGCTGCATCAATTACTCCAAGCATCCCTCGAAGCTTCACAAATTTCTCCAATTTGAGAGGCTTTGTCATTATGTCTGCAATCTGATCTTCAGAGCTACAAAAGTTCAGATTCACAGCTCCATCATTTACCAGATCCCTGAGAAAATGAAATCTCACTCCAATGTGCTTGCTTCGTCCATGAAAAGCAGGATTTTTAGACAATTGAATTGTGGAATTGTTGTCACAAAGAATCTCTGTGCTCCCTTTTTCTTCAGCTCCAAGTTGTTCTAAGATTCTTCTAAGCCAAACACATTGACAAGCACATAGTGCAGCTGCAATATACTCAGCTTCAGTGGTTGATAAGCTTACTACTGGCTGTTTCTTTGAAGCCCATGAAATTGCTCCAGATCCCATAATGAAAGCAAAACCTGAAGTGCTCTTCCTATCATCCAAATCTCCAGCATAATTGCTATCTGTATACGATACAAGACCTGCATTTCCACTCCCTCTTTTGTAGAGTATGCCAAAATCAGTAGTTCCTCTTATATATCTTAAAATCCTTTTTGCTGCAAGCCAATGAGATGACTTTGGATTTGCCATGAATCTACTAATCAAGCTAACTCCATACATCAGATCTGGTCTAGTGGCTGTGAGGTACATGAGACTTCCAACTGCTTGTTTTAACATGGTGACATCTACTCCATCTCCTGCCTCATCTTTTGACAATCGTGTTCCAGGCACAATGGGATTGTTCACAGAGTTGCTGTTTCCCATGCTGAATCTTTCAAGAACTTCTCGTGCATACCTTCTTTGGCAAATGAATATTCCAGCTTCACTTTGTATGACTTCAATGCCTAGGAAATATTTCATCTTTCCCAAGTCAGACATGTCAAATTCTCTCATCATTGAGCTTTTGAATTTATCACACATACTCTTATTGCCTCCAGTAAATATGAGGTCATCTACATAAAGACTAACAATAAGTGTATTGTTTCCTTCTTTCTTGGTAAATAAGGTGTGCTCACTGGAACATTTTTCAAACCCTTCACGTGTAAAATATGCCTCTATCTTGCTGTACCAAGCCCTGGGTGCCTGTTTAAGGCCATACAAAGCTTTCTTCAATCTGTAGACTTTGTCTTCTTTTCCCTTTATGATGAATCCTTCTGGCTGTTCAATGAAGACTTCTTCTTTAAGTTCTCCATGAAGGAATGCACTCTTTACATCAAGTTGAAATATTTCCCATTCATATTGAACTGCAAGTGCAATAATTAGACGTACAGTATCAAGCCTAGCCACTGGCGCAAAGACTTCTGTGTAGTCTATTCCATATTGTTGTGCATATCCTTTTGCCACCAATCTTGCTTTGTGTTTTTCAACTTCTCCACTTTCATTGAGTTTGGTTTTGAAAATCCACTTAACTCCAATTGGTTTGACTCCTTTTGGTAGCTCTGTTAGCTCCCATGTGTTGTTCTTTTCTATAGCTTTCATCTCAGTTGTCATTGCCTCTTGCCACTTTGTGCTTGTGTGTGCTTCCTGGAATGAGTGTGGATCATTTTCACTTTCAGCCATTAGCATCATGAGATTTTCTTCTTCATCCAGATCAGCCCCTGTCACATAATCTGTCATCCATGCTGGTTCTTTTATGATTCTTGGAGCCCTCCCTTGAACTAAACTCTCTTGATCAGCATTAATTTCAGGTGATCTGATTCCAACTGAGCTTCCTTCATTTTCATTTTGCTCAGTTTCTTCTTCACTCCCTGCTTCTTCTTCTTCAAAGTAGTCTTCTTCACCTTCACATACTAACACATCAGTTTTTATCTCCTCATTTGTTTTTCCCCAGTCCCAGCTTCTCTCTTCTTCAAACACCACATCTCTGCTTACAATAATTTTCTTGGAAACAGGATCAAGAAGTTTGTAAGCTTTTGATTGATCACTGATTCCTAAGAAAACACACACCTTACTCTTGTCCTCAAGTTTGGTTCTTCTTTGATCTGGTATATGAGCATGAGCCACACACCCAAAGACTCGAAAATGCTCCACTGTAGGCTTCACAGTGCTCCATGCTTCTTCTGGAGTTGTGTTCACAATTGCTGAGGTTGGACTTCGATTTTGCACATGCACACACCATTTCACAGCTTCTGCCCAAAATACCTTTGGAACTTGCCTTTCATTCAAAACAGACCTTACACCATTCATGATTGTCCTATTTTTTCTCTCAGCAACTCCGTTTTGCTGAGGAGTATAAGCTGCTGTTAATTGCCTTCTAATGCCTTGAGTTTTGCAGAATTCTTCAAACTCATGGGAGGTGAATTCACCACCTCTATCTGTTCTCAAACAGGCCATGTGTTCACCAACTTCTTTTTCAACACTTACTTTGTAATTCTTGAAATTTAGGAATACTTCAGATTTCTCATGCAAGAAATAAATCCAAGCTTTACGTGAGAAGTCATCTATAAAGCTTAAGATATACCTCTTGTTGCTGTTAGAGGAAGGCTTGATAGGACCACATATGTCAGCATGCACGAGTTGTAGTTTCTTTGTAGCTCTCCATGTGCTTTTCTTTGGGATTGATCTCCTGAACTGCTTTCCAATCAAACAGGTGGTGCAAATCTTCTTAGGAAACTTCAGATTTGGTAAGCCAGTTACCATGTGTTTTTGTGACAGTGTATTGAGCCCCTTATGATTAAGGTGCCCAAACCGACAGTGCCATAGGTGAACTTCTTTCTCTAGCTCAGTTTGTAGACACATGGTCTATCTTGGTGCTACAGTGGCTGACACATAAAACATTCTATTTCCACTCATGTTAGTTTGCATGATTAGGCCTTTCTTAGAGTGATATACTTTACATGTTCCATTCTGAATCAAAATTGCCAATCCTTTTTCTTGAAGTTGTCCTAAGCTAAGAAGATTATTCTTAAGCTTAGGAACAAAATAGACATTTGAAACTACTTGAGTGACACCATTAACCTGCATTCTAACATTTCCTTTTGCTATCACATCCATTGTCATGTTATTCCCTAATTTTACAATTTGACAAAGGCCTTCTTCTAAATTAGAGAACCAACCTTTGTTTCCTGTCATGTGGTTGCTACATCCTGAATCCAAGAACCAAATCTCCTCCTTCTTGGTTTGGTGCAGATCCATGCGTGACATCAATAAGAGTTCCTCTTCTTCTTCTGTCTCTGCATAATTTGCCTTTTTCTCCCATTCTGGACATTCATACTGAAAGTGTCCAAGTTTATGACACTTGAAGCATTTAATAACAGCTTTATTTAGGAACTGTCTTTCACGTCCTCTTCCTCTTCCACCTCTAGAGAAAGATCTTCCTCCTCTTCCTCTTCCACCTCTATCATCATGAGCAACTTTCAGCACCTGTTCTTCTACTTGAGGTTCCTGCATCCTTTGTTCATGAACAAGAAGACTTCCATGGAGTTCATCAATGGTTAAGGTACTCAAATCATTGGACTCCTCTATCGAACATACAACATAGTTAAATTTAGAAGTCAATGATCTGAGTATCTTACTGACCACCATACTTTGCTCCATGTTTTCACCATTTGATTTCATCTTGTTTACCACACTAAGAGTTCTTCCCATAAAGCTGTCTATCTTCTCTCCTTCTTTCATGGCAAGCAGCTCAAATTCTCTCCTCAGAGCTTGAAGTTGTGCCCTTTTTACTCTTGTGGAACCTTGGTACTTCTGCCTCATTGACACCCATATTGCTTTTGAAGTCCCTTTGTCAAGAATTGTTTCCAGAATTTCTCTATCAATGGCCTGGAATAGAAAATTCTTAACCTTCAAGTCCTTGAGCTTAGCTTCCTCCACGCTTCTTCTTTGTGCTTCACTTGTTGGTGTAGTTCCAATTGCTGACACCGGTGTTCCTTCTTCTACAAGACTCCACAGTTCTTTGCTTCTCAGAAAATTTTCCATCATCATTGACCAATGATCATAGTGACCATCAAATCTTGGAATAGCTGGTTGCACAAACTTGTCTGCCATTTTGTTTGTAGACTCTCACACACACTCTTTTTCACTCACAATCAGGCCCCTTGCGAAGCTCTGATACCAAATGTAGAAACTAGAAAACAATGCTTAAGAAATAAGAGAATTCCAGTCTTTTATTCTTGAGCAAACATAAGGCATTTTATAGCCTTTTACAAGTGCAGAAGCAAAAACAGAAAAACCACATTTCATGGCACGATGCATGGAAATTTAAAATAACTAACCTTAAGAATAGCACATCCATAAGACTAGGATTTATTAATAACAAATACTAACTAACTATTGACTATCAAATTCATGTAAAAAACTGGAATATATCAGTATTTTCATATAAAATAGGTTGAGCACCGTGGTCGCTTAACTTAATTTCAATTAACGTTTTAGTTCTTTATTTTTATTTTTTTGATTTGATCCTTTATTTTAATTTTAAGTGACAATTTGATCTTTTATGTTTTAAAATGTCAACAATAATATCTTTTTTTTTTTACAAAAATTCAAAAAACTCATCAAAATTTTCAACCAAAACCATAAAATTAATTATATTATTTAATATAATACAAATTTCATCAAATTCGTAACTCAAATCTTCAAATAAACTCATACAAAAATTTCATCAAATTTCATTTTTTATTTGATGTTGTTAAAAATGGAAATATGAGTTTATTTGAAGATTTGATTTTCGAATTTGATAAAATTTGTATTATATTAAAGAATATAAATAATTTTATGGATTTTGGTTGAAAATTTTGATGAATTTTTTGAATTTTTGTAAAAAAAAAAGATAACATTAATGGACATTTTAAAATATAAAAGATCAAATTGTCACTTAAAATTAAAATAAAGGACCAAATCGGAAAAAAAATATAAAAAACTAAAACGTTAACTGAAATTAAATTAAAGGACAACGAGTGCTAATTAGTCTATAAAATATAGGGGTGAAAGGATTAAGTGCACAAGTAATAAACACATTCTTCCTTTGTTTGTTGACAAAACAAAAAAAAATGGGTGTTTTTAATCTAAAAAATTTATTAGTAATGTGATTGTTGTTGTTATAATAAAATAAAATATATAATGATAACAAAAATATAAAATTAAAATATTTTAAGTTATAATTTTTTAATATTTAATAAATATTATTAAATTTATCTATCAAACATTATAAAATATTTAAAATTTTATTTTTTTCTGCTACAACTAAATTAATTTTTCTATGTTCAATTTAAATGTTTTTTAATGATATCAATTAACATAAATAATACTAAATTATTTCAAGAAAATAAAAGAGAAATGGAGGAAAAATTGGGACAAAAAACAAATAGAGAAGTGTAAATAAATCTACCAAAATAATAATAATAAGACAAAGAGAATAAATAAATAAATAAGTAAAAGTGTGAAATTTTTTATTTTAAATTAATTGATTTTGTATATGAAACAAAAAATAATTTGTTTTTAGAACATTTAAGTGTAAAAATATATTTAAAGTAAAAAACGACATAATATAATATTTTATTGACTTAAAATAATGATTAAATTAATAAATAACGCGATTTAAACATTTTCCTTTGTTTTTTTATTTCTCTCTGTCTTTGCCATTTTTCTCTTCTCACTACTCACTGCACGCATTTTCACTGTCTTTCATTATCTTACACCGGAGCTTATCTCACGCTTCCGGTAGTGCAACACAAAACCCTAAACCTTCACTTCTACACTCATCAGATCTACAACCGTTACAGTTTAAGCTATCATGCACCACTAGTTTCATCCACAAATGTCCGAATCCGATCCCAAAACTCGCCAACGTCCGGTACAATGGTCACCGGCGACGACGCCTGAAACAAAACCACTACCACCTTCTTCATGGGCTAAGAAAACCGGTTTCAAGCCTAAATTCTCCGGCGAGACCAATGCCGGTGACTCTGGTCAGATAAGCTTACCGCCTAAGTCCAGAGAACACGACACGAACTTGGATCTCGAAGCAGGTCGTCTGAAACCTCCTCCTCCGACGGTAAACGGAGTAACGCACCGAGAGAAGGCTCCACCGCTTCCGTCTTCTAAGGATTTGGTAGCGAAGAGACGGAGAGACTCCGATGGAGTAGTTCCGAGTACCAATGGTCAGGCGCCGGCGGAACAGCCGCCGAGGAGAACGGCGAGGAGTGAAGAAGTTGCTGGTTCGTTGCCACAAACTGTTGATGACGATTTCTTCGCGACGAGACATTCGCATATGAAATATGAGCTAAGAGATTCACCTGGTTTAGGTAAAGACAAATAATAGTAATAGCGTAATACATTTCTATGATTTCATTTAGGTTGAAATTTTTGATTAATGCTGATGAATTTTTTGTTCTTGGATGCTTCAGTTCCAATTGGTGTGTATGGTATTCAGCATTATGTTTCTATATTAGGTTCGTTAATTCTGATTCCACTTGTCATTGTCCCTGCTATGGGAGGTTCTCATGTGAGTGATTTCCTTTTTTCAATTCAATTAACTTAGTTATTATTTTTATTTAGGGTATGCTTTTATTTTGGCAAATTTATTATGTGAATAGTGTTATCTGATGTGTTAGTGGCTATAGGAGGAAATTTCTTCGGTGGTATCAACTGTGCTCTTTGTGTCTGGAGTGACGACTCTCTTGCATACTATTTTTGGGTCTAGGTTGCCTTTGATACAGGGGCCTTCTTTTGTTTATCTTGCTCCCGCTTTGGCGATTATCAATTCACCCGAGTTTCAAGGGTTAAATGGAAATGTATGTATTTCTTATCTATGTTTTAGATGATTTTAATTGTTGGTTACATCATTTTTCAATTTAACCGAAATTGTAATTGTCAGCCATATAACTGTTTCCCTTGTTTCTTGGAGTATCAAGGATTAAATGGAATGTGTGTATTTTTTTCTTTTTATGTTTCATGGATGATGTTAATTTTTGTCCATGTCATTCTTCTAATTAACCGGCATTTTTGGTCCTATTGTTGTTGATTATTTGTGAGATATAACGAGCTTTGAATTGTATGGTATAAATTTCTTTTATGGAATAATTGGAACTAGATTGCTGATAATGTTTCTATATCAATTTTCAGAAATTCCAACATATAATGAAGGAGCTGCAGGGGGCTATAATTATTGGATCTACATTTCAAACTTTCCTTGGATATACTGGACTTCTGTCCCTGTTAGTAAGGTATGATTTTGGGGATTCTGTCTGTTTATTTTCCTTTAACATATGCTTCATTATTTCATCAAACAGCATGTATTCTTGTGGATTGAGGCAATACATAATATAGGTAACTGCAAATGGTCGAGAGATGTAAGTAAAATCATAGCAGATAATGCTGGGAAGAAGAATAGTGTTAGTAAAAAACAACAGGGAAAAATAGTATTGCATAGTGCTTTAAAGTATTATGTTGTGTTCGGTTATCTATGTGGATTTTTTAAAGGAAATTAATCATTTCTCCTTAATTATTATTTAAACACAATCTTTAATAATTAATAACTAATGCCTATAATAATTGGTTGGTTGGATAACTTTCGGTTACCATCTAGGAGATCTAGTTTAAGAAGCTGAGAGCATCCTTACATGCAAATGTGTATATGTTTTCTTAATTAGATGTAGCATAATTGAATTTGGACCGTACAGAGCTAGTTCTGGTACTTCCATTCTGTTTTGTCTATGTAACGGGCAAAATTAACTTTCTTCAATTATGTCATAGTCAACAATTGTTGATATATCATTTGCCTACTAGAATGAGGGTTTATATGGATTTTATTGAAAAATTGTGCAAGATTGTTTACAATAGAAACCAACCTTATGTGGGAGGTTTTAGAGGGTGGTAGCAGTGAGAAGGAGGATGGTGTTTGGGTCCCCCTGCCTATGCTTTGAGGGTTTTCCACTGCAAACCCACCTTAAAGATTCTTCCAGATACAGGAAATAGTCCTCCATCTCCTTCTACCTGTATCCAGACTTCATTCAAATGGATTTCTTATGTCAATGTTGGTCAGTTTTCTGTGAGGATTAAACTACTTACATGTCATAGGTGTCAAACTGTCAGACCCACAGTAACTTTGTGCAGTGCAATAAGATGTATTTTTCACCCACATTGGCAAGTATCACAAGATTTTTCACCCCTTCTGTATTATTGGGTCATGCTGGAGGATGAAATCATATTTTTGGGGTTTACCTGCCAATTTCTCCTGTCCATTGTTGTATGATGGTATCAACCAGTCAAATACTGCAGGCCTATACAATTTGTCTTTCATCATAATTTGATCACTTTAGTCTTTGAAATAAAAGTAATATGTTTCACATTTCAATTTTCAGGTTTATCAATCCCGTGGTTGTATCCCCAACCATTGCTGCAGTTGGCCTTTCATTTTATGGTTATGGTTTTCCTCTAGTTGGCACATGTCTTGAAATCGGTGCAATACAGATATTAGTGGTTATTGTTTTTTCTCTTGTAAGTTTGTTGAATTTGAATTCCCACATTGTCTATGGTATTGATCACTGCACTGTGCTAACATAATTTTTTATTATGCATTTCTTTCTGCAGTATCTTCGTAAGATATCTGTTTTCGGACACCGCATATTTCTAATTTATGCAGTAAGTGTGAAACTGCAATATCCCTCTAAGTTACTCTTCAGCAGTGAACATAAATTTCTATGGTGTAACAAATGATTTCCGTTAAGTGATGTTACTTTTCTTTACCTAATTTACAGGTTCCTTTGGGTTTGGCCATTACATGGGCAGTTGCTTTATTGCTGACTGAAGCTGGAGCCTACAGCTACAAAGGGTGTGACGTAAACATACCTGCCTCAAATATGGTTTCAGAGCACTGCAGAAAGCACATTTCAAGGATGAAATATTGTCGAGTTGATACTTCTCATGCATTGAAATCATCCCCATGGTTTAGATTTCCCTATCCACTGCAATGGGGTACTCCTGTTTTCCACTGGAAAATGGCTATTGTGATGTGCGTGGTTTCCTTAATCTCATCTGTGGATTCGGTTAGCATCTTGTCTTTTTTTTTTTTTTTTTTTTGCCTTTCTGTTTTGTTTCCTGGGCTGCATTTATTTATATTCACTCTGAATACTTTGGTAGTTTAACTCGTATGTGTTCATTCGAAAAAGACCATCTGCTGACCTCTT